>JBAMJR010000448.1:0-7500 GCA_038501785.1 Myoxocephalus aenaeus | reverse complement strand
TCACCAACACTAAGAACGACTATAACAATATCTGTTATTTTCTAATCTTTTGTGTTTTACGAATAAATAAACCCTCTATATAAATTACTATAAAATGAAGACATTTTTGATGGTTTGCAGACTTCAGAGCGTTGAAATTGAACCACCACCTGTTGAAGGAGATCTGAACCACCACCTGTTGAAGGAGATCTGAACCACTACCTGTTGAAGGAGATCTGAACCACCACCGGAGTGAAGAAGAGTCTTGTTTGGACCTTTCGTCAGGCGGCGGCTTCAACGTCGACGTGTAAATAACAAGATTCCAACCCGAAGACGTCTCACAAGTCAAACCCGGCGAGTGACGAGTGAACGACATCATGGGTTCATTTTGTTGGGGAGGGTTTCCTCTGAAGAGGCAGACGTGTTCATGTGTAGACGTGTAGATGTAGACGTGTAGACGTGTAGACGTAGACGTGTAGACGTGTAGATGTAGACGTGTAGACGTAAACGTGTAGACGTAGACGTGTAGACGTGTAGATGTAGACGTGTAGACGTGTAGACGTAGACGTGTAGATGTAGACGTGTAGACGTGTAGACGTAGACGTGTAGACGTGTAGATGTAGACGTAGACGTGTAGACGTAGACGTGTAGACGTAGACGTGTAGACGTGTAGACGTGTAGACGTAGACGTGTAGATGTAGACGTGTAGACGTGTGTGTAGACGTGTAGATGTAGACGTGTAGACATGTAGATGTAGACGTGTAGACGTGTAGACGTAGACGTGTAGACGTGTAGACGTGTAGATGTAGACGTGTAGACGTGTAGACGTAGACGTGTAGACGTGTAGATGTAGACGTGTAGATGTAGACGTGTAGACGTGTAGATGTAGACGTGTAGACGTGTAGACGTAGACGTGTAGACGTGTAGACGTAGACGTGTAGATGTAGACGTGTAGACGTGTAGATGTAGACGTGTAGACGTGTAGATGTAGACGTGTAGACGTAGACGTGTAGATGTAGACGTGTAGACGTGTAGATGTAGACGTGTAGACGTGTAGATGTAGACGTGTAGACGTAGACGTGTAGATGTAGACGTGTAGACGTGTAGATGTAGACGTGTAGACGTGTAGATGTAGACGTGTAGATGTAGACGTGTAGACGTGTAGACGTAGACGTGTAGACGTGTAGATGTAGACGTGTAGATGTAGACGTGTAGATGTGTAGACGTAGACGTGTAGACGTGTAGATGTAGACGTGTAGATGTAGACGTGTAGACGTGTAGATGTAGACGTGTAGACGTAGACGTGTAGACGTGTAGATGTAGACGTGTAGACGTAGACGTGTAGATGTAGACGTGTAGACGTGTAGATGTAGACGTGTAGATGTAGACGTGTAGATGTAGACGTGTAGACGTGTAGACGTAGACGTGTAGACGTGTAGATGTAGACGTGTAGATGTAGACGTGTAGACGTGTAGACGTAGACGTGTAGACGTGTAGACGTAGACGTGTAGATGTAGACGTGTAGACGTGTAGATGTAGACGTGTAGACGTGTAGATGTAGACGTGTAGACGTAGACGTGTAGATGTAGACGTGTAGACGTGTAGATGTAGACGTGTAGACGTAGACGTGTAGATGTAGACGTGTAGACGTGTAGATGTAGACGTGTAGACGTAGACGTGTAGATGTAGACGTGTAGACGTGTAGATGTAGACGTGTAGACGTAGACGTGTAGATGTAGACGTGTAGATGTAGACGTGTAGACGTGTAGATGTAGACGTGTAGACGTAGACGTGTAGACGTGTAGATGTAGACGTGTAGACGTGTAGATGTAGACGTGTAGACGTGTAGACGTAGACGTGTAGACGTGTAGATGTAGACGTGTAGATGTAGACGTGTAGACGTGTAGACGTAGACGTGTAGACGTGTAGATGTAGACGTGTAGACGTGTAGATGTAGACGTGTAGACGTGTAGACGTAGACGTGTAGACGTGTAGATGTAGACGTGTAGACGTAGACGTGTAGATGTAGACGTGTAGATGTAGACGTGTAGACGTGTAGATGTAGACGTGTAGACGTAGACGTGTAGATGTAGACGTGTAGACGTGTAGATGTAGACGTGTAGACGTAGACGTGTAGATGTAGACGTGTAGACGTGTAGATGTAGACGTGTAGACGTAGACGTGTAGATGTAGACGTGTAGATGTAGACGTGTAGACGTGTAGATGTAGACGTGTAGACGTAGACGTGTAGACGTGTAGATGTAGACGTGTAGACGTGTAGATGTAGACGTGTAGACGTGTAGACGTAGACGTGTAGACGTGTAGATGTAGACGTGTAGACGTGTAGACGTAGACGTGTAGACGTGTAGATGTAGACGTGTAGATGTAGACGTGTAGACGTGTAGATGTAGACGTGTAGACGTGTAGACGTAGACGTGTAGACGTGTAGATGTAGACGTGTAGATGTAGACGTGTAGACGTGTAGACGTAGACGTGTAGACGTGTAGATGTAGACGTGTAGACGTGTAGATGTAGACGTGTAGACGTGTAGACGTAGACGTGTAGACGTGTAGATGTAGACGTGTAGATGTAGACGTGTAGACGTGTAGACGTAGACGTGTAGACGTGTAGATGTAGACGTGTAGATGTAGACGTGTAGACGTGTAGATGTAGACGTGTAGACGTGTAGACGTAGACGTGTAGACGTGTAGACGTGTAGATGTAGACGTGTAGACGTGTAGACGTAGACGTGTAGACGTGTAGACGTAGACGTGTAGACGTGTAGACGTGTAGACGTAGACGTGTAGACGTGTAGATGTAGACGTGTAGACGTGTAGACGTGTAGACGTGTAGACGTAGACGTGTAGACGTAGACGTGTAGACGTGTAGACGTGTAGACGTGTAGACGTAGACGTGTAGATTTAGACGTGTAGACGTGTAGACGTGTAGACGTGTAGACGTGTAGACGTGTAGACGTGTAGACGTAGACGTGTAGACGTGTAGACGTGTAGACGTGTAGACGTAGACGTTTAGACGTGTAGACGTAGACGTGTAGACGTGTAGACGTGTAGACGTAGACGTGTAGACGTGTAGACGTGTGTGTAGATGTGTAGACGTGTGTGTAGACGTGTAGACGTGTAGACGTAGACGTGTAGACGTGTAGACGTAGACGTGTAGACGTGTAGACGTAGACGTGTAGACGTGTAGACGTGTAGACGTGTAGACGTGTAGACGTAGACGTGTAGACGTGTAGACGTAGACGTGTAGACGTGTAGACGTGTAGACTTAGACGTGTAGACGTGTAGACGTGTAGACGTGTAGACGTGTAGACTTAGACGTGTAGACGTGTAGACGTGTAGACGTGTAGACGTAGACGTGTAGACGTGTAGACGTAGACGTGTAGACGTGTAGACTTAGACGTGTAGACGTGTAGACGTAGACGTGTAGACGTGTAGACGTGTGTGTAGATGTGTAGACGTGTGTGTAGATGTGTAGACGTGTGTGTAGACGTGTAGACGTGTAGACGTGTAGATGTAGACGTGTAGACGTAGACGTGTAGACGTGTAGATGTAGACGTGTAGACGTAGACGTGTAGAGAGCGTAAAACTCAGATCAGCTCCCGAAAGAAAGGAGGACGCAAATATAACTTTTAGATCCCTGATCCGGTTTTTATTTGCCACTGACACCAATTATTGATCGTTGATGATCCATATTAACAGATACAGATCTCTTCGTTGTTTGAATACAGCAGCTGGTCTTTCAACGCCCTGAAGTCTGCACACCATCAACATTTATACATTTTGTTTGTTTCTTTATAAAAACCAACAATTCAAATGAGAACTAAATAACAGATATTATTGTTTTATTATTTCTCTGAGCTCAGAGTGGTTAGTAAGTGAAACAGCTCATAATTGATCTCTAATATCTATTTTATATTCATTATAGTCATCACCAACAGTACATTTTACGAGATTACATGTGAACGCATCATGAGAACGTTATCATTTACCCTTCTCCGTTAGCGGTGCTGCTAACGTAACTAGCTCTCTTCCTGTTGGCTCTCCGTTAGCGGTGCTGCTAACGTAACTAGCTCTCTTCCTGCTGGTTCTCCGTTAGCGGTGCTGCTAAAATTACTAGCTCTCCTCCTGTTGGTTCTCCGTTAGCGATGCTGCTAACGTTACTAGCTCTCCTCCTGTTGGTCGAAACACTGATTGGTTGTTTCATAAAGGGGCTGCAGGAATGCTGACTATGACATGTCTTAATAACGCATCGACACAGTGAGGGTTAGGGGTTCAACTCCCACCGGAGCGATCCAAGCGCCTGAGGCACTTTGGATGAAAGCGTCCAGATCCTCCGTCTGGGAAACGTCAAACTTTTCAGAACTCCCCAAAAACAACGTTCCTGTTTTTAGCTCCAGGACAACGCAGTTTGGGAGTCGGTCCCAGCTGAGCGTCAGAGTCTGTAGAGCTCAAATAAAACATCAAACTGCTGCAGCCTCGGAGCGAGTTATGATCACTGCATTCAGTGTTTGTCTCTCTTATTCATGGAGTTATTTAAAGGAGCGGCGCATCTTTCTGCAACACTTGTTCTGAGGCATCAAAGTGACTTTGATTTAAAGTAAAGAAAGACTTCGGCTTAAATATTATGTTCATGTTCTGGAACCCATTGAGTTCATTGATTGATCCAAACGTTTGATATCTTGATATCTCTTCTTACCTATTTTACTTACAGTATTTCTAAGCAACTGGCTTTTTATTCATCTTAATTAGAATTGTTTTGTCGATTTGCATCTTCACAGTTACTAAGCAACAACAAAGTCAAGGACGCCGCCGTCGTCAACCGCACGAACAGACACGACGTCTGAAGCTGCAGATTAAAGATGGCCATGAACATTAAATTAATCTAATAATTACTGATACGCATCACATCACAGCTGCCCGACACCGCTTGACTGACAGGTGACCTCTACGAAGGACACGAAGGTCAAACTCGGTCTCAGGCGGTTGTGTGAAGTATATATACATATACATATATATGTATATATATATATATATATATATATATATATATAGAGAGAGAGAGAGAGAGAGAGAGAGAGAGAGAGAGAGACCTGAATAGAGCGCTTCTGCGTTGCATCATTTTGTACTTCCGTTGTCGAAGGCTGTATGATTGTTTCGCTTAGCGCTTAGCTTAGCGCTTAGCCGCTTTGCTTTGCTTAGCGCTTAGCTCTAAATAAAAAAGCTAAAAACAACCCGTTTTACAGCTTCAGCAAAAGGAAGATTACATAATTTTTCCAGGCAGGAAAGTCACCGTTCAGGTTGTCAGTTAAATGTAATTCCCTCTCTTCCAGAAGCAGCGACTGTGGCTCAGTGGTGAGCAGGAGCGTCCTTCAATCAGAGCATCGGCGGTTTGAACCCCAGCTCCGCTAGCCCATGTGGATGTGTCCTTGAGCAAGACGCTTAACCCTACATGTCTCCCGTAGCTGTTCTACGGTGTATGAATGGTGATCTGATGTGGCTCCTTCATGGCAGCTCCTCTCACCAGGGTGTGAATGATGTCATGTAGTGTTAAAGCGCTTTGAGTAGTCGGAAGACTAGAAAAGATCTTTACAAGTACGGGGCCATTTTAGAACTTTACAGTAAAGAAGGGCCCAATGAGCTCATGTGTGATCAATAATGCTGGAATGTTACCGGTTGATAGACAGGAACCAGGAATGCACACACTGGTGGGAGGAGCTACCTGTCCATCAGGACTCTGACGCATCACTCAAACACATTCACTCACCACGGGAGCAATTTGGGACTGGCCGAGCCGGGGGATCGAACCGCCGATCCTCTGAGCCGCAGCCGCCCGAGATGTTTCCTCCAAACCACAACGTGTATCTTGTTAAACCTGCAGGACTTACTTTGCTTCTCTACATGTTTCTGTAAACACATCTCAGAGTCAGACGTAATGAAACACATGAAGGTAGTCAGACCAGAATAGAGCGATGCGCATCCAGAGTTATGAAACATATTCAATTATTGAAGGTAAGTAGTAGGCCGAGTCACATCGCTGCTTCTACTTCAAGATGATCTGCACATGTAGTTTGTCTCCGGCTCCGAACAACAAAACCCTCAACGAGACTCTGAGTTACAGCTGCAGCGCACGGAGAGACGTGCACTAAAGAGTGTGTGGGCGCGGAGAGAGAAAAACAACAAGCTTAAAAGGCCAAAACGTTCTGAACGGGGATAAAATAAATAATATCTGTGGACATGAAGTCCTTCAAGTAAACGTAACTCCGCCTCCACAGACACGAGGCTCTGATGCAGCTCCACTTCTCTGGAGTGATGTTCTGTTTACCCCAACGGCCTGCTAGCTTCATTTGGTCTGCTATGAAGAATACCTAGTTAGGTTTAGTCAACTAAACTACCTAGTTAGGTTTAGGTAACTAAATCACGTAGTTCGGTTCCGTAAAAGATCGGGATTTGGGTTTAAATAACTGAGTTACGTTTGACTTGGCTGAAAGATCTGTGTTTCTGTGTTGAGGAGCGCTAGTTAATGTTAGCCGTTAGAAGCTATTAGCCAGCGCAGTCTAAATAACTAAATAGTGCTAACCGCTAACGCTATCGGATGTAGCATTGAGTAACGATTTGATGCGTCAAGCTCTATTCAGTAAAGATGAGTATTATGCGAAGGACAATTCTAACGTTATGGTGATGTATTCAAATGTGAAAATGTATTTCTTTTGTCTAGAAATTTATTTTTAAGGATATGTTTTTGACAGCAATATAAAATAGATATTAGAGATGAAATTATGGATTACTTTTGTTTATTTTAAACACACTGCTTTAGTCTCGGTACTAGTTCAGGTATCGAATCTGTGTCTAAATCTCCATCGCTCACTGAGCTGTGATGCTTCTTTCATCTCTTTGTTGTCTGATGTGAAAGCCCACTCATCCTTATCAGCAACCAGCAGCAGTTTGCAGGACAAACCCACTGATTGCACAAAGAGAAAAGACTAAAGCAATTAATAATGAAACAATCAATGTGTTTAACCCGTCACCATCCAGCCTCGTGCTCCGGAGGCAGAGAACAGAAGCATCAGAGGCTCAGACGCTTCTCATGAAACACGTTAACGGAGCTCAGCCACTCCTGGTCGTCTGCTTGTCTACGGACCGATGGTCTGAAACCACCATCACCACCACTGCCATCATAATACCAGTGATGCCTTTCATGTGTATGAACACTTAGGAAGACCAACGGAATCTCAAGGTGCTTCACACGATAAAACAATGATGGAACAAAACGCAACAAAGGGAATCGTGCATTTGAACGTCGGAACAATCTGAACAGCTTCGGCCCGCAAAACAGTTTTATACCAAGAGCCAAAAATATTCCATCCAAAAAACACAAACATTAGTAGGTTTTGACCCGTTGTGTAAACAGGCAAACAGACAAAGGAGCACGGAGCAGTGAGTCAGACAAAGACTTGAACGCCTCCTCTCCCTCTGCGCTCTCTCTCTCTCTCTCTCTCTCTCT
>JBAMJR010000447.1:65000-77500 GCA_038501785.1 Myoxocephalus aenaeus | reverse complement strand
GGTTATCCACGAGGCCAGGAGGGAGGAGCCACAGCGGCTACACAACAACAACAACAACAACACACTGAAGTTATCCACGAGGGCCAGGAGGGAGGAGCCACAGCGGCTACACAACAACAACAACAACAACACACTGAGGTTATCCACGAGGCCAGGAGGGAGGAGCCACAGCGGCTACACAACACAACAACAAACACACTGAGGTTATCCACGAGGCCAGGAGGGAGGAGCCACAGCGGCTACACAACAACAACAACAACAACACACTGAGGTTATCCACGAGGCCAGGAGGGAGGAGCCACAGCGGCTACACAACAACAACAACAACAACACACTGAGGTTATCCACGAGGCCAGGAGGGAGGAGCCACAGCGGCTACACAACAACAACAACAACACACTGAGGTTATCCACGAGGCCAGGAGGGAGGAGCCACAGCGGCTACACAACAACAACAACAAACAACACACTGAGGTTATCCACGAGGCCAGGAGGGAGGAGCCACAGCGGCTACACAACAACAACAACAACACACTGAGGTTATCCCACGAGGCCAGGAGGGAGGAGCCACAGCGGCTACACAACAACAACAACAACAACACACTGAGGTTATCCACGAGGCCAGGAGGGAGGAGCCACAGCGGCTACACAACAACAACAACAACACACTGAGGTTATCCACGAGGCCAGGAGGGAGGAGCCACAGCGGCTGAGGAGACCGGACACACTGAGCATGCTCAGTAGAGGGGGGCGAGGAAGAGGAGCAGGAGGAGGAGGAGCAGGAGGGAAGAGGAAGAGGAGCAGCAGGAAGAGGAGCAGGAGGAAGAGGAGCAGGAGGAAGAGGAAGAGGAAGAGGAGGAGGAGCAGCAGGAAGAGGAGCAGGAGGAAGAGGAAGAGGAAGAGGAGCAGGACGAAGAGTCCGTACCTGAACTGCTGGTCCGCCTGCAGCAGGTGACACAGAGCGTTATCAAACTGCCTTCTTCTTCATCAGAGAACGACCTTTCTCATGGAAACCCATCGCCAGGATCAGAGCCTGCAGAGGGGGGGGGGAGGGGGGGGGAGACCCACGTGTGATGTTGCATTCAGGTGCCGTTGGTAACTTTGAGCTTCTGAATGAAAACATACTGATGGAAGTTATAATATTTATATGAGGGTAAACATCTCGTTCCAGGTACTGAAGGTACAAGTACCTTCAGTACCTGGAACGAGATGTTTACCCTCATATACACATCTCGTTCCAGGTACTGAAGGTACAAGTACTTCAGTACCTGGAACGAGATGTTTACCCTCATATAAACATCTCGTTCCAGGTACTGAAGGTACTTGTACCTTCTTCTCCTCAGGGGGGATCTTCAGAGGGTTTCCTCTCTGGTCAGCGATCTCCAGGAAAGGGGAGGAGTCTTCACTGCCGTCTGAGGACACAGAGACAGTCACACTAAAGAGTACACTAACACACTAAAGGGTACACTAACACACTAAAGAGTACACCTAAAGAGTACACTAACACACTAAAGAGTACACTAACACACTAAAGGGCACACTAAAGGGCACACCTAACACACTAAAGAGTACACTAAAGGGCACACTAACACACTAAAGAGTACACTAAAGGGTTACACTAACACACTAAAGAGTACACTAACACACTAAAGGGCACACTAAAGGGCACACTAACACACTAAAGGGCACACTAAAGGGCACACTAAAGGGCACACTAACACACTAAAGGGCACACTAAAGGGCACACTAACACACTAAAGGGCACACTAAAGGGCACACTAACACACTAAAGAGTACACTAAAGGGTACACTAACACACTAAGAGTACACTAACACACTAAGGGCACACTAAAGGGCACACTAACACACTAAAGGGCACACTAAAGGGCACACTAAAGGGCACACTAACACACTAAAGGGCACACTAACACACTAAAGGGCACACTAAAGGGCACACTAACACACTGAAGGGCACACTAACACACTAAAGGGCACACTAACACACTGAAGGGCACACTAACACACTAAAGAGTACACTAACACACTAAAGGGCACACTAAAGGGCACACTAACACACTAAAGGGCACACTAACACACTGAAGGGCACACTGAAGGGCACACTAAAGGGCACACTAACACACTAAAGGGCACACTAAAGGGCACACTAACACACTAAAGGGCACACTAAAGGGCACACTAACACACTAAAGGGCACACTGAAGGGCACACTAACACACTGAAGGGCACACTAAAGGGCACACTAACACACTAAAGGGCACACTGAAGGGCACACTAAAGGGCACACTAACACACTAAAGGGCACACTAAAGGGCACACTAACACACTAAAGGGCACACTAAAGGGCACACTAACACACTAAAGGGCACACTGAAGGGCACACTAACACACTGAAGGGCACACTAAAGGGCACACTAACACACTAAAGGGCACACTAACACACTGAAGGGCACACTGAAGGGCACACTAAAGGGCACACTAAAGGGCACACTAAAGGGCACACTAAAGGGCACACTAACACACTAAAGGGCACACTAAAGGGCACACTAAAGGGCACACTGAAGGGCACACTAAAGGGCACACTAAAGGGCACACTGAAGGGCAAACTGAAGGGCACACTAAAGGGCACACTAACACACTAAAGGGCACACTAAAGGGCACACTAACACACTAAAGGGCACACTAAAGGGCACACTAACACACTAAAGGGCACACTAAAGGGCACACTAAAGGGCACACTAAAGGGCACACTGAAGGGCACACTAAAGGGGCACACTGAAGGGCACACTAACGGGCACACTAACACACTAAAGGGCACACTAAAGGGCACACTAACACACTAAAGGGCACACTAAAGGGCACACTAACACACTGAAGGGCACACTAACACACTAAAGGGCACACTAAAGGGCACACTAACACACTGAAGGGCACACTAAAGGGTACACTAAAGGGCACACTGAAGGGCACACTGAAGGGCACACTAACGGGCACACTAACACACTAAAGGGCACACTAAAGGGCACACTGAAGGGCACACTGAAGGGCACACTAACACACTAAAGGGCACACTAAAGGGCACACTAACACACTAAAGGGCACACTAAAGGGCACACTAAAGGGCACACTGAAGGGCACACTGAAGGGCACACTAAAGGGCACACTGAAGGGCACACTGAAGGGCACACTAACGGGCACACTAAAGGGCACACTGAAGGGCACACTAAAGGGCACACTAAAGGGCACACTAAAGGGCACACTGAAGGGCACACTGAAGGGCACACTAACGGGCACACTAACACACTAAAGGGCACACTAAAGGGCACACTAACACACTAAAGGGCACACTAACGGGCACACTAACACACTAAAGGGCACACTAAAGGGCACACTAACACACTAAAGGGCACACTAACACACTAAAGGGCACACTAACACACTAAAGGGCACACTAAAGGGCACACTAAATGGCACACTAAAGGGCACACTAACACACTAAAGAGCACACTAACACACTAAAGGGCACACTAACGGGCACACTAACACACTAAAGGGCACACTAAAGGGCACACTAACACACTAAAGGGCACACTAACACACTAAAGGGCACACTAAAGGGCACACTAAATGGCACACTAAAGGGCACACTAACACACTAAAGGGCACACTAAAGGGCACACTAACACACTAAAGGGCACACTAACACACTAAAGGGCACACTAACGGGCACACTAAATGGCACACTAAAGGGCACACTAACACACTAAAGGGCACACTAAAGGGCACACTAACACACTAAAGGGCACACTAAAGGGCACACTAAATGGCACACTAAAGGGCACACTAACACACTAAAGGGCACACTAAAGGGCACACTAACACACTAAAGGGCACACTAACACACTAAAGGGCACACTAAAGGGCACACTAAATGGCACACTAAAGGGCACACTAACACACTAAAGGGCACACTAAAGGGCACACTAACACACTAAAGGGCACACTAACACACTAAAGGGCACACTAAAGGGCACACTAACACACTAAAGGGCACACTAACACACTAAAGGGCACACTAAAGGGCACACTAACACACTAAAGGGCACACTAAATGGCACACTAAAGGGCACACTAACACACTAAAGGGCACACTAAAGGGCACACTAACACACTAAAGGGCACACTAAAGGGCACACTAACACACTAAAGGGCACACTAAAGGGCACACTAACACACTAAAGGGCACACTAAAGGGCACACTAACACACTAAAGGGCACACTAAAGGGCACACTAAATGGCACACTAAAGGGGCACACTAACACACTAAAGGGCACACTAAAGGGCACACTAACACACTAAAGGGCACACTAACACACTAAAGGGCACACTAAAGGGCACACTAACACACTAAAGGGCACACTAACACACTAAAGGGCACACTAAAGGGCACACTAACACACTAAAGGGCACACTAAATGGCACACTAAAGGGCACACTAACACACTAAAGGGCACACTAAAGGGCACACTAACACACTAAAGGGCACACTAAATGGCACACTAAAGGGCACACTAACACACTAAAGGGCACACTAAAGGGCACACTAACACACTAAAGGGCACACTAAAGGGCACACTAACACACTAAAGGGCACACTAAATGGCACACTAAAGGGCACACTAACACACTAAAGGGCACACTAAAGGGCACACTAACACACTAAAGGGCACACTAAAGGGCACACTAACACACTAAAGGGCACACTAAAGGGCACACTAACACACTAAAGGGCACACTAAAGGGCACACTAACACACTAAAGGGCACACTAAAGGGCACACTAACACACTGAAGGGCACACTGAAGGGCACACTAACACACTAAAGGGCACACTAAAGGGCACACTAAAGGGCACACTAACACACTGAAGGGCACACTGAAGGGCACACTAACACACTAAAGGGCACACTAAAGGGCACACTGAAGGGCACACTAACACACTAAAGGGCACACTAAAGGGCACACTAAAGGGCACACTAACACACTGAAGGGCACACTGAAGGGCACACTGAAGGGCACACTGAAGGGCACACTAACGGGCACATGAAGCCTACCTCTCTCTGACAGGATCTGGAACCCCTTCTGGGTCCTCTGCAGACTCTCATTCTGGTTCTTCTTCTTCTCTCTCTTCCTCGCTCAGTTGGAGTTTCCACTCTGCGTCACTGACCTTCAGCACCATCATCTTGCTGTGGTTCTTCACGCCCTGCTGGTCCAGAGGCTGGTCTGAGGACACACACACACACACACACACACACACACACACACACACACACACACACACACACACACACACACAGTGAGCAGCTGGCCTAGGCCTGAAGGTGTGAACTCTCTAACTCACCGACTGACAGAGTTTTCCCGTTGAGGATCAGTTTGATGTATTTCAGGCCGAACTCCTCCCCGATCCTGAGGAGAGACACACACTCATCATGTGTGTGTGTGTGTGTGTGTGTGTGTGTGTGTGTGTGTGTGTGTGTGTGTGTGTACCTGTCCATCACCTCCTGAACCAGTACATCCAGCCTCGTCTCCAGGTGACTCTTTGTCTTCGCGTCCTGAAACCAAAGTGAAGAACAAACTGAGTTATTGTTGAATATTGATCTTCATTGATATCATATCTTACTTATTTCATCCCATAATTATTTATTCTTGTATTAACTTGTTTTGTATAGTATACATATATTTATATATATGTATATGTATATATGTGTGTATATATATATGTGTGTATACTTGTGTATAAGTACCTTCCTGCAGCCTCTGGGCAGCAGCAGCTCCAGCGTGGCCGTGTGTATATGTATATATATATATATGTGTGTATACTTGTGTATAAGTACCTTCCTGCAGCCTCTGGGCAGCAGCAGCTCCAGCGTGGCGACCCCCGTCTCCCGGTAGGTTTTGTTTCCTTTGCCCCGAGTCACCGCCTGCAGCCTGATGGCCTCCAGAGCTCCGCCCACTTCCTGCACCTGCAGACGCAGCAGAGGGGCGAAGCGCTCCGACAGCGCCTGAACGCACCACAGCATGTTTATGTATTCTCACTCTACTTATTATCACTTTATGTATCATCACTTTATTTATCATCACTTTATTTATCATCACTTTATGTATCATCACTTTATGCATTATCACTTTATGTATCATCACTTTATTTACTATCACTTTATGTATTATCACTTTATGTATCATCACTTTATGTATTATCACTTTATGTATCATCACTTTATGTATCATCACTTTATTTACTATCACTTTATGTATCATCACTTTATGTATCATCACTTTATTTATCATCACTTTATGTATCATCACTTTATGTATCATCACTTTATTTACTATCACTTTATGTATCATCACTTTATGTATCATCACTTTATGTATCATCACTTTATGTATCATCACTTTATGTATCATCACTTTATTTACTATCACTTTATGTATCATCACTTTATGTATTATCACTTTATGTATCATCACTTTATGTATCATCACTTTATGTATCATCACTTTATGTATCATCACTTTATTTACTATCACTTTATGTATTATCACTTTATTTATCATCACTTTATGTATCATCACTTTATGTATTATCACTTTATTTACTATCACTTTATGTATCATCACTTTATGTATCATCATTTTATGTATCATCACTTTATGTATCATCATTTTATTTACTATCACTTTATGTATCATCACTTTATGTATCATCACTTTATGTATCATCACTTTATTTACTATCACTTTATGTATCATCACTTTATGTATCATCACTTTATTTACTATCACTTTATGTATCATCACTTTATGTATCATCACTTTATTTACTCTAAGGGCTTCTGTGCATGTTTATGTATTATTATGATTCATTTGGTCTTATATGTGTATGTTATGTTTTATATTTATTTTAAATAATTGTATTAATTTCCACATGATCGATGACGTCATGGATCATGTCATCACCTGCATGTGATGATGTCATGATGACGTCACCTCTCACCTGCATGTGATGAAGACTGGACTCGTCATCGCTGAACGGAGGATTCCACAGCTGGATCTTCTCCTCCTTCAACATCTGCTTCAGCTTCACCTCCAAGTTCTGCTCCTCCATCTCTCTGAGGGGGGGGGGGCGATGAAGAGGAGGAGGAGGAAGAAGAGGAAGAGAGGGAGGAAGAGGAGGGAGAGGAGGAGGAGGGCAATGAAGAGGAGGAGGAGGAAGAAGAGGAAGAGAGGGAGGAAGAGGAGGGAGAGGAGGAGGAGGGCCATGAAGAGGAGGAGGAAGAAGAGGAAGAGAGGGAGGAAGAGAGGGAGGAAGAGGAGGGAGAGGAGGAGGAGGGCGATGAAGAGGAGGAGGAGGAAGAAGAGGAAGAGAGGGAGGAAGAGGAAGAGAGAGAGGAGGAGGGTGATGAAGAGGAGGAGGAAGAAGAGGAAGAGAGGGAGGAAGAGAGGGAGGAAGAGGAGGGAGAGGAGGAGGAGGGCGATGAAGAGGAGGAGGAGGAAGAAGAGGAAGAGAGGGAGGAAGAGGAAGAGAGAGAGGAGGAGGGTGATGAAGAGGAGGAGGGGAGGGAGAGGACAAAAGAAGTTTCTTATAAAACAATAGTTTATTAATTTCTCTTCATGAAATGAAACCTGTTCAGATCCAGAGCTGAGGAAGATGAGGAGGAGGAAGATGAAGAGGAAGATGAAAGGGGATGAGGAAGATGAGAAGTGGAAGAAGAGGAAGATGAGGAAGATGAGGAAGATGAAGATAACAGAGAACTCTGCTCATACTCTAATATCATTACAAAGTTTATAAGATTCATGAACAACAACCAGAACTCAAAGAAGCCCCGTTGCATCATGGGAGTTGTAGGAAGTCTCCAGACGTCGTAAAACTCTTTGTTTGGAACAATAAAGGTTGTAAGCGGAGCCGATATTAAACTGAATATTAAATAAACGGATATCATGAATATTTAGCGCCAGTGACGTAGTTAGAGCCCACGTTTAGTGGAACTAGCGTTAAATTCGCGTGACGTCAGCTGGTTCTCTGTTCTCGGTTCTCATTCTTCCAGCAGACGCTGAACGTGTCCGGTTACCTGACGTCACGGGACACGGGACGAGGCGCTCCGGTAACCTCCGGTAACCTGCGGTAACCTCCGTTAACCTCCGGTAAAGATCCGGTAAAGATCCGGTAACGTCCACTTCCTCGGTGCGATGGTGTTGTTTTGGTTGTTTTTTTGGAAAGAGGTTAAGAGCGAGGAGGAGGGCTCACTCTGCGCACGTTTCAGGATGCGGTTACCGTGACGTAAGCTGACGTAATGTCGAGCGCGATAACAGCCGAGAGAACCACCGTCTCAAGTATAGACGATCTTTGGCGTACTACGGCACCTCACGAGGGTCAAATGTCAGAAACTTTTTTTATATGAAAAAGTTAGGAAAAGAAAGTAAAATAAATAGAAAGTAATATCAATTTAAATATAAATGAATGAATATAAAATATATATGAAAATGTATTAATATAAATATAAAAAATAAAGTAAAATAAATGTAAAATGAATAAATAATGCAATTAAATAAAAAATAAAAAAATAAATCTAACTAAAATATAATTAAATTAAATTAAAAGTTAAGTAAAAAATATTAATAAAATAAAAAAGTAAAACTAGGCATTGTGAACTAAGTAAAATAATATCCAAGATTTCATGAAAGTGATCAATAACAAAACAACGTGAATAATCTGCTCATTGCTTTGATATATTTCATCCTGCTTCTTCTCACAGTAACTACGTATTATTTAAATATGTTTATGATTATTTCACAACTCTATGGTTTTATATTTTGTCTATTTATTCCTGATTATTTGTTTCATGGCGTTATATTTATTCATTTAATTTGTAGACACAATTTAAGTTCAAAACTAAATTAAATTCTGGTGTGATCGGGTCAAAGACAACAAGATGTGATTTATTGTTATTATTGTAGATCCGATCATTTTAATAAACACCTTTCAACAAACAATGAAGGAATGAGGGAAACAAAAGAACATAAAAAGAAACAAAAGAAACAAAAGAAACAAAGGAAACAAAAGGTTTATTCCTGATCCATGACGATGAGTCCTGAAGGACCCGGACCTGGAGCCGGACCCGGACCCGGACCTGGAGCCGGACCCGGACCCGGACCTGGAGCCGGACCCGGACCCGGACTCAGAAGGACGAGTACATCCCCAGCCTCCTGGCGGCCTCAGAGATCCTCGGGGTCTTCCTGTTGGGGAACGGGTGCTGGTTCTGGTTCTGGCTCTGCCGGACCCCCCCAACGCTCAGCTGCCTGGTGAACCTGAGGGCCGGGGACTTCCTGCAGGGGGGGGCCGGTCTGCGGGACGGCGGGACTGGACCGTTCCCCCTTCAGGTCTTCCTGCAGGCTGCTGGGGGGGGCCGTCATCAGAGCCGGGACCGGGACCCTCTCTGGACCCGTCAGAGAACCCAGTACCCCGGGTCTCCTCTGGACCCATCTGGACTCTGCTCCGAGGTCTCGAGTGAACCTGAGACAGAGACCTGGACTGGATCCGTCTTCTCTGGGTCCCCTCTGGACCCGTCAGAGAAGCCAGTACCCCGGGTCCCCTCTGGACCCGTCAGAGAAGCCAGTACCCGGGTCCCCTCTGGACCCGTCAGCGGTGACTTCTTCTGTGGTGCTTGCAGAAGGAGCTGCAGGGGGACTCTGAGGAAGACGAGGAGCGTCTGAAACGATGAAGATCAAAGAGGAAGATGTGAAGTTTAAATGTCTCCAGCTGACGGCAGCACAGCGCCCTCTGCTGGAGCGCCACATTAATCAATTAAAATATATAAAATATAAAATATACATAAAAAAATATAAAATATACAAAAAAAAAATCCTTTTAAAACCTAAAACAAAAAATAAATGTACATAATTTGTATGAAGTATTTAGTAGTTTTCTAAAGTAATTCTTTAAAGGAGAACATGAACTGACCGGAAGGAACTGTTGCCGTTTGTCGTCGTTTCCGGGGACGAAGCTGCGGCGCGCCGGTGGAGGTCCAGGTGGACCCGCCAGGGGTCTCCGCAGGTCGCCGGGTCGGGTCAAAGGTCACTCCGTTTGGTTCCCATGGCGCACGTCAAACCCTGAGAGACGGGGACGACGAGGACGGCCTCCGACAGATCGTCTGACACTGGAGGACAACAACAACAACAACAACAACAACAACAACAGCTCAGTCACTCAGAACCAGAACGTTTTACATGAAGACGATGATACTTGTGTACTTTTACTCAGGTTACTATTCAACGCATCGGGTCGGGTGCTGTGTGTGGACCAGGAGGCCTGGAGCAGAGACGAGCTCAAGGGACGTGGAGCGTCGCCTCGCTAGCGGGGGAGGAGCCGGAGGAGGAGCAGGAGGAGCCGGAGGAGGAGCCGGAGGAAGCTGGAGGAGGAGCCGGAGGAGGAGCAGGAGGAGCTGGAGGAGCTGGATGAGGAGCCGGAGGAGCTGGAGGAGGAGCAGGAGGAGGAGCCGGGTATGTGAGGCTAGGGAGGAGGAGGAGCAGCAGGAGGAGCCGGAGGAGCTGGAGGAGGAAGCGGAGGAGGAGCAGGAGGAGGAGCCGGAGGAGCTGGAGGAGGAGCCGGAGGAGGAGCAGGAGGAGCCGGAGGAGGAGCCGGAGGAGCTGGAGGAGGAGCAGGAGGAGCCGGAGGAGCTGGAGGAGGAGCAGGAGGAGGAGCAGGAGGAGCCGGAGGAGGAGCAGGAGGAGGAGCCGGAGGAGGAGCAGGAGGAGGAGCAGGAGGAGAGGCGGTACCAGATATATGTAGTTGGGCTCACCTCCACCACATCACTGGATCTGGAACCAAGCTCCTGGAGTAGGGTTGGACTCTGTCCTTCACTGGAGTTGCCCAGGGTGGGAGGTGCTGGGCGGGAGTGAGTGGGGAACGAGCCCCCGGGCTGAGCACTGCTGTCTTGGAGTTTTTCCCGGAGAACCAGAGGGTCTCCTCCCTGTGTCTACGGGTTGTGATCAATGATCAATGATGGACTTTGTCATCATCTCATCTGATCTGTATGTCCTGGACACTCGGTGAAGAGAGGAGCAGATCACCAGCTGGTGGATCAGATGGAGTCGGATAGAAAGACCTGGCAAGACAAACGTGTGGAGAGAACTGGGAACGTCTGGAGGAGGATCCTGTCTGGAGGTCTTCAACTCCCACCTCCAGGAGAACTCCTCACATATCCTGAGGCTGGACATGAGTCCTAGTGGACCGTGTTCAAAGCCTCTATGAGGACGCGGCCACGCTAGGAGCTGAGGTCAGAAGGTCGTGGTGGTGGACACCGGGGTGAGGGAAGCCGTCCAGCTGAAGAAGGAGGCCTTTAGACCTGGCTGTCCAGGAGTCTCCTGAAGCAGCTGACAGGTACCAGCAGGCCGAAGGGAGGAGGCTGGTGGTGGTCGTGATGCTACAACTCTGACATGGAGAAGGACTTCCTGTTCCTCAAGGAGGTTCTGGTAAACCATCCGACGGGCTCAGGAAGGGAAAGCAGGCCGACCCCAGGCTGTTCTCAGCGGGGAGGGGACTGCTGATCGTCGGGGCGGTGGAAAGATCTCTTTGAAGAACTCCTGAACCAGGCAGAGGTCACTAAGGTGGTCAGAAAGCTCCTTGATGGCGGGGGATGAGACCCTGAGATGCTGAAGGCTGGACGTTGTTGGGCTGTCTTGACTGACTCGTCTCTTCAGTGTCTCATGGAGGTCAGGAACATGGACTGATGACCGGGTGCTGGTTCATCTTCAAGAAGGAGACCAGAGAGAGTGAACTATCAGGGTCTCACTGCTCAGCCTCCAAGGAAAGCTTATTGCCAGGGTGCTAGAGGAGGTACAGGGTGCTAGAGGAGGTCCAGGGTGCTAGAGGAGGGTCCAGGGTGCTAGAAGAGGAGGTCCAGGGTGCTAGAGGAGGTCCAGGGTGCTAGAGGAGGTCCAGGGTGCTAGAGGAGGTACAGGGTGCTGGAGGAGGTCCAGGGTGCTAGAGGAGGTCCAGGGTGCTAGAGGAGGTCCAGGGTGCTAGAGGAGGTACAGGGTGCTAGAGGAGGTCCAGGGTGCTAGAAGAGGAGGTCCAGGGTGCTAGAGAGGTCCAGGGTGCTAGAGGAGGTACAGGGTGCTAGAGGAGGTCCAGGGTGCTAGAGGAGGTACAGGGTGCTAGAGGAGGTCCAGGGTGCTAGAAGAGGAGGTCCAGGGTGCTAGAGGAGGTCCAGGGTGCTAGAGGAGGTCCAGGGTGCTGAGAGGAGGTCCAGGGTGCTAGAGGAGGTCCAGGGTGCTGAGAGGAGGTCCAGGGTGCTAGAAGAGGGAGGTCCAGGGTGCTAGAGGAGGTCCAGGGTGCTAGAAGAGGTCCAGGGTGCTAGTAGAAGAGGTCCAGGGTGCTAGAAGAGGAGGTCCAGGGGCTAGAGGAGGTCCAGGGTGCTGAGA
>JBAMJR010000447.1:37500-55000 GCA_038501785.1 Myoxocephalus aenaeus | reverse complement strand
AGGGTCCCGTCTCCTCCTACTTCGTGCAGCGCTACGGTTTCTCTGAGGACTGCAAGGTGGTGGCCTTCACCGGAGACAACCCAGGTCAGCTATGAGCCACGTGACATGTAGAACATGTCAACAACCTCAAGAGACACGCAACAACCTCAAGAGACACGCAACAACCTCAAGAGACACGCAACAACCTCAAGAGACACACAACAACCTCAAGAGACACGCAACAACCTCAAGAGACACGCAACAACCTCAAGAGACACGCAACAACCTCAAGAGACACGCAACAACCTCAAGAGACACGCAACAACCTCAAGAGACACACAACAACCTCAAGAGACACGCAACAACCTCAAGAGACACTACACAACCTCAAGAGACACACAACAACCTCAAGAGACACACAACAACCTCAAGAGACACGCAACAACCTCAAGAGACACACAACAACCTCAAGAGACACGCAACAACCTCAAGAGACACGCAACAACCTCAAGAGACACGCAACAACCTCAAGAGACACGCAACAACCTCAAGAGACACGCAACAACCTCAAAGAGACACTACACAAGAGACACTACACAACCTCAAAGAGACACTACACAACCTCAAAGAGACACTACACAACCTCAAAGAGACACACAACAACCTCAGAGAGACACACAACAACCTCAGAGAGACACACAACAACCTCAGAGAGACACACCACAACCTCAAAGAGACACTACACAACCTCAAAGAGACACTACACAACCTCAAAGAGACACTACACAACCTCATAGAGACACTACACAACCTCAAAGAGACACTACACAACCTCAAAGAGACACACAACAACCTCAAAGAGACACACAACAACCTCAAGAGACACGC
Organism: Myoxocephalus aenaeus; assembly: GCA_038501785.1. Lineage (NCBI taxonomy): Eukaryota > Metazoa > Chordata > Actinopteri > Perciformes > Cottidae > Myoxocephalus > Myoxocephalus aenaeus. The sequence continues at coordinate 54,133 of JBAMJR010000447.1, read as the reverse complement.
AACAACCTCAGAGAGACACTACACAACCTCAAAGAGACACTACACAACCTCAAAGAGACACTACACAACCTCAAAGAGACACTACACAACCTCAAAGAGACACACAACAACCTCAAGAGACACGCAACAACCTCAGAGAGACACTACACAACCTCAGAGAGACACTACACAACCTCAAAGAGACACTACACAACCTCAAAGAGACACTACACAACCTCAAAGAGACACTACACAACCTCAAAGAGACACACAACAACCTCAAGAGACACGCAACAACCTCAGAGAGACACTACACAACCTCAGAGAGACACACAACAACCTCAGAGAGACACACAACAACCTCAAAGAGACACACAACAACCTCAAAGAGACACACAACAACCTCAAAGAGACACACAACAACCTCAAAGAGACACACAACAACCTCAAAGAGACACACAACAACCTCAGAGAGACACACAACAACCTCAGAGAGACACACAACAACCTCAGAGAGACACACAACAACCTCAAAGAGACACACAACAACCTCAGAGAGACACACAACAACCTCAGAGAGACACACAACAACCTCAAAGAGACACACAACAACCTCAAAGAGACACACAACAACCTCAAAGAGACACAACAACCTCAGAGAGACACACAACAACCTCAAAGAGACACACAACAACCTCAAAGAGACACACAACAACCTCAGAGAGACACACAACAACCTCAAAGAGACACACAACAACCTCAAAGAGACACACAACAACCTCAAAGAGACACTACACAACCTCAAAGAGACACTACACAACCTCAAGAGACACTACACAACCTCAAAGAGACACTACACAACCTCAAAGAGACACACAACAACCTCAAGAGACACACAACAACCTCAAGAGACACACAACAACCTCAAGAGACACACAACAACCTCAGAGAGACACGCAACAACCTCAAGAGACACACAACAACCTCAAGAGACACACAACAACCTCAAGAGACACTACACAACCTCAAGAGACACTACACAACCTCAAAGAGACACTACACAACCTCAAAGAGACACTACACAACCTCAAAGAGACACACAACAACCTCAGAGAGACACTACACAACCTCAAAGAGACACTACACAACCTCAAAGAGACACACAACAACCTCAAGAGACACGCAACAACCTCAAGAGACACTACACAACCTCAGAGAGACACACAACAACCTCAAGAGACACACAACAACCTCAAAGAGACACACAACAACCTCAAGAGACACACAACAACCTCAAAGAGACACACAACAACCTCAAGAGACACACAACAACCTCAAAGAGACACACAACAACCTCAAAGAGACACTACACAACCTCAGAGAGACACTACACAACCTCAAAGAGACACTACACAACCTCAAAGAGACACTACACAATCTCAAAGAGACACTACACAACCTCAAGAGACACTACACAACCTCAGAGAGACACTACACAACCTCAAAGAGACACTACACAACCTCAGAGAGACACACAACAACCTCAAAGAGACACTACACAACCTCAGAGAGACACTACACAACCTCAGAGAGACACTACACAACCTCAAAGAGACACACAACAACCTCAAAGAGACACACAACAACCTCAAAGAGACACACAACAACCTCAGAGAGACACACAACAACCTCAAAGAGACACACAACAACCTCAAAGAGACACTACACAACCTCAAAGAGACACACAACAACCTCAAAGAGACACACAACAACCTCAAAGAGACACGCAACAACCTCAAGGAGACACGCAACAACCTCAAAGAGACACGCAACAACCTCAAAGAGACACACAACAACCTCAAAGAGACACACAACAACCTCAAGAGACACACAACAACCTCAAAGAGACACACAACAACCTCAAGAGACACGCAACAACCTCAAGAGACACGCAACAACCTCAAGAGACACGCAACAACCTCAAGAGACACGCAACAACCTCAAAGAGACACACAACAACCTCAAAGAGACACACAACAACCTCAAGAGACACGCAACAACCTCAAAGAGACACACAACAACCTCAAGAGACACACAACAACCTCAAAGAGACACTAAACATATTATATATATATATATATTAGTGCTGTCATATTAGCGCGTTATTAACGGCGTTAACGCAAACCAATTTTAACGCCGTCAATTTTATTAACGGCGTTAACGCATTTTAATTTAAAAAATAAAAAATCCGCGAGCACCACGCCGGATGTAGCTCAACCGGAAGCAAAACAATAGGCACGCCGTTTGGGCTTGGAAGCTAGGCTAACGTTACGGTTTAAATGAATGAACGGTGAGCGCGATACGGCAAAATGAATGATATTCAGTGAACTGAACAGGTGCGCGTGCCAGAAGGGAGAAGAGTGAACACATTGAACACAGCAGGAGAGAACGCAACGTTAGCCAGCTAGCTAAAGCTCCGGTGGAACATTATTAGCTAACGCTACCGTTTCTGAGGAGGTAGATTTTGAGGAGAGGGGACTGACAAGGCAGAAGGTAAAGTGGTCCACCGTTCTATCAATAAGCAGACCTGCCAACCTGTACGCAATCTGCGTAGCGGATACGCATTTTGACGTCAAAGTACGCTGGTAAAAATTAGTCTAAAATTAATTTTAGACTAACTGACCAGCACACATTATATGCAATGCAATATAATGCATGACGAGTATTTAATGACTTATCAATATATAGGTTATATATCAAGGTTGGCAGGTCTGAATAAGGCTAAACTAGAAGTTAACACTAATACAAACATTATTTGTGCAGAATGAGTGTGTTAGGGGAGAAGGATGCAGCCATTGTTAAACAGCTGGATTGAAATGCAGCTGGAACTGGTCGTGGCTAAAACTGGAAGGCAAGGTCTCAATAAAAGGGCAAGAGGTGTCCTTTCATCTAGGAGATGTATTCTCCAAAATCAACAGGCAGGGATTCACCAGATGCATTCTCTGCATCAAAGATATAAATGATGCTAACAAAGGCAGCCATGCTCTCCCTTACCACATTGTGCCTCATCTACTGTAAATGTTAGACCAGTGACAGGCTGGCATGAAATGGCTTGCATAATACTTAGTAAGGAGGCCATAATCATGTTTGACTCATGGCTGAAGTTAAGTTTCTCCAGCTCTCCCCAGGTTGGCAAGAAAAGCATCTCAAAATGCATCAGATTGATGCTTTAAAATATGGAATATTTAAATGTTTCTTACGGGGGAGCATGCCCCCGGACCCCCTAGAGGGGTAATATCCTTCTCACCTTTTTCACCCCTGACCCGTTTTCATGCCTGGTGCACTCTATCATTTTATTTTGTAAACCCTTGTTTACCTGAAATGTGCAGTGATTTTATTTTGTACCGCCCTGTTTGGCAGTTGTTTTTCAATAAAATAAAGCAAGCCAATCCACTTTTTCATGTTGATAAGAGCATTAAAATGCAAAAAAAAAATATTGAGATTTAATTGCGATTAATCGCGAGTTAACTATGACATAAATGCGATTAATCGCGATTAAATATTTTAATCGCTTGACAGCACTAATATATATATATATATATATATATATATATATATATATATATATATATATATATATATATATACACACCACACACGCTATGGACCAGGTACTTATACACAAATATATATATATATATATATATATATATATTTGTGTATATATATATATATATATATATATATATATATATAATAACATGTTCTCTCTCCTCAGCGTCTCTGGCAGGAATGAGGCTCCAGCCCGGAGACATCGCGGTGAGACCCTGAGACCCGCCCACTTCAGTCTCACCTGTCTGCAGTCTTCAGCCCACTCAGTGCTCTGTGTGTGTGTGTGTGTGTGTGTGTGTGTGTGTGTGTGTGTGTGTGTGTGTGTGTGTGTGTGTGTGTGTGTGTGTGTGTGTGTGCATGCAGGTCAGCCTGGGGACCAGTGACACGGTGTTCCTGTGGGTCCAGCAGCCTCGCCCGGCGCTGGAGGGTCACGTCTTCTGCAACCCGCTGGACTGGCGGGCCTTCATGGCTCTGCTGTGGTACGTCTCACCTGTAGCCTCACCTGTAGTCTCACCTGTAGTCTCACCTGTAGCCTCACCTGTAGTAGCCTCACCTGTAGTAGCCTCACCTGTAGTAGCCTCACCTGTAGTAGCCTCACCTGTAGTAGCCTCACCTGTAGTAGTCTCACCTGTAGTAGCCTCACCTGTAGTAGTCTCACCTGTAGTAGCCTCACCTGTAGTAGTCTCACCTGTAGTAGTCTCACCTGTAGTAGCCTCACCTGTAGTAGCCTCACCTGTAGTAGCCTCACCTGTAGTAGCCTCACCTGTAGTAGCCTCACCTGTAGTAGCCTCACCTGTAGTCTCACCTGTAGCCTCACCTGTAGCCTCACCTGTAGTCTCACCTGTAGTCTCACCTGTAGTCTCACCTGTAGCCTCACCTGTAGCCTCACCTGTAGCCTCACCTGTAGTAGTCTCACCTGTAGTAGTCTCACCTGTAGTAGTCTCACCTGTAGTAGCCTCACCTGTAGTAGTCTCACCTGTAGTAGTCTCACCTGTAGTAGTCTCACCTGTAGTAGTCTCACCTGTAGTAGTCTCACCTGTAGCCTCACCTGTAGTAGCCTCACCTGTAGCCTCACCTGTAGCAGTCTCACCTGTAGTAGTCTCACCTGTAGTAGTCTCACCTGTAGTAGCCTCACCTGTAGTAGTCTCACCTGTAGTAGTCTCACCTGTAGTAGCCTCACCTGTAGTAGTCTCACCTGTAGTAGCCTCACCTGTAGTAGCCTCACCTGTAGTAGTCTCACCTGTAGTAGCCTCACCTGTAGTAGTCTCACCTGTAGTCTCACCTGTAGTAGTCTCACCTGTAGTAGTCTCACCTGTAGGAGCCTCACCTGTAGTAGTCTCACCTGTAGTAGTCTCACCTGTAGTAGTCTCACCTGTAGTCTCACCTGTAGTCTCACCTGTAGTAGCCTCACCTGTAGTAGCCTCACCTGTAGCCTCACCTGTAGTAGTCTCACCTGTAGTCTCACCTGTAGTAGCCTCACCTGTAGTAGTCTCACCTGTAGTAGCCTCACCTGTAGTCTCACCTGTAGTAGTCTCACCTGTAGTCTCACCTGTATTAGCCTCACCTGTAGTAGTCTCACCTGTAGTCTCACCTGTATTAGCCTCACCTGTAGTAGTCTCACCTGTAGTAGTCTCACCTGTAGTAGCCTCACCTGTAGTAGCCTCACCTGTAGTAGTCTCACCTGTAGTAGCCTCACCTGTAGTAGTCTCACCTGTAGTAGTCTCACCTGTAGTAGCCTCACCTGTAGTAGTCTCACCTGTAGTAGTCTCACCTGTAGTAGTCTCACCTGTAGTCTCACCTGTAGTAGCCTCACCTGTAGTAGTCTCACCTGTAGTCTCACCTGTAGTCTCACCTGTAGTAGTCTCACCTGTAGTCTCACCTGTAGTAGTCTCACCTGTAGTCTCACCTGTAGTAGCCTCACCTGTAGTCTCACATGTAGTAGTCTCACCTGTAGTAGTCTCACCTGTAGTCTCACCTGTAGTAGCCTCACCTGTAGTAGTCTCACCTGTAGTAGTCTCACCTGTGTGTGTGTGTGTGTGTGTGTTGTCCGCAGCTTTAAGAACGGGTCTCTGACGAGGGAACGAATCAGGAACGAGAGCACTGGAGGATCATGGGAACTTTTTTCCGTCGCCCTGAGAGACACGCCGCTCGGCAACAACGGACACATCGGTGACGCTTCCTTCCTTCCTCCCTTCCTTTCCTTCCCCCTTATTCTCTATTCCTAGCATCAGTTTCCTTTTTTCTTTCTTTCTTCCTTGTTATCCTCCCTCCTTTCCTCCCTCCCTCCTCCCTCCTTTCCTCCCTCCTCCCTCCTCCCTCCTTTCCTCCCTTCCTCCCTCCTTTCTTCCCTCCTCCCTCCTCCCTCCTTTCCTCCCTCCTCCCTCCTTTCCTCCCTTCCTCCCTCCTCCCTCCTTTCCTCCCTCCTCCCTCCTCCCTCCTTTCCTCCCTCCTCCCTCCTCCCTCCTTTCCTCCCTTCCTCCCTCCTCCCTCCTTTCTTCCCTCCTCCCTCCTCCCTCCCTCCTCCCTCCTTTCCTCCCTTCCTCCCTCCTCCCTCCTTTCCTCCCTCCTCCCTCCTTTCCTCCCTCCTCCCTCCTCCCTCCTTTCCTCCCTCCTCCCTCCTTTCTTCCCTCCTCCCTCCTCCCTCCTCCCTCCCTCCTCCCTCCTTTCCTCCCTTCCTCCCTCCCTCCTCCCTCCTTTCCTCCTCCTCTGACGGTGTCTTGTGTGTTTCAGGTTTTTATTTTGACAGCATGGAGATCACACCTCCAGCAGTCGGAGTTCATCTCTTTGACCCCGACGACAACGAGGTGAGTGAGACGCTGCCTCCTACCTCCTACCGCCTGTCTCCTACCTCCTGTCTCCTGTCTCCTGTCTCCTGCCTCCTACCTCCTGTCTCCTGTCTCCTGTCTCCTGTCTCCTACCTCCTACCTCCTGTCTCCTGTCTCCTGTCTCCTACCTCCTACCTCCTGTCTCCTGTCTCCTGTCTCCTACCTCCTGTCTCCTACCTCCTGTCTCCTACCTCCTACCTCCTGTCTCCTGTCTCCTACCTCCTGTCTCCTACCTCCTGTCTCCTGTCTCCTACCTCCTGTCTCCTGTCTCCTGTCTCCTACCTCCTGTCTCCTGTCTCCTACCTCCTGTCTCCTACCTCCTACCTCCTGTCTCCTGTCTCCTACCTCCTGTCTCCTACCTCCTGTCTCCTGTCTCCTACCTCCTGTCTCCTGTCTCCTACCTCCTGCCTCCTGCCTCCTGTCTCCTACCTCCTGCCTCCTGCCTCCTGTCTCCTACCTCCTGTCTCCTACCTCCTGTCTCCTACCTCCTGTCTCCTGTCTCCTACCTCCTGCCTCCTACCTCCTATCTCCTGCCTCCTGTCTCCTGCCTCCTATCTCCTACCTCCGGTCTCCTGCCTCCTATCTCCTACCTCCTGTCTCCTGTCTCCTGCCTCCTACCTCCTGTCTCCTGTCTCCTACCTCCTGTCTCCTGCCTCTTGTCTCATGTCTCCTATCTCCTACCTCCTGTCTCCTGTCTCCTGCCTCCTACCTCCTGTCTCCTGTCTCCTACCTCCTGTCTCCTGCCTCTTGTCTCATGTCTCCTGTCTCCTACCTCCTGTCTCCTGCCTCCTGTCTCCTGTCTCCTACCTCCTGTCTCCTGCCTCCTGTCTCCTGCCTCCTGTCTCCTGTCTCCTATCTCCTGTCTCCTGCCTCCTACCTCCTATCTCCTGTCTCCTGCCTCCTATCTCCTGCCTCCTGTCTCCTGTCTCCTACCTCCTGTCTCCTGCCTCCTGTCTCCTGCCTCCTGTCTCCTGTCTCCTATCTCCTATCTCCTGTCTCCTGTCTCCTGCCTCCTGTCTCCTGCCTCCTACCTCCTGTCTCCTACATCCTGCCTCCTGTCTCCTGTCTCCTATCTCCTGTCTCCTGCCTCCTATCTCCTGCCTCCTGTCTCCTGCCTCCTACCTCCTGTCTCCTGTCTCCTGCCTCCTATCTCCTGCCTCCTGTCTCCTACATCCTACCTCCTGCCTCCTGTCTCCTGTCTCCTACATCCTACCTCCTGCCTCATGACTCCTGTCTCCTACATCCTACCTCCTGCCTCATGACTCCTGTCTCCTACATCCTACCTCCTGTCTCCTACATCCTACCTCCTGCCTCCTGTCTCCTGTCTCCTACATCCTGCCTCCTGTCTCCTGTCTCCTACATCCTACCTCATGACTCCTGTCTCCTGTCTCCTACATCCTACCTCCTGCCTCATGTCTCCTGTCTCCTACATCCTACCTACTACCTCCTGTCTCCTACCTCCTGTCTCCTGTCTCCTACATCCTACCTCCTGCCTCCTGTTTCCTGTCTCCTACATCCTACCTCCTGTCTCCTGTCTCCTACATCCTGTCTCCTGCCTCCTGCCTCCTGTCTCCTGTCTCCTACCTCCTGCCTCCTGTCTCCTGTCTCCTGTCTCCTACCTCCTGTCTCCTGCCTCCTGTCTCCTGTCTCCTACCTCCTGTCTCCTGCCTCCTGCCTCCTACCTCCTGTCTCCTGTCTCCTGCCTCCTATCTCCTGCCTCCTGTCTCCTACATCCTACCTCCTGCCTCCTGTCTCCTACATCCTACCTCCTGCCTCCTGTCTCCTGTCTCCTACATCCTACCTCCTGCCTCATGTCTCCTGTCTCCTACATCCTACCTACTACCTCCTGTCTCCTACCTCCTGTCTCCTGTCTCCTACATCCTACCTCCTGCCTCCTGTCTCCTGTCTCCTACATCCTACCTCCTGCCTCCTGTCTCCTGTCTCCTACATCCTACATCCTACCTCCTGTCTCCTGCCTCCTGCCTCCTGTCTCCTGTCTCCTACATCCTACCTCCTGCCTCATGTCTCCTGCCTCCTATCTCCTGCCTCCTGTCTCCTACCTCCTGCCTCCTGTCTCCTGCCTCCTGCCTCCTGTCTCCTGCCTCCTATCTCCTGCCTCCTGTCTCCTAGGTGTCCTCCCTGAGTCCTCAGGTGGAGGTCCGGGCCTTGGTGGAGGGTCAGTTCCTGTCCAGGAGGCTTCACGCTGAGCGGCTGGGCTACTGCATCAGTGAGCAAAGATCTTCTCCTCTGACACGTGTATCACTACAACAAAGATCTTCTCCTCTGACACGTGTATCACTACAGCAAAGATCTTCTCCTCTGACACGTTTATCACTACAACAAAGATCTTCTCCTCTGACATGTGTATCACTACAACAAAGATCTTCTCCTCTGACACGTGTATCACTACAACAAAGATCTTCTCCTCTGACACGTTTATCACTACAACAAAGATCTTCTCCTCTGACATGTGTATCACTACAACAAAGATCTTCTCCTCTGACACGTGTATCACTACAACAAAGATCTTCTCCTCTGACACGTTTATCACTACAACAAAGATCTTCTCCTCTGACATGTTTATCACTACAACAAAGATCTTCTCCTCTGACACGTGTATCACTACAACAAAGATCTTCTCCTCTGACATGTTTATCACTACAACAAAGATCTTCTCCTCTGACACGTGTATCACTACAGCAAAGATCTTCTCCTCTGACACGTGTATCACTACAACAAAGATCTTCTCCTCTGACATGTTTATCACTACAACAAAGATCTTCTCCTCTGACACGTGTATCACTACAACAAAGATCTTCTCCTCTGACACGTGTATCACTACAACAAAGATCTTCTCCTCTGACACGTGTATCACTACAACAAAGATCTTCTCCTCTGACACGTGTATCACTACAACAAAGATCTTCTCCTCTGACACGTGTATCACTACAACAAAGATCTTCTCCTCTGACACGTGTATCACTACAGCAAAGATCTTCTCCTCTGACATGTTTATCACTACAACAAAGATCTTCTCCTCTGACACGTGTATCACTACAGCAAAGATCTTCTCCTCTGACATGTGTATCACTACAACAAAGATCTTCTCCTCTGACATGTTTATCACTACAACAAAGATCTTCTCCTCTGACACGTGTATCACTACAACAAAGATCTTCTCCTCTGACATGTTTATCACTACAACAAAGATCTTCTCCTCTGACACGTGTATCACTACAGCAAAGATCTTCTCCTCTGACATGTTTATCACTACAACAAAGATCTTCTCCTCTGACACGTTTATCACTACAACAAAGATCTTCTCCTCTGACATGTTTATCACTACAGCAAAGATCTTCTCCTCTGACATGTTTATCACTACAACAAAGATCTTCTCCTCTGACACGTGTATCACTACAACAAAGATCTTCTCCTCTGACACGTTTATCACTACAACAAAGATCTTCTCCTCTGACATGTTTATCACTACAGCAAAGATCTTCTCCTCTGACATGTTTATCACTACAACAAAGATCTTCTCCTCTGACACGTGTATCACTACAACAAAGATCTTCTCCTCTGACATGTTTATCACTACAACAAAGATCTTCTCCTCTGACACGTGTATCACTACAACAAAGATCTTCTCCTCTGACATGTTTATCACTACAACAAAGATCTTCTCCTCTGACACGTGTATCACTACAGCAAAGATCTTCTCCTCTGACACGTGTATCACTACAACAAAGATCTTCTCCTCTGACACGTGTATCACTACAACAAAGATCTTCTCCTCTGACACGTGTATCACTACAACAAAGATCTTCTCCTCTGACACGTGTATCACTACAACAAAGATCTTCTCCTCTGACATGTTTATCACTACAACAAAGATCTTCTCCTCTGACACGTGTATCACTACAACAAAGATCTTCTCCTCTGACATGTTTATCACTACAACAAAGATCTTCTCCTCTGACATGTGTATCACTACAACAAAGATCTTCTCCTCTGACACGTGTATCACTACAACAAAGATCTTCTCCTCTGACACGTTTATCACTACAACAAAGATCTTCTCCTCTGACACGTGTATCACTACAACAAAGATCTTCTCCTCTGACACGTGTATCACTACAACAAAGATCTTCTCCTCTGACATGTTTATCACTACAACAAAGATCTTCTCCTCTGACACGTGTATCACTACAACAAAGATCTTCTCCTCTGACATGTTTATCACTACAACAAAGATCTTCTCCTCTGACATGTTTATCACTACAACAAAGATCTTCTCCTCTGACATGTTTATCACTACAACAAAGATCTTCTCCTCTGACACGTTTATCACTACAACAAAGATCTTCTCCTCTGACACGTGTATCACTACAACAAAGATCTTCTCCTCTGACATGTTTATCACTACAACAAAGATCTTCTCCTCTGACATGTTTATCACTACAACAAAGATCTTCTCCTCTGACACGTTTATCACTACAACAAAGATCTTCTCCTCTGACATGTTTATCACTACAACAAAGATCTTCTCCTCTGACACGTTTATCACTACAACAAAGATCTTCTCCTCTGACACGTGTATCACTACAACAAAGATCTTCTCCTCTGACACGTGTATCACTACAACAAAGATCTTCTCCTCTGACACGTGTATCACTACAACAAAGATCTTCTCCTCTGACACGTGTATCACTACAACAAAGATCTTCTCCTCTGACACGTTTATCACTACAACAAAGATCTTCTCCTCTGACACGTGTATCACTACAACAAAGATCTTCTCCTCTGACACGTGTATCACTACAACAAAGATCTTCTCCTCTGACATGTTTATCACTACAACAAAGATCTTCTCCTCTGACACGTGTATCACTACAACAAAGATCTTCTCCTCTGACACGTGTATCACTACAACAAAGATCTTCTCCTCTGACACGTTTATCACTACAACAAAGATCTTCTCCTCTGACACGTTTATCACTACAACAAAGATCTTCTCCTCTGACATGTTTATCACTACAACAAAGATCTTCTCCTCTGACATGTTTATCACTACAACAAAGATCTTCTCCTCTGACACGTGTATCACTACAACAAAGATCTTCTCCTCTGACATGTTTATCACTACAACAAAGATCTTCTCCTCTGACATGTTTATCACTACAACAAAGATCTTCTCCTCTGACACGTGTATCACTACAACAAAGATCTTCTCCTCTGACATGTTTATCACTACAACAAAGATCTTCTCCTCTGACACGTGTATCACTACAACAAAGATCTTCTCCTCTGACATGTTTATCACTACAACAAAGATCTTCTCCTCTGACATGTTTATCACTACAACAAAGATCTTCTCCTCTGACACGTTTATCAGTTTCTAAACCCTGAAACTCTTCATTCATGTTTTCAGTTCCAGGAACCAGAGTTTTGGCAACGGGAGGAGCGTCATCGAATAAAGACATTCTGCAGGTTATTGTTTATTATTTATTAATACATAGTACAATGTATTATGATTAATAATAACATTATTAATATTATTTATTAATAGTATGTATTATTACGATGACTGGATAATACGCGGCGTCCAATCACATCGCTCCGTTCTTCTTCTTCTGTCTCTCAGGTTTTGTCTGACGTGTTCAACGCTCCGGTTTACAGCATCGACCTCTCCAACTCGGCCTGTCTGGGGTCCGCCTACCGAGCCCTGCACGGTACACTGCTGGTGCTAATGCTAGTGCTAGTGCTACTGCTGGTGCTAATGCTAATGCTACTGCTAGTGTTACTGCTAGTGCTACTGCTAGTGCTAGTGTTACTGCTAGTGCTACTGCTAGTGTTACTGCTAATGCTACTGCTTGTGCTACTGCTAGTGCTAGTGCTACTGCTAGTGCTACTGCTAGTGCTAGCTTCACTGATTGGTTAACGAGGCAATAACAGAACCCAACCCTCTGATTGGTTAACGATGCAGAAACCTGCTTCTCTGATTGGTCTGTGTGTTTTCAGGCCTGGTGTCAGAATCTGTCCCGTCCTTCTTTGATGTTGTGGAGAAAGCTCCGGAAGCACAACTGGTCGTTACACCGCATCCTGCAGCCCAGCAGGTACACACACACACACACGCACACACACACACACGCACACACACTCACACACACGCACACATCTACTACACACTCACACAAGGTACTACACAGCTTGAGCTAAACACACAGCCATTGTGTGTGTGTGTGTGTGTGTGTGTGTGTGTGTGTGTTCCAGGTGTACGACCAGATGCTGAAGCGCTACGCCCGATTGGAGGAGAGAGTCCTGCAGAAGCCCCGCCCCTGAGCCACAGCAACCAATCAGCTCTGTGACCTTAAAGGACGAATAAACACTGAATATGATTCCAATATACGTTTAATAAAAAATCTAAACAATTTGTTCAGTTCTTTATCTGAAATGTATCACTGATGAATTAGAGTGGCCAGTCAACAACAATGTAGTGATAGTCGACCACTAATAACACGAGGTTAATGAGGTAACACGAGGTTAACGAGGTAACACGAGGTTCACGAGGTAACACGAGGTTCACGAGGTAACACGAGGTTCACGAGGTAACACAAGGTTAACGAGGTAACACAAAGTCAACGAGGTAACACAAAGTCAACGATATAACACAAGGTTAACGAGGTAACATGAGGTAACACAAGGTAACAAGAAGTTAACGAGGTAACACAAGGTTAACGAGGTTAACGAGGTAACACAAGGTTCACGAGGTAACACAAAGTCAACGATATAACACAAGGTTAACGAGGTAACACGAGGTTAACGAGGTAACAAGGTTAACGAGGTAACACAAGGTTAACGAGGTAACACGAGGTTAACGAGGTAACAAGGTTCACGAGGTAACACAAGGTTAACGAGGTAACACGAGGTTAACGAGGTAACAAGGTTCACGAGGTAACACAAGGTTAACGAGGTAACACGAGGTTAACGAGGTAACACGAGGTTAACGAGGTAACAAGGTTAACGAGGTAACACAAGGTTAACGAGGTAACAAGGTTAACGAGGTAACACGAGGTTAACGAGGTAACACGAGGTTAACGAGGTAACAAGGTTAACGAGGTAACACGAGGTTAACGAGGTAACACAAGGTTAACGAGGTAACAAGGTTAACGAGGTAACACGAGGTTAACGAGGTAACACAAGGTTAACGAGGTAACACGAGGTAACACGAGGTTAACGAGGTAACAAGGTTAACGAGGTAACACAAGGTAACACGAGGTTAACAAGGTAACACAAGGTTAACGAGGTAACAAGGTTAACGAGGTAACACAAGGTTCACGAGGTTAACGAGGTAACACAAGGTTAACGAGGTAAACGAGGTAACACAAGGTTCACGAGGTTAACGAGGTAACACAAGCTTAACGAGGTAAACGAGGTAACACAAGGTTCACGAGGTTAACGAGGTAACACAAGCTTAACGAGGTAAACGAGGTAACACAAGGTTCACGAGGTTAACGAGGTAACACAAGGTTCACGAGGTTAACGAGGTAACACAAGGTTCACGAGGTTAACGAGGTAACAAGGTTAACGAGGTAACAAGGTTAACGAGGTAACACAAGGTAACACGAGGTAACACAAGGTTAAGGAGGTAACACAAGGTAACACAAGGTAACAAGAAGTTAACAAGGTAACACAAGGTTAACGAGGTAAACGAGGTAACACAAGGTTCACGAGGTTAACGAGGTAACACAAGGTTAACGAGGTAAACGAGGTAACACAAGGTTCACGAGGTTAACGAGGTAACACAAGGTTCACGAGGTTAACGAGGTAACACAAGGTCAACGATATAACACAAGGTTAACCTGTTAGTGAGACCTGGTGGAGTGAGACATGAGAGTGAGACCTGGTGGAGTGAGACATGAGAGTGAGACCTGAGAGTGAGACCTCTGAGTGTCACAAACTCATTTAACTTGTTAACATTTTATCTTCACAAAAACATGCAGCAAAGAAATGTTTTATGATTAATGTAGGCACAAACCATTGGAGTCTCTCGCTCATTATACTGTGTGTGTGTGTGTGTGTGTGTGTGTGTAGAAAGATAAAAGATATTTTTCTCTCTCACTGCTTTGATGGATTAACACACACACATTACTCTCCTCTCAGTGTGTATTCTAACAGACACACACTAAAGCCTCTCGCCTCATCTGAACTCCATGCTGCACACACACACACACACACACACACACACACACACACACACACACACACACACACACACACAATCTGGTGTCCAACACTTTAATTGGTTCAAACACAAAAAAACATGAGATTTCTGTTTCTGTTTCCATTTAGTCTCATTATTAATTTGCATAGTAAAAGTTGTATCTGCTCCATGAAGACCCGTTAATGCATTTAGTCACATGACATCACCGCCTCTTCTTCTTCTGTGGTGCTTTGATGGTTTATATTGATATCTTATACAGATACCATCCATCTCTCCTTTTTATTCTTCATCTCCTCTGTTCATCATTATACTCAGAGATGTTACCAGATTACAGACCAAAGTGTGTGTGTGTGTGTGTGTGTGTGTGTGTGTGTGTGTGTGTGTGTGATCACGTGCACTTCATTCCCCCGGTGACTAATGCCTGAACCATGGGTGATTGAGTTCGATTGAGAGGAGCTTTACTGTGTGTGTGTGTGTGTGTGTGTGTGTGTGTGTGTGTGTGTGTGTGTCTAATGCAGCAGAAGAGAACGGGTTCATATGAGGAGACGGGCACTGCAGAGCCTGAGCCACACATGTGTGCATGTATGTGTGTGTGTTCGGTCTGCAGCCTTTACAGCGGTGGGGGGGGGGCTGTCCTTAGATGACACACCAGGAGAGATGTTGCCGTGTGTGTGTGTGTGTGTGTGTGTGTGTGTGGTGTGTGTGTGTGTGTGTGTTCTCACGTACACACACCGTTGTCCTTGAATCCCCTGAATCGTCCATCTATGTTCGTCTAATTGAACATCGGCGCTGTGATGAGTCATTTCATGTATAGAAGTCTATGCTGCATGTGTTAAAGCTGCATTCTCTCTCCTGACCACCAGGGGGCGACTCCTCTGGTTGTATAGAAGTCTATGCTTCATGTGTTAAAGCTGAACTTAACGAGTAGTTTAGTTGTCTAAATCAAACTGAGCAGCTGTGAGTTCATGATATCTTATATATATATATATATATATATATATATATATATATATATATTAGTGCTGTCAAACGATTAAAATATTTAACCGTGATTAATCGCATTTATGTCATAGTTAACTCGCGATTAATCGCGATTAATCGCAATTTTTTTTTTCTTCATTTTAATGCTCTTATCAACATGAAAAAGTGGATTGGCTTGCTTTATGCAAATGTTTTATTTTATTGAAAAACAACTGCCAAACAGGGCGGTACAAAATAAAATGATAAAGTGCACATTTCAGGTAAACGAGGGCTTAAGAGAGAGAGAGAGAGAGAGAGGGAGAGAGAGAGAGAGAGAGCTGTGAACATAGCATCAGGCTCCTGAAGGTAACTCGTAGGTCCTGTCGTTGGATGCGATGCGTATTCTATCAGCTAGACCCTCGTCCTCCACAACGCTAACAGGCTACACGCAGTAGCACCATTTAGCTATGGCTGCAATAAGTCTGTTCTTGTTGTGGTGTCCATGTGTTTCTGAAGTCATCATTCTTGTCTGCTATGACGAGGGGGCGCAGAGTTAGCATCAGCTGTGTGTTGGCCATCAAGTGGTGTTTCAGACTGGAGAGGCTACGATGATAGCTCAGTTCACAATGACTAATGGCTCATACCACTTTGGTCTTGTCAAGGGAACATCTGACAACTTGTTGAAAGTAAACTTTCCATTCATTAGCGTCTTATCATTCATTTTGCCGTATCGCGCTCACCGTTCATTCATTTAAACCGTAACGTTAGCCTAGCTTCCAAGCCCAGACGGCGTGCCTATTGTTTTGCTTCCGGTTGAGCTACATCCGGCGTGGTGCTCGCGAGAAAATAATTGAAAAATTAAAATGCGTTAACGCTGTTAATAAAATTGACAGCGTTAAAATTGGTTTGCGTTAACGCCGTTAATAACGCGCTAATATGACAGCACTAATATCAGTGGTGGCTGGTGAATTTTTTTTTGGGGGGGGGCGCAGTTGGGCGGCGCGGTTTAAATAGCACTCCACAATGAGAAGAA
>JBAMJR010000447.1:0-32500 GCA_038501785.1 Myoxocephalus aenaeus | reverse complement strand
GACTCTACTTGTCTTGTCTCATGGGTCTCTTCACTCTACTCGTCTTGTCTCATGGGTCTCATGACTCTACTTGTCTTGTCTCATGGGTCTCTTGACTCTACTTGTCTCATGGGTCTCTTGACTCTACTTGTCTTGTCTCATGGGTCTCTTGACTCTACTTGTCTTGTCTCATGAGTCTCTTGACTCTACTTGTCTTGTCTCATGGGTCTCTTCACTCTACTTGTCTTGTCTCATGGGTCTCTTGACTCTACTTGTCTTGTCTCATGGGTCTCTTCACTCTACTTGTCTTGTCTCATGGGTCTCTTGACTCTACTTGTCTTGTCTCATGGGTCTCTTGACTCTACTTGTCTTGTCTCATGAGTCTCTTCACTCTACTTGTCTTGTCTCATGGGTCTCTTGACTCTACTTGTCTTGTCTCATGGGTCTCTTGACTCTACTTGTCTTGTCTCATGAGTCTCTTGACTCTACTTGTCTTGTCTCATGGGTCTCTTCACTCTACTTGTCTTGTCTCATGGGTCTCTTGACTCTACTTGTCTTGTCTCATGAGTCTCTTGACTCTACTTGTCTTGTCTCATGAGTCTCTTCACTCTACTTGTCTTGTCTCATGGGTCTCTTGACTCTACTTGTCTTGTCTCATGGGTCTCTTGACTCTACTTGTCTTGTCTCATGAGTCTCTTGACTCTACTTGTCTTGTCTCATGGGTCTCTTCACTCTACTTGTCTTGTCTCATGGGTCTCTTGACTCTACTTGTCTTGTCTCATGGGTCTCTTGACTCTACTTGTCTTGTCTCATGGGTCTCTTCACTCTACTTGTCTTGTCTCATGAGTCTCTTGACTCTACTTGTCTTGTCTCATGGGTCTCTTCACTCTACTTGTCTTGTCTCATGGGTCTCTTGACTCTACTTGTCTCATGGGTCTCTTGACTCTACTTGTCTTGTCTCATGGGTCTCTTGACTCTACTTGTCTTGTCTCATGGGTCTCTTCACTCTACTTGTCTTGTCTCATGGGTCTCTTGACTCTACTTGTCTTGTCTCATGGGTCTCTTGACTCTACTTGTCTTGTCTCATGAGTCTCTTGACTCTACTTGTCTTGTCTCATGGGTCTCTTCACTCTACTTGTATTGTCTCATGGGTCTCTTGACTCTACTTGTCTCATGGGTCTCTTGACTCTACTTGTCTTGTCTCATGGGTCTCTTGACTCTACTTGTCTTGTCTCATGGGTCTCTTCACTCTACTTGTCTTGTCTCATGGGTCTCTTGACTCTACTTGTCTTGTCTCATGGGTCTCTTGACTCTACTTGTCTTGTCTCATGGGTCTCTTGACTCTACTTGTCTTGTCTCATGAGTCTCTTGACTCTACTCGTCTTGTCTCATGGGTCTCTTCACTCTACTTGTCTTGTCTCATGGGTCTCTTGACTCTACTTGTCTTGTCTCATGGGTCTCTTGACTCTACTTGTCTTGTCTCATGGGTCTCTTGACTCTACTTGTCTCATGGGTCTCTTGACTCTACTTGTCTTGTCTCATGGGTCTCTTGACTCTACTTGTCTTGTCTCATGAGTCTCTTGACTCTACTTGTCTTGTCTCATGAGTCTCTTCACTCTACTTGTCTTGTCTCATGGGTCTCTTGACTCTACTTGTCTTGTCTCATGGGTCTCTTGACTCTACTTGTCTTGTCTCATGGGTCTCTTGACTCTACTTGTCTTGTCTCATGGGTCTCTTCACTCTACTCGTCTTGTCTCATGGGTCTCATGACTCTACTTGTCTTGTCTCATGGGTCTCTTGACTCTACTTGTCTTGTCTCATGGGTCTCTTGACTCTACTTGTCTCATGGGTCTCTTGACTCTACTTGTCTTGTCTCATGGGTCTCTTGACTCTACTTGTCTTGTCTCATGAGTCTCTTGACTCTACTTGTCTTGTCTCATGGGTCTCTTCACTCTACTTGTCTTGTCTCATGGGTCTCTTGACTCTACTTGTCTTGTCTCATGGGTCTCTTGACTCTACTTGTCTCATGGGTCTCTTGACTCTACTTGTCTTGTCTCATGGGTCTCTTCACTCTACTTGTCTTGTCTCATGGGTCTCTTGACTCTACTTGTCTTGTCTCATGGGTCTCTTGACTCTACTTGTCTTGTCTCATGAGTCTCTTCACTCTACTTGTCTTGTCTCATGGGTCTCTTGACTCTACTTGTCTTGTCTCATGGGTCTCTTGACTCTACTTGTCTTGTCTCATGAGTCTCTTGACTCTACTTGTCTTGTCTCATGGGTCTCTTGACTCTACTTGTCTCATGGGTCTCTTGACTCTACTTGTCTTGTCTCATGGGTCTCTTGACTCTACTTGTCTTGTCTCATGGGTCTCTTCACTCTACTTGTCTTGTCTCATGGGTCTCTTGACTCTACTTGTCTTGTCTCATGGGTCTCTTCACTCTACTTGTCTTGTCTCATGGGTCTCTTGACTCTACTTGTCTCATGGGTCTCTTGACTCTACTTGTCTTGTCTCATGGGTCTCTTGACTCTACTTGTCTTGTCTCATGGGTCTCTTCACTCTACTTGTCTTGTCTCATGGGTCTCTTGACTCTACTTGTCTTGTCTCATGGGTCTCTTGACTCTACTTGTCTTGTCTCATGAGTCTCTTGACTCTACTTGTCTTGTCTCATGAGTCTCTTCACTCTACTTGTCTTGTCTCATGGGTCTCTTGACTCTACTTGTCTTGTCTCATGGGTCTCTTGACTCTACTTGTCTTGTCTCATGAGTCTCTTGACTCTACTTGTCTTGTCTCATGGGTCTCTTGACTCTACTTGTCTTGTCTCATGAGTCTCTTGACTCTACTCGTCTTGTCTCATGGGTCTCTTCACTCTACTTGTCTTGTCTCATGGGTCTCTTGACTCTACTTGTCTTGTCTCATGGGTCTCTTGACTCTACTTGTCTTGTCTCATGGGTCTCTTGACTCTACTTGTCTCATGGGTCTCTTGACTCTACTTGTCTTGTCTCATGGGTCTCTTGACTCTACTTGTCTTGTCTCATGAGTCTCTTGACTCTACTTGTCTTGTCTCATGAGTCTCTTGACTCTACTTGTCTTGTCTCATGAGTCTCTTCACTCTACTTGTCTTGTCTCATGGGTCTCTTGACTCTACTTGTCTTGTCTCATGGGTCTCTTGACTCTACTTGTCTTGTCTCATGAGTCTCTTGACTCTACTTGTCTTGTCTCATGGGTCTCTTCACTCTACTTGTCTTGTCTCATGGGTCTCTTTACTCTACTTGTCTTGTCTCATGGGTCTCTTGACTCTACTTGTCTTGTCTCATGGGTCTCTTCACTCTACTTGTCTTGTCTCATGAGTCTCTTGACTCTACTTGTCTTGTCTCATGGGTCTCTTCACTCTACTTGTCTTGTCTCATGGGTCTCTTGAATCTACTTGTCTTGTCTCATGGGTCTCTTGACTCTACTTGTCTCATGGGTCTCTTGACTCTACTTGTCTTGTCTCATGGGTCTCTTGACTCTACTTGTCTTGTCTCATGGGTCTCTTCACTCTACTTGTCTTGTCTCATGGGTCTCTTGACTCTACTTGTCTTGTCTCATGGGTCTCTTGACTCTACTTGTCTTGTCTCATGAGTCTCTTGACTCTACTTGTCTTGTCTCATGGGTCTCTTCACTCTACTTGTCTTGTCTCATGGGTCTCTTGACTCTACTTGTCTCATGGGTCTCTTGACTCTACTTGTCTTGTCTCATGGGTCTCTTGACTCTACTTGTCTTGTCTCATGGGTCTCTTGACTCTACTTGTCTTGTCTCATCGGTCTCTTGACTCTACTTGTCTTGTCTCATGAGTCTCTTGACTCTACTTGTCTTGTCTCATGAGTCTCTTCACTCTACTTGTCTTGTCTCATGGGTCTCTTGACTCTACTTGTCTTGTCTCATGGGTCTCTTGACTCTACTTGTCTTGTCTCATGAGTATCTTGACTCTACTTGTCTTGTCTCATGGGTCTCTTGACTCTACTTGTCTTGTCTCATGAGTCTCTTGACTCTACTCGTCTTGTCTCATGGGTCTCTTCACTCTACTTGTCTTGTCTCATGGGTCTCTTGACTCTACTTGTCTTGTCTCATGGGTCTCTTGACTCTACTTGTCTTGTCTCATGGGTCTCTTGACTCTACTTGTCTCATGGGTCTCTTGACTCTACTTGTCTTGTCTCATGGGTCTCTTGACTCTACTTGTCTTGTCTCATGGGTCTCTTGACTCTACTTGTCTTGTCTCATGGGTCTCTTCACTCTACTTGTCTTGTCTCATGGGTCTCTTGACTCTACTTGTCTTGTCTCATGAGTCTCTTGACTCTACTTGTCTTGTCTCATGGGTCTCTTCACTCTACTTGTCTTGTCTCATGGGTCTCTTGACTCTACTTGTCTCATGGGTCTCTTGACTCTACTTGTCTTGTCTCATGGGTCTCTTGACTCTACTTGTCTTGTCTCATGGGTCTCTTGACTCTACTTGTCTTGTCTCATGAGTCTCTTGACTCTACTTGTCTTGTCTCATGGGTCTCTTGACTCTACTTGTCTTGTCTCATGGGTCTCTTCACTCTACTTGTCTTGTCTCATGGGTCTCTTGACTCTACTTGTCTTGTCTCATGGGTCTCTTCACTCTACTTGTCTTGTCTCATGGGTCTCTTGACTCTACTTGTCTTGTCTCATGGGTCTCTTGACTCTACTTGTCTTGTCTCATGAGTCTCTTGACTCTACTTGTCTTGTCTCATGGGTCTCTTCACTCTACTTGTCTTGTCTCATGGGTCTCTTGACTCTACTTGTCTCATGGGTCTCTTGACTCTACTTGTCTTGTCTCATGGGTCTCTTGACTCTACTTGTCTTGTCTCATGGGTCTCTTCACTCTACTTGTCTTGTCTCATGGGTCTCTTGACTCTACTTGTCTTGTCTCATGGGTCTCTTGACTCTACTTGTCTTGTCTCATGAGTCTCTTGACTCTACTTGTCTTGTCTCATGAGTCTCTTCACTCTACTTGTCTTGTCTCATGGGTCTCTTGACTCTACTTGTCTTGTCTCATGGGTCTCTTGACTCTACTTGTCTTGTCTCATGGGTCTCTTCACTCTACTTGTCTTGTCTCATGAGTCTCTTGACTCTACTTGTCTTGTCTCATGAGTCTCTTGACTCTACTTGTCTTGTCTCATGGGTCTCTTCACTCTACTTGTCTTGTCTCATGGGTCTCTTGACTCTACTTGTCTTGTCTCATGGGTCTCTTGACTCTACTTGTCTTGTCTCATGGGTCTCTTCACTCTACTTGTCTTGTCCAATGAGTCTCTTGACTCTACTTGTCTTGTCTCATGGGTCTCTTCACTCTACTTGTCTTGTCTCATGGGTCTCTTGACTCTACTTGTCTTGTCTCATGAGTCTCTTCACTCTACTTGTCTCATGGGTCTCTTGACTCTACTTGTCTCATGGGTCTCTTGACTCTACTTGTCTTGTCTCATGGGTCTCTTGACTCTACTTGTCTTGTCTCATGGGTCTCTTCACTCTACTTGTCTTGTCTCATGGGTCTCTTGACTCTACTTGTCTTGTCTCATGGGTCTCTTGACTCTACTTGTCTTGTCTCATGAGTCTCTTGACTCTACTTGTCTTGTCTCATGGGTCTCTTCACTCTACTTGTCTTGTCTCATGGGTCTCTTGACTCTACTTGTCTCATGGGTCTCTTGACTCTACTTGTCTTGTCTCATGGGTCTCTTCACTCTACTTGTCTTGTCTCATGGGTCTCTTGACTCTACTTGTCTTGTCTCATGGGTCTCTTGACTCTACTTGTCTTGTCTCATGAGTCTCTTGACTCTACTTGTCTTGTCTCATGAGTCTCTTCACTCTACTTGTCTTGTCTCATGGGTCTCTTGACTCTACTTGTCTTGTCTCATGGGTCTCTTGACTCTACTTGTCTTGTCTCATGAGTCTCTTGACTCTACTTGTCTTGTCTCATGGGTCTCTTGACTCTACTTGTCTTGTCTCATGAGTCTCTTGACTCTACTCGTCTTGTCTCATGGGTCTCTTCACTCTACTTGTCTTGTCTCATGGGTCTCTTGACTCTACTTGTCTTGTCTCATGGGTCTCTTGACTCTACTTGTCTCATGGGTCTCTTGACTCTACTTGTCTTGTCTCATGGGTCTCTTGACTCTACTTGTCTTGTCTCATGGGTCTCTTCACTCTACTTGTCTTGTCTCATGGGTCTCTTGACTCTACTTGTCTTGTCTCATGGGTCTCTTGACTCTACTTGTCTTGTCTCATGAGTCTCTTGACTCTACTTGTCTTGTCTCATGAGTCTCTTCACTCTACTTGTCTTGTCTCATGGGTCTCTTGACTCTACTTGTCTTGTCTCATGGGTCTCTTGACTCTACTTGTCTTGTCTCATGGGTCTCTTCACTCTACTTGTCTTGTCTCATGAGTCTCTTGACTCTACTTGTCTTGTCTCATGAGTCTCTTGACTCTACTTGTCTTGTCTCATGGGTCTCTTCACTCTACTTGTCTTGTCTCATGGGTCTCTTGACTCTACTTGTCTTGTCTCATGGGTCTCTTGACTCTACTTGTCTTGTCTCATGGGTCTCTTCACTCTACTTGTCTTGTCCAATGAGTCTCTTGACTCTACTTGTCTTGTCTCATGGGTCTCTTCACTCTACTTGTCTTGTCTCATGGGTCTCTTGACTCTACTTGTCTTGTCTCATGAGTCTCTTCACTCTACTTGTCTCATGGGTCTCTTGACTCTACTTGTCTCATGGGTCTCTTGACTCTACTTGTCTTGTCTCATGGGTCTCTTGACTCTACTTGTCTTGTCTCATGGGTCTCTTCACTCTACTTGTCTTGTCTCATGGGTCTCTTGACTCTACTTGTCTTGTCTCATGGGTCTCTTGACTCTACTTGTCTTGTCTCATGAGTCTCTTGACTCTACTTGTCTTGTCTCATGGGTCTCTTCACTCTACTTGTCTTGTCTCATGGGTCTCTTGACTCTACTTGTCTCATGGGTCTCTTGACTCTACTTGTCTTGTCTCATGGGTCTCTTCACTCTACTTGTCTTGTCTCATGGGTCTCTTGACTCTACTTGTCTTGTCTCATGGGTCTCTTGACTCTACTTGTCTTGTCTCATGAGTCTCTTGACTCTACTTGTCTTGTCTCATGAGTCTCTTCACTCTACTTGTCTTGTCTCATGGGTCTCTTGACTCTACTTGTCTTGTCTCATGGGTCTCTTGACTCTACTTGTCTTGTCTCATGAGTCTCTTGACTCTACTTGTCTTGTCTCATGGGTCTCTTGACTCTACTTGTCTTGTCTCATGAGTCTCTTGACTCTACTCGTCTTGTCTCATGGGTCTCTTCACTCTACTTGTCTTGTCTCATGGGTCTCTTGACTCTACTTGTCTTGTCTCATGGGTCTCTTGACTCTACTTGTCTCATGGGTCTCTTGACTCTACTTGTCTTGTCTCATGGGTCTCTTGACTCTACTTGTCTTGTCTCATGGGTCTCTTGACTCTACTTGTCTTGTCTCATGGGTCTCTTCACTCTACTTGTCTTGTCTCATGAGTCTCTTGACTCTACTTGTCTTGTCTCATGGGTCTCTTGACTCTACTTGTCTTGTCTCATGAGTCTCTTGACTCTACTTGTCTTGTCTCATGAGTCTCTTCACTCTACTTGTCTTGTCTCATGGGTCTCTTGACTCTACTTGTCTTGTCTCATGGGTCTCTTGACTCTACTTGTCTTGTCTCATGGGTCTCTTGACTCTACTTGTCTCATGGGTCTCTTGACTCTACTCGTCTTGTCTCATGGGTCTCTTCACTCTACTTGTCTTGTCTCATGGGTCTCTTGACTCTACTTGTCTTGTCTCATGGGTCTCTTGACTCTACTTGTCTCATGGGTCTCTTCACTCTACTCGTCTTGTCTCATGGGTCTCTTGACTCTACTTGTCTTGTCTCATGGGTCTCTTGACTCTACTTGTCTCATGGGTCTCTTGACTCTATTTGTCTTGTCTCATGGGTCTCTTGACTCTACTTGTCTTGTCTCATGGGTCTCTTGACTCTACTTGTCTTGTCTCATGGGTCTCTTGACTCTACTTGTCTTGTCTCATGGGTCTCTTGACTCTACTTGTCTTGTCTCATGGGTCTCTTCACTCTACTTGTCTTGTCTCATGGGTCTCTTGACTCTACTCGTCTTGTCTCATGGGTCTCTTCACTCTACTTGTCTTGTCTCATGGGTCTCTTGACTCTACTCGTCTTGTCTCATGGGTCTCTTGACTCTACTTGTCTCATGGGTCTCTTGACTCTATTTGTCTTGTCTCATGGGTCTCTTGACTCTACTTGTCTTGTCTCATGGGTCTCTTGACTCTACTTGTCTCATGGGTCTCTTGACTCTATTTGTCTTGTCTCATGGGTCTCTTGACTCTACTTGTCTTGTCTCATGGGTCTCTTGACTCTACTCGTCTTGTCTCATGGGTCTCTTGACTCTACTTGTCTCATGGGTCTC
Organism: Myoxocephalus aenaeus; assembly: GCA_038501785.1. Lineage (NCBI taxonomy): Eukaryota > Metazoa > Chordata > Actinopteri > Perciformes > Cottidae > Myoxocephalus > Myoxocephalus aenaeus. Next base: position 24,024 of record JBAMJR010000447.1, on the reverse strand, counting down.
TTCACTCTACTTGTCTTGTCTCATGGGTCTCTTGACTCTACTTGTCTTGTCTCATGGGTCTCTTGACTCTACTTGTCTTGTCTCATGAGTCTCTTGACTCTACTTGTCTTGTCTCATGAGTCTCTTGACTCTACTTGTCTTGTCTCATGGGTCTCTTCACTCTACTTGTCTTGTCTCATGGGTCTCTTGACTCTACTTGTCTTGTCTCATGGGTCTCTTCACTCTACTTGTCTTGTCTCATGGGTCTCTTGACTCTACTTGTCTTGTCTCATGGGTCTCTTGACTCTACTTGTCTTGTCTCATGGGTCTCTTCACTCTACTTGTCTTGTCCAATGAGTCTCTTGACTCTACTTGTCTTGTCTCATGGGTCTCTTCACTCTACTTGTCTTGTCTCATGGGTCTCTTGACTCTACTTGTCTTGTCTCATGGGTCTCTTGACTCTACTTGTCTCATGGGTCTCTTGACTCTACTTGTCTTGTCTCATGGGTCTCTTGACTCTACTTGTCTTGTCTCATGGGTCTCTTCACTCTACTTGTCTTGTCTCATGGGTCTCTTGACTCTACTTGTCTTGTCTCATGGGTCTCTTGACTCTACTTGTCTTGTCTCATGAGTCTCTTGACTCTACTTGTCTTGTCTCATGGGTCTCTTCACTCTACTTGTCTTGTCTCATGGGTCTCTTGACTCTACTTGTCTCATGGGTCTCTTGACTCTACTTGTCTTGTCTCATGGGTCTCTTGACTCTACTTGTCTTGTCTCATGGGTCTCTTCACTCTACTTGTCTTGTCTCATGGGTCTCTTGACTCTACTTGTCTTGTCTCATGGGTCTCTTGACTCTACTTGTCTTGTCTCATGAGTCTCTTGACTCTACTTGTCTTGTCTCATGAGTCTCTTCACTCTACTTGTCTTGTCTCATGGGTCTCTTGACTCTACTTGTCTTGTCTCATGGGTCTCTTGACTCTACTTGTCTTGTCTCATGAGTCTCTTGACTCTACTTGTCTTGTCTCATGGGTCTCTTGACTCTACTTGTCTTGTCTCATGAGTCTCTTGACTCTACTCGTCTTGTCTCATGGGTCTCTTCACTCTACTTGTCTTGTCTCATGGGTCTCTTGACTCTACTTGTCTTGTCTCATGGGTCTCTTGACTCTACTTGTCTCATGGGTCTCTTGACTCTACTTGTCTTGTCTCATGGGTCTCTTGACTCTACTTGTCTTGTCTCATGGGTCTCTTGACTCTACTTGTCTTGTCTCATGGGTCTCTTCACTCTACTTGTCTTGTCTCATGAGTCTCTTGACTCTACTTGTCTTGTCTCATGGGTCTCTTCACTCTACTTGTCTTGTCTCATGGGTCTCTTGACTCTACTTGTCTTGTCTCATGGGTCTCTTGACTCTACTTGTCTTGTCTCATGGGTCTCTTGACTCTACTTGTCTTGTCTCATGAGTCTCTTGACTCTACTTGTCTTGTCTCATGGGTCTCTTGACTCTACTTGTCTTGTCTCATGGGTCTCTTCACTCTACTTGTCTTGTCTCATGAGTCTCTTGACTCTACTTGTCTTGTCTCATGGGTCTCTTCACTCTACTTGTCTTGTCTCATGGGTCTCTTGACTCTACTTGTCTTGTCTCATGGGTCTCTTGACTCTACTTGTCTCATGGGTCTCTTGACTCTACTTGTCTTGTCTCATGGGTCTCTTGACTCTACTTGTCTTGTCTCATGGGTCTCTTGACTCTACTTGTCTCATGGGTCTCTTGACTCTACTCGTCTTGTCTCATGGGTCTCTTCACTCTACTTGTCTTGTCTCATGGGTCTCTTGACTCTACTTGTCTTGTCTCATGGGTCTCTTGACTCTACTTGTCTTGTCTCATGGGTCTCTTGACTCTACTTGTCTCATGGGTCTCTTGACTCTACTCGTCTTGTCTCATGGGTCTCTTCACTCTACTTGTCTTGTCTCATGGGTCTCTTGACTCTACTTGTCTTGTCTCATGGGTCTCTTGACTCTACTTGTCTCATGGGTCTCTTCACTCTACTCGTCTTGTCTCATGGGTCTCTTGACTCTACTTGTCTTGTCTCATGGGTCTCTTGACTCTACTTGTCTCATGGGTCTCTTGACTCTATTTGTCTTGTCTCATGGGTCTCTTGACTCTACTTGTCTTGTCTCATGGGTCTCTTGACTCTACTTGTCTTGTCTCATGGGTCTCTTGACTCTACTTGTCTTGTCTCATGGGTCTCTTCACTCTACTTGTCTTGTCTCATGGGTCTCTTGACTCTACTCGTCTTGTCTCATGGGTCTCTTCACTCTACTTGTCTTGTCTCATGGGTCTCTTGACTCTACTCGTCTTGTCTCATGGGTCTCTTGACTCTACTTGTCTCATGGGTCTCTTGACTCTATTTGTCTTGTCTCATGGGTCTCTTGACTCTACTTGTCTTGTCTCATGGGTCTCTTGACTCTACTCGTCTTGTCTCATGGGTCTCTTGACTCTACTTGTCTCATGGGTCTCTTGACTCTATTTGTCTTGTCTCATGGGTCTCTTGACTCTACTTGTCTTGTCTCATGAGTCTCTTCACTCTACTTGTCTTGTCTCATGGGTCTCTTGACTCTACTCGTCTTGTCTCATGGGTCTCTTGACTCTACTTGTCTCATGGGTCTCTTCACTCTACTTGTCTTGTCTCATGGGTCTCTTGACTCTACTTGTCTTGTCTCATGGGTCTCTTGACTCTACTTGTCTTGTCTCATGGGTCTCTTGACTCTACTTGTCTTGTCTCATGGGTCTCTTCACTCTACTTGTCTTGTCTCATGGGTCTCTTGACTCTACTCGTCTTGTCTCATGGGTCTCTTCACTCTACTCGTCTTGTCTCATGGGTCTCTTGACTCTACTTGTCTTGTCTCATGGGTCTCTTGACTCTACTTGTCTTGTCTCATGGGTCTCTTGACTCTACTTGTCTCATGGGTCTCTTGACTCTACTTGTCTTGTCTCATGGGTCTCTTGACTCTACTTGTCTTGTCTCATGAGTCTCTTGACTCTACTTGTCTTGTCTCATGAGTCTCTTGACTCTACTTGTCTTGTCTCATGAGTCTCTTCACTCTACTTGTCTTGTCTCATGGGTCTCTTGACTCTACTTGTCTTGTCTCATGGGTCTCTTGACTCTACTTGTCTTGTCTCATGAGTCTCTTGACTCTACTTGTCTTGTCTCATGGGTCTCTTCACTCTACTTGTCTTGTCTCATGGGTCTCTTTACTCTACTTGTCTTGTCTCATGGGTCTCTTGACTCTACTTGTCTTGTCTCATGGGTCTCTTCACTCTACTTGTCTTGTCTCATGAGTCTCTTGACTCTACTTGTCTTGTCTCATGGGTCTCTTCACTCTACTTGTCTTGTCTCATGGGTCTCTTGAATCTACTTGTCTTGTCTCATGGGTCTCTTGACTCTACTTGTCTCATGGGTCTCTTGACTCTACTTGTCTTGTCTCATGGGTCTCTTGACTCTACTTGTCTTGTCTCATGGGTCTCTTCACTCTACTTGTCTTGTCTCATGGGTCTCTTGACTCTACTTGTCTTGTCTCATGGGTCTCTTGACTCTACTTGTCTTGTCTCATGAGTCTCTTGACTCTACTTGTCTTGTCTCATGGGTCTCTTCACTCTACTTGTCTTGTCTCATGGGTCTCTTGACTCTACTTGTCTCATGGGTCTCTTGACTCTACTTGTCTTGTCTCATGGGTCTCTTGACTCTACTTGTCTTGTCTCATCGGTCTCTTGACTCTACTTGTCTTGTCTCATGAGTCTCTTGACTCTACTTGTCTTGTCTCATGAGTCTCTTCACTCTACTTGTCTTGTCTCATGGGTCTCTTGACTCTACTTGTCTTGTCTCATGGGTCTCTTGACTCTACTTGTCTTGTCTCATGAGTATCTTGACTCTACTTGTCTTGTCTCATGGGTCTCTTGACTCTACTTGTCTTGTCTCATGAGTCTCTTGACTCTACTCGTCTTGTCTCATGGGTCTCTTCACTCTACTTGTCTTGTCTCATGGGTCTCTTGACTCTACTTGTCTTGTCTCATGGGTCTCTTGACTCTACTTGTCTTGTCTCATGGGTCTCTTGACTCTACTTGTCTCATGGGTCTCTTGACTCTACTTGTCTTGTCTCATGGGTCTCTTGACTCTACTTGTCTTGTCTCATGGGTCTCTTGACTCTACTTGTCTTGTCTCATGGGTCTCTTCACTCTACTTGTCTTGTCTCATGGGTCTCTTGACTCTACTTGTCTTGTCTCATGAGTCTCTTGACTCTACTTGTCTTGTCTCATGGGTCTCTTCACTCTACTTGTCTTGTCTCATGGGTCTCTTGACTCTACTTGTCTCATGGGTCTCTTGACTCTACTTGTCTTGTCTCATGGGTCTCTTGACTCTACTTGTCTTGTCTCATGGGTCTCTTGACTCTACTTGTCTTGTCTCATGAGTCTCTTGACTCTACTTGTCTTGTCTCATGGGTCTCTTGACTCTACTTGTCTTGTCTCATGGGTCTCTTCACTCTACTTGTCTTGTCTCATGGGTCTCTTGACTCTACTTGTCTTGTCTCATGGGTCTCTTCACTCTACTTGTCTTGTCTCATGGGTCTCTTGACTCTACTTGTCTTGTCTCATGGGTCTCTTGACTCTACTTGTCTTGTCTCATGAGTCTCTTGACTCTACTTGTCTTGTCTCATGGGTCTCTTCACTCTACTTGTCTTGTCTCATGGGTCTCTTGACTCTACTTGTCTCATGGGTCTCTTGACTCTACTTGTCTTGTCTCATGGGTCTCTTGACTCTACTTGTCTTGTCTCATGGGTCTCTTCACTCTACTTGTCTTGTCTCATGGGTCTCTTGACTCTACTTGTCTTGTCTCATGGGTCTCTTGACTCTACTTGTCTTGTCTCATGAGTCTCTTGACTCTACTTGTCTTGTCTCATGAGTCTCTTCACTCTACTTGTCTTGTCTCATGGGTCTCTTGACTCTACTTGTCTTGTCTCATGGGTCTCTTGACTCTACTTGTCTTGTCTCATGGGTCTCTTCACTCTACTTGTCTTGTCTCATGAGTCTCTTGACTCTACTTGTCTTGTCTCATGAGTCTCTTGACTCTACTTGTCTTGTCTCATGGGTCTCTTCACTCTACTTGTCTTGTCTCATGGGTCTCTTGACTCTACTTGTCTTGTCTCATGGGTCTCTTGACTCTACTTGTCTTGTCTCATGGGTCTCTTCACTCTACTTGTCTTGTCCAATGAGTCTCTTGACTCTACTTGTCTTGTCTCATGGGTCTCTTCACTCTACTTGTCTTGTCTCATGGGTCTCTTGACTCTACTTGTCTTGTCTCATGAGTCTCTTCACTCTACTTGTCTCATGGGTCTCTTGACTCTACTTGTCTCATGGGTCTCTTGACTCTACTTGTCTTGTCTCATGGGTCTCTTGACTCTACTTGTCTTGTCTCATGGGTCTCTTCACTCTACTTGTCTTGTCTCATGGGTCTCTTGACTCTACTTGTCTTGTCTCATGGGTCTCTTGACTCTACTTGTCTTGTCTCATGAGTCTCTTGACTCTACTTGTCTTGTCTCATGGGTCTCTTCACTCTACTTGTCTTGTCTCATGGGTCTCTTGACTCTACTTGTCTCATGGGTCTCTTGACTCTACTTGTCTTGTCTCATGGGTCTCTTCACTCTACTTGTCTTGTCTCATGGGTCTCTTGACTCTACTTGTCTTGTCTCATGGGTCTCTTGACTCTACTTGTCTTGTCTCATGAGTCTCTTGACTCTACTTGTCTTGTCTCATGAGTCTCTTCACTCTACTTGTCTTGTCTCATGGGTCTCTTGACTCTACTTGTCTTGTCTCATGGGTCTCTTGACTCTACTTGTCTTGTCTCATGAGTCTCTTGACTCTACTTGTCTTGTCTCATGGGTCTCTTGACTCTACTTGTCTTGTCTCATGAGTCTCTTGACTCTACTCGTCTTGTCTCATGGGTCTCTTCACTCTACTTGTCTTGTCTCATGGGTCTCTTGACTCTACTTGTCTTGTCTCATGGGTCTCTTGACTCTACTTGTCTCATGGGTCTCTTGACTCTACTTGTCTTGTCTCATGGGTCTCTTGACTCTACTTGTCTTGTCTCATGGGTCTCTTGACTCTACTTGTCTTGTCTCATGGGTCTCTTCACTCTACTTGTCTTGTCTCATGAGTCTCTTGACTCTACTTGTCTTGTCTCATGGGTCTCTTCACTCTACTTGTCTTGTCTCATGGGTCTCTTGACTCTACTTGTCTCATGGGTCTCTTGACTCTACTTGTCTTGTCTCATGGGTCTCTTGACTCTACTTGTCTTGTCTCATGGGTCTCTTGACTCTACTTGTCTTGTCTCATGAGTCTCTTGACTCTACTTGTCTTGTCTCATGGGTCTCTTGACTCTACTTGTCTTGTCTCATGGGTCTCTTCACTCTACTTGTCTTGTCTCATGAGTCTCTTGACTCTACTTGTCTTGTCTCATGGGTCTCTTCACTCTACTTGTCTTGTCTCATGGGTCTCTTGACTCTACTTGTCTTGTCTCATGGGTCTCTTGACTCTACTTGTCTCATGGGTCTCTTGACTCTACTTGTCTTGTCTCATGGGTCTCTTGACTCTACTTGTCTTGTCTCATGGGTCTCTTGACTCTACTTGTCTCATGGGTCTCTTGACTCTACTTGTCTTGTCTCATGGGTCTCTTCACTCTACTTGTCTTGTCTCATGGGTCTCTTGACTCTACTTGTCTTGTCTCATGGGTCTCTTGACTCTACTTGTCTTGTCTCATGAGTCTCTTGACTCTACTTGTCTTGTCTCATGAGTCTCTTCACTCTACTTGTCTTGTCTCATGGGTCTCTTGACTCTACTTGTCTTGTCTCATGGGTCTCTTGACTCTACTTGTCTTGTCTCATGAGTCTCTTGACTCTACTTGTCTTGTCTCATGGGTCTCTTGACTCTACTTGTCTTGTCTCATGAGTCTCTTGACTCTACTCGTCTTGTCTCATGGGTCTCTTCACTCTACTTGTCTTGTCTCATGGGTCTCTTGACTCTACTTGTCTTGTCTCATGGGTCTCTTGACTCTACTTGTCTCATGGGTCTCTTGACTCTACTTGTCTTGTCTCATGGGTCTCTTGACTCTACTTGTCTTGTCTCATGGGTCTCTTGACTCTACTTGTCTTGTCTCATGGGTCTCTTCACTCTACTTGTCTTGTCTCATGAGTCTCTTGACTCTACTTGTCTTGTCTCATGGGTCTCTTCACTCTACTTGTCTTGTCTCATGGGTCTCTTGACTCTACTTGTCTCATGGGTCTCTTGACTCTACTTGTCTTGTCTCATGGGTCTCTTGACTCTACTTGTCTTGTCTCATGGGTCTCTTGACTCTACTTGTCTTGTCTCATGAGTCTCTTGACTCTACTTGTCTTGTCTCATGGGTCTCTTGACTCTACTTGTCTTGTCTCATGGGTCTCTTCACTCTACTTGTCTTGTCTCATGAGTCTCTTGACTCTACTTGTCTTGTCTCATGGGTCTCTTCACTCTACTTGTCTTGTCTCATGGGTCTCTTGACTCTACTTGTCTTGTCTCATGGGTCTCTTGACTCTACTTGTCTCATGGGTCTCTTGACTCTACTTGTCTTGTCTCATGGGTCTCTTGACTCTACTTGTCTTGTCTCATGGGTCTCTTGACTCTACTTGTCTCATGGGTCTCTTGACTCTACTCGTCTTGTCTCATGGGTCTCTTCACTCTACTTGTCTTGTCTCATGGGTCTCTTGACTCTACTTGTCTTGTCTCATGGGTCTCTTGACTCTACTTGTCTTGTCTCATGGGTCTCTTGACTCTACTTGTCTCATGGGTCTCTTGACTCTACTCGTCTTGTCTCATGGGTCTCTTCACTCTACTTGTCTTGTCTCATGGGTCTCTTGACTCTACTTGTCTTGTCTCATGGGTCTCTTGACTCTACTTGTCTCATGGGTCTCTTCACTCTACTCGTCTTGTCTCATGGGTCTCTTGACTCTACTTGTCTTGTCTCATGGGTCTCTTGACTCTACTTGTCTCATGGGTCTCTTGACTCTATTTGTCTTGTCTCATGGGTCTCTTGACTCTACTTGTCTTGTCTCATGGGTCTCTTGACTCTACTTGTCTTGTCTCATGGGTCTCTTGACTCTACTTGTCTTGTCTCATGGGTCTCTTGACTCTACTTGTCTTGTCTCATGGGTCACTTCACTCTACTTGTCTTGTCTCATGGGTCTCTTGACTCTACTCGTCTTGTCTCATGGGTCTCTTCACTCTACTTGTCTTGTCTCATGGGTCTCTTGACTCTACTCGTCTTGTCTCATGGGTCTCTTGACTCTACTTGTCTCATGGGTCTCTTGACTCTATTTGTCTTGTCTCATGGGTCTCTTGACTCTACTTGTCTTGTCTCATGGGTCTCTTGACTCTACTTGTCTCATGGGTCTCTTGACTCTATTTGTCTTGTCTCATGGGTCTCTTGACTCTACTTGTCTTGTCTCATGGGTCTCTTGACTCTACTCGTCTTGTCTCATGGGTCTCTTGACTCTACTTGTCTCATGGGTCTCTTCACTCTACTTGTCTTGTCTCATGGGTCTCTTGACTCTACTTGTCTTGTCTCATGGGTCTCTTGACTCTACTTGTCTTGTCTCATGAGTCTCTTGACTCTACTTGTCTTGTCTCATGAGTCTCTTGACTCTACTTGTCTTGTCTCATGGGTCTCTTCACTCTACTTGTCTTGTCTCATGGGTCTCTTGACTCTACTTGTCTTGTCTCATGGGTCTCTTCACTCTACTTGTCTTGTCTCATGGGTCTCTTGACTCTACTTGTCTTGTCTCATGGGTCTCTTGACTCTACTTGTCTTGTCTCATGGGTCTCTTCACTCTACTTGTCTTGTCCAATGAGTCTCTTGACTCTACTTGTCTTGTCTCATGGGTCTCTTCACTCTACTTGTCTTGTCTCATGGGTCTCTTGACTCTACTTGTCTTGTCTCATGGGTCTCTTGACTCTACTTGTCTCATGGGTCTCTTGACTCTACTTGTCTTGTCTCATGGGTCTCTTGACTCTACTTGTCTTGTCTCATGGGTCTCTTCACTCTACTTGTCTTGTCTCATGGGTCTCTTGACTCTACTTGTCTTGTCTCATGGGTCTCTTGACTCTACTTGTCTTGTCTCATGAGTCTCTTGACTCTACTTGTCTTGTCTCATGGGTCTCTTCACTCTACTTGTCTTGTCTCATGGGTCTCTTGACTCTACTTGTCTCATGGGTCTCTTGACTCTACTTGTCTTGTCTCATGGGTCTCTTGACTCTACTTGTCTTGTCTCATGGGTCTCTTCACTCTACTTGTCTTGTCTCATGGGTCTCTTGACTCTACTTGTCTTGTCTCATGGGTCTCTTGACTCTACTTGTCTTGTCTCATGAGTCTCTTGACTCTACTTGTCTTGTCTCATGAGTCTCTTCACTCTACTTGTCTTGTCTCATGGGTCTCTTGACTCTACTTGTCTTGTCTCATGGGTCTCTTGACTCTACTTGTCTTGTCTCATGAGTCTCTTGACTCTACTTGTCTTGTCTCATGGGTCTCTTGACTCTACTTGTCTTGTCTCATGAGTCTCTTGACTCTACTCGTCTTGTCTCATGGGTCTCTTCACTCTACTTGTCTTGTCTCATGGGTCTCTTGACTCTACTTGTCTTGTCTCATGGGTCTCTTGACTCTACTTGTCTTGTCTCATGGGTCTCTTGACTCTACTTGTCTCATGGGTCTCTTGACTCTACTTGTCTTGTCTCATGGGTCTCTTGACTCTACTTGTCTTGTCTCATGGGTCTCTTGACTCTACTTGTCTTGTCTCATGGGTCTCTTCACTCTACTTGTCTTGTCTCATGAGTCTCTTGACTCTACTTGTCTTGTCTCATGGGTCTCTTCACTCTACTTGTCTTGTCTCATGGGTCTCTTGACTCTACTTGTCTTGTCTCATGGGTCTCTTGACTCTACTTGTCTTGTCTCATGGGTCTCTTGACTCTACTTGTCTTGTCTCATGGGTCTCTTGACTCTACTTGTCTCATGGGTCTCTTGACTCTACTTGTCTTGTCTCATGGGTCTCTTGACTCTACTTGTCTTGTCTCATGGGTCTCTTGACTCTACTTGTCTCATGGGTCTCTTGACTCTACTCGTCTTGTCTCATGGGTCTCTTCACTCTACTTGTCTTGTCTCATGGGTCTCTTGACTCTACTTGTCTTGTCTCATGGGTCTCTTGACTCTACTTGTCTTGTCTCATGGGTCTCTTGACTCTACTTGTCTCATGGGTCTCTTGACTCTACTCGTCTTGTCTCATGGGTCTCTTCACTCTACTTGTCTTGTCTCATGGGTCTCTTGACTCTACTTGTCTTGTCTCATGGGTCTCTTGACTCTACTTGTCTCATGGGTCTCTTGACTCTACTCGTCTTGTCTCATGGGTCTCTTCACTCTACTTGTCTTGTCTCATGGGTCTCTTGACTCTACTTGTCTTGTCTCATGGGTCTCTTGACTCTACTTGTCTCATGGGTCTCTTCACTCTACTCGTCTTGTCTCATGGGTCTCTTGACTCTACTTGTCTTGTCTCATGGGTCTCTTGACTCTACTTGTCTCATGGGTCTCTTGACTCTATTTGTCTTGTCTCATGGGTCTCTTGACTCTACTTGTCTTGTCTCATGGGTCTCTTGACTCTACTTGTCTTGTCTCATGGGTCTCTTGACTCTACTTGTCTTGTCTCATGGGTCTCTTGACTCTACTTGTCTTGTCTCATGGGTCTCTTCACTCTACTTGTCTTGTCTCATGGGTCTCTTGACTCTACTCGTCTTGTCTCATGGGTCTCTTCACTCTACTTGTCTTGTCTCATGGGTCTCTTGACTCTACTCGTCTTGTCTCATGGGTCTCTTGACTCTACTTGTCTCATGGGTCTCTTGACTCTATTTGTCTTGTCTCATGGGTCTCTTGACTCTACTTGTCTTGTCTCATGGGTCTCTTGACTCTACTCGTCTTGTCTCATGGGTCTCTTGACTCTACTTGTCTCATGGGTCTCTTGACTCTATTTGTCTTGTCTCATGGGTCTCTTGACTCTACTTGTCTTGTCTCATGAGTCTCTTCACTCTACTTGTCTTGTCTCATGGGTCTCTTGACTCTACTCGTCTTGTCTCATGGGTCTCTTGACTCTACTTGTCTCATGGGTCTCTTCACTCTACTTGTCTTGTCTCATGGGTCTCTTGACTCTACTTGTCTTGTCTCATGGGTCTCTTGACTCTACTTGTCTTGTCTCATGGGTCTCTTGACTCTACTTGTCTTGTCTCATGGGTCTCTTCACTCTACTTGTCTTGTCTCATGGGTCTCTTGACTCTACTCGTCTTGTCTCATGGGTCTCTTCACTCTACTCGTCTTGTCTCATGGGTCTCTTGACTCTACTTGTCTCATGGGTCTCTTGACTCTACTCGTCTTGTCTCATGGGTCTCTTGACTCTACTTGTCTCATGGGTCTCTTGACTCTACTTGTCTTGTCTCATGGGTCTCTTCACTCTACTTGTCTTGTCTCATGGGTATCTTGACTCTACTCGTCTCATGGGTCTCTTGACTCTACTTGTCTTGTCTCATGGGTCTCTTCACTCTACTTGTCTTGTCTCATGGGTCTCTTGACTCTACTTGTCTTGTCTCATGGGTCTCTTGACTCTACTTGTCTTGTCTCATGGGTCTCTTGACTCTACTTGTCTTGTCTCATGGGTCTCTTCACTCTACTTGTCTTGTCTCATGGGTCTCTTGACTCTACTCGTCTTGTCTCATGGGTCTCTTCACTCTACTCGTCTTGTCTCATGGGTCTCTTGACTCTACTTGTCTCATGGGTCTCTTGACTCTACTCGTCTTGTCTCATGGGTCTCTTGACTCTACTTGTCTCATGGGTCTCTTGACTCTACTTGTCTTGTCTCATGGGTCTCTTCACTCTACTTGTCTTGTCTCATGGGTATCTTGACTCTACTTGTCTCATGGGTCTCTTGACTCTACTCGTCTTGTCTCATGGGTCTCTTGACTCTACTTGTCTCATGGGTCTCTTGACTCTATTTGTCTTGTCTCATGGGTCTCTTGACTCTACTTGTCTTGTCTCATGAGTCTCTTCACTCTACTTGTCTTGTCTCATGGGTCTCTTGACTCTACTCGTCTTGTCTCATGGGTCTCTTGACTCTACTTGTCTCATGGGTCTCTTCACTCTACTTGTCTTGTCTCATGGGTCTCTTGACTCTACTTGTCTTGTCTCATGGGTCTCTTGACTCTACTTGTCTTGTCTCATGGGTCTCTTGACTCTACTTGTCTTGTCTCATGGGTCTCTTCACTCTACTTGTCTTGTCTCATGGGTCTCTTGACTCTACTCGTCTTGTCTCATGGGTCTCTTCACTCTACTCGTCTTGTCTCATGGGTCTCTTGACTCTACTTGTCTCATGGGTCTCTTGACTCTACTCGTCTTGTCTCATGGGTCTCTTGACTCTACTTGTCTCATGGGTCTCTTGACTCTACTTGTCTTGTCTCATGGGTCTCTTCACTCTACTTGTCTTGTCTCATGGGTATCTTGACTCTACTTGTCTCATGGGTCTCTTGACTCTACTCGTCTTGTCTCATGGGTCTCTTGACTCTACTTGTCTCATGGGTCTCTTGACTCTATTTGTCTTGTCTCATGGGTCTCTTGACTCTACTTGTCTTGTCTCATGAGTCTCTTCACTCTACTTGTCTTGTCTCATGGGTCTCTTGACTCTACTCGTCTTGTCTCATGGGTCTCTTGACTCTACTTGTCTCATGGGTCTCTTCACTCTACTTGTCTTGTCTCATGAGTCTCTTGACTCTACTTGTCTTGTCTCATGAGTCTCTTGACTCTACTTGTCTTGTCTCATGGGTCTCTTCACTCTACTTGTCTTGTCTCATGGGTCTCTTGACTCTACTTGTCTTGTCTCATGGGTCTCTTCACTCTACTTGTCTTGTCTCATGGGTCTCTTGACTCTACTTGTCTTGTCTCATGGGTCTCTTGACTCTACTTGTCTTGTCTCATGGGTCTCTTCACTCTACTTGTCTTGTCCAATGAGTCTCTTGACTCTACTTGTCTTGTCTCATGGGTCTCTTCACTCTACTTGTCTTGTCTCATGGGTCTCTTGACTCTACTTGTCTTGTCTCATGGGTCTCTTGACTCTACTTGTCTCATGGGTCTCTTGACTCTACTTGTCTTGTCTCATGGGTCTCTTGACTCTACTTGTCTTGTCTCATGGGTCTCTTCACTCTACTTGTCTTGTCTCATGGGTCTCTTGACTCTACTTGTCTTGTCTCATGGGTCTCTTGACTCTACTTGTCTTGTCTCATGAGTCTCTTGACTCTACTTGTCTTGTCTCATGGGTCTCTTCACTCTACTTGTCTTGTCTCATGGGTCTCTTGACTCTACTTGTCTCATGGGTCTCTTGACTCTACTTGTCTTGTCTCATGGGTCTCTTGACTCTACTTGTCTTGTCTCATGGGTCTCTTCACTCTACTTGTCTTGTCTCATGGGTCTCTTGACTCTACTTGTCTTGTCTCATGGGTCTCTTGACTCTACTTGTCTTGTCTCATGAGTCTCTTGACTCTACTTGTCTTGTCTCATGAGTCTCTTCACTCTACTTGTCTTGTCTCATGGGTCTCTTGACTCTACTTGTCTTGTCTCATGGGTCTCTTGACTCTACTTGTCTTGTCTCATGAGTCTCTTGACTCTACTTGTCTTGTCTCATGGGTCTCTTGACTCTACTTGTCTTGTCTCATGAGTCTCTTGACTCTACTCGTCTTGTCTCATGGGTCTCTTCACTCTACTTGTCTTGTCTCATGGGTCTCTTGACTCTACTTGTCTTGTCTCATGGGTCTCTTGACTCTACTTGTCTTGTCTCATGGGTCTCTTGACTCTACTTGTCTCATGGGTCTCTTGACTCTACTTGTCTTGTCTCATGGGTCTCTTGACTCTACTTGTCTTGTCTCATGGGTCTCTTGACTCTACTTGTCTTGTCTCATGGGTCTCTTCACTCTACTTGTCTTGTCTCATGAGTCTCTTGACTCTACTTGTCTTGTCTCATGGGTCTCTTCACTCTACTTGTCTTGTCTCATGGGTCTCTTGACTCTACTTGTCTTGTCTCATGGGTCTCTTGACTCTACTTGTCTTGTCTCATGGGTCTCTTGACTCTACTTGTCTTGTCTCATGGGTCTCTTGACTCTACTTGTCTCATGGGTCTCTTGACTCTACTTGTCTTGTCTCATGGGTCTCTTGACTCTACTTGTCTTGTCTCATGGGTCTCTTGACTCTACTTGTCTCATGGGTCTCTTGACTCTACTCGTCTTGTCTCATGGGTCTCTTCACTCTACTTGTCTTGTCTCATGGGTCTCTTGACTCTACTTGTCTTGTCTCATGGGTCTCTTGACTCTACTTGTCTTGTCTCATGGGTCTCTTGACTCTACTTGTCTCATGGGTCTCTTGACTCTACTCGTCTTGTCTCATGGGTCTCTTCACTCTACTTGTCTTGTCTCATGGGTCTCTTGACTCTACTTGTCTTGTCTCATGGGTCTCTTGACTCTACTTGTCTCATGGGTCTCTTGACTCTACTCGTCTTGTCTCATGGGTCTCTTCACTCTACTTGTCTTGTCTCATGGGTCTCTTGACTCTACTTGTCTTGTCTCATGGGTCTCTTGACTCTACTTGTCTCATGGGTCTCTTCACTCTACTCGTCTTGTCTCATGGGTCTCTTGACTCTACTTGTCTTGTCTCATGGGTCTCTTGACTCTACTTGTCTCATGGGTCTCTTGACTCTATTTGTCTTGTCTCATGGGTCTCTTGACTCTACTTGTCTTGTCTCATGGGTCTCTTGACTCTACTTGTCTTGTCTCATGGGTCTCTTGACTCTACTTGTCTTGTCTCATGGGTCTCTTGACTCTACTTGTCTTGTCTCATGGGTCTCTTCACTCTACTTGTCTTGTCTCATGGGTCTCTTGACTCTACTCGTCTTGTCTCATGGGTCTCTTCACTCTACTTGTCTTGTCTCATGGGTCTCTTGACTCTACTCGTCTTGTCTCATGGGTCTCTTGACTCTACTTGTCTCATGGGTCTCTTGACTCTATTTGTCTTGTCTCATGGGTCTCTTGACTCTACTTGTCTTGTCTCATGGGTCTCTTGACTCTACTCGTCTTGTCTCATGGGTCTCTTGACTCTACTTGTCTCATGGGTCTCTTGACTCTATTTGTCTTGTCTCATGGGTCTCTTGACTCTACTTGTCTTGTCTCATGAGTCTCTTCACTCTACTTGTCTTGTCTCATGGGTCTCTTGACTCTACTCGTCTTGTCTCATGGGTCTCTTGACTCTACTTGTCTCATGGGTCTCTTCACTCTACTTGTCTTGTCTCATGGGTCTCTTGACTCTACTTGTCTTGTCTCATGGGTCTCTTGACTCTACTTGTCTTGTCTCATGGGTCTCTTGACTCTACTTGTCTTGTCTCATGGGTCTCTTCACTCTACTTGTCTTGTCTCATGGGTCTCTTGACTCTACTCGTCTTGTCTCATGGGTCTCTTCACTCTACTCGTCTTGTCTCATGGGTCTCTTGACTCTACTTGTCTCATGGGTCTCTTGACTCTACTCGTCTTGTCTCATGGGTCTCTTGACTCTACTTGTCTCATGGGTCTCTTGACTCTACTTGTCTTGTCTCATGGGTCTCTTCACTCTACTTGTCTTGTCTCATGGGTATCTTGACTCTACTCGTCTCATGGGTCTCTTGACTCTACTTGTCTTGTCTCATGGGTCTCTTCACTCTACTTGTCTTGTCTCATGGGTCTCTTGACTCTACTTGTCTTGTCTCATGGGTCTCTTGACTCTACTTGTCTTGTCTCATGGGTCTCTTGACTCTACTTGTCTTGTCTCATGGGTCTCTTCACTCTACTTGTCTTGTCTCATGGGTCTCTTGACTCTACTCGTCTTGTCTCA
Source organism: Myoxocephalus aenaeus (assembly GCA_038501785.1). Taxonomy (NCBI): domain Eukaryota; kingdom Metazoa; phylum Chordata; class Actinopteri; order Perciformes; family Cottidae; genus Myoxocephalus; species Myoxocephalus aenaeus. The sequence goes on along the minus strand of JBAMJR010000447.1, from coordinate 8,034 downwards.
TGGGTCTCTTCACTCTACTCGTCTTGTCTCATGGGTCTCTTGACTCTACTTGTCTCATGGGTCTCTTGACTCTACTCGTCTTGTCTCATGGGTCTCTTGACTCTACTTGTCTCATGGGTCTCTTGACTCTACTTGTCTTGTCTCATGGGTCTCTTCACTCTACTTGTCTTGTCTCATGGGTATCTTGACTCTACTTGTCTCATGGGTCTCTTGACTCTACTCGTCTTGTCTCATGGGTCTCTTGACTCTACTTGTCTCATGGGTCTCTTGACTCTATTTGTCTTGTCTCATGGGTCTCTTGACTCTACTTGTCTTGTCTCATGAGTCTCTTCACTCTACTTGTCTTGTCTCATGGGTCTCTTGACTCTACTCGTCTTGTCTCATGGGTCTCTTGACTCTACTTGTCTCATGGGTCTCTTCACTCTACTTGTCTTGTCTCATGGGTCTCTTGACTCTACTTGTCTTGTCTCATGGGTCTCTTGACTCTACTTGTCTTGTCTCATGGGTCTCTTGACTCTACTTGTCTTGTCTCATGGGTCTCTTCACTCTACTTGTCTTGTCTCATGGGTCTCTTGACTCTACTCGTCTTGTCTCATGGGTCTCTTCACTCTACTCGTCTTGTCTCATGGGTCTCTTGACTCTACTTGTCTCATGGGTCTCTTGACTCTACTCGTCTTGTCTCATGGGTCTCTTGACTCTACTTGTCTCATGGGTCTCTTGACTCTACTTGTCTTGTCTCATGGGTCTCTTCACTCTACTTGTCTTGTCTCATGGGTATCTTGACTCTACTTGTCTCATGGGTCTCTTGACTCTACTCGTCTTGTCTCATGGGTCTCTTGACTCTACTTGTCTCATGGGTCTCTTGACTCTATTTGTCTTGTCTCATGGGTCTCTTGACTCTACTTGTCTTGTCTCATGAGTCTCTTCACTCTACTTGTCTTGTCTCATGGGTCTCTTGACTCTACTCGTCTTGTCTCATGGGTCTCTTGACTCTACTTGTCTCATGGGTCTCTTCACTCTACTTGTCTTGTCTCATGGGTCTCTTGACTCTACTTGTCTTGTCTCATGGGTCTCTTGACTCTACTTGTCTTGTCTCATGGGTCTCTTGACTCTACTTGTCTTGTCTCATGGGTCTCTTCACTCTACTTGTCTTGTCTCATGGGTCTCTTGACTCTACTCGTCTTGTCTCATGGGTCTCTTCACTCTACTCGTCTTGTCTCATGGGTCTCTTGACTCTACTTGTCTCATGGGTCTCTTGACTCTACTCGTCTTGTCTCATGGGTCTCTTGACTCTACTTGTCTCATGGGTCTCTTGACTCTACTTGTCTTGTCTCATGGGTCTCTTCACTCTACTTGTCTTGTCTCATGGGTATCTTGACTCTACTTGTCTCATGGGTCTCTTGACTCTACTCGTCTTGTCTCATGGGTCTCTTGACTCTACTTGTCTCATGGGTCTCTTGACTCTATTTGTCTTGTCTCATGGGTCTCTTGACTCTACTTGTCTTGTCTCATGAGTCTCTTCACTCTACTTGTCTTGTCTCATGGGTCTCTTGACTCTACTCGTCTTGTCTCATGGGTCTCTTGACTCTACTTGTCTCATGGGTCTCTTCACTCTACTTGTCTTGTCTCATGGGTCTCTTGACTCTACTTGTCTTGTCTCATGGGTCTCTTGACTCTACTTGTCTTGTCTCATGGGTCTCTTGACTCTACTTGTCTTGTCTCATGGGTCTCTTCACTCTACTTGTCTTGTCTCATGGGTCTCTTGACTCTACTCGTCTTGTCTCATGGGTCTCTTCACTCTACTCGTCTTGTCTCATGGGTCTCTTGACTCTACTTGTCTCATGGGTCTCTTGACTCTACTCGTCTTGTCTCATGGGTCTCTTGACTCTACTTGTCTCATGGGTCTCTTGACTCTACTTGTCTTGTCTCATGGGTCTCTTCACTCTACTTGTCTTGTCTCATGGGTATCTTGACTCTACTTGTCTTGTCTCATGGGTCTCTTGACTCTACTTGTCTTGTCTCATGGGTCTCTTGACTCTACTTGTCTTGTCTCATGGGTCTCTTGACTCTACTTGTCTTGTCTCATGGGTCTCTTCACTCTACTTGTCTTGTCTCATGAGTCTCTTGACTCTACTTGTCTTGTCTCATGGGTCTCTTCACTCTACTTGTCTTGTCTCATGGGTCTCTTGACTCTACTTGTCTTGTCTCATGGGTCTCTTGACTCTACTTGTCTTGTCTCATGGGTCTCTTGACTCTACTTGTCTTGTCTCATGGGTCTCTTGACTCTACTTGTCTCATGGGTCTCTTGACTCTACTTGTCTTGTCTCATGGGTCTCTTGACTCTACTTGTCTTGTCTCATGGGTCTCTTGACTCTACTTGTCTCATGGGTCTCTTGACTCTACTCGTCTTGTCTCATGGGTCTCTTCACTCTACTTGTCTTGTCTCATGGGTCTCTTGACTCTACTTGTCTTGTCTCATGGGTCTCTTGACTCTACTTGTCTTGTCTCATGGGTCTCTTGACTCTACTTGTCTCATGGGTCTCTTGACTCTACTCGTCTTGTCTCATGGGTCTCTTCACTCTACTTGTCTTGTCTCATGGGTCTCTTGACTCTACTTGTCTTGTCTCATGGGTCTCTTGACTCTACTTGTCTCATGGGTCTCTTGACTCTACTCGTCTTGTCTCATGGGTCTCTTCACTCTACTTGTCTTGTCTCATGGGTCTCTTGACTCTACTTGTCTTGTCTCATGGGTCTCTTGACTCTACTTGTCTCATGGGTCTCTTCACTCTACTCGTCTTGTCTCATGGGTCTCTTGACTCTACTTGTCTTGTCTCATGGGTCTCTTGACTCTACTTGTCTCATGGGTCTCTTGACTCTATTTGTCTTGTCTCATGGGTCTCTTGACTCTACTTGTCTTGTCTCATGGGTCTCTTGACTCTACTTGTCTTGTCTCATGGGTCTCTTGACTCTACTTGTCTTGTCTCATGGGTCTCTTGACTCTACTTGTCTTGTCTCATGGGTCTCTTCACTCTACTTGTCTTGTCTCATGGGTCTCTTGACTCTACTCGTCTTGTCTCATGGGTCTCTTCACTCTACTTGTCTTGTCTCATGGGTCTCTTGACTCTACTCGTCTTGTCTCATGGGTCTCTTGACTCTACTTGTCTCATGGGTCTCTTGACTCTATTTGTCTTGTCTCATGGGTCTCTTGACTCTACTTGTCTTGTCTCATGGGTCTCTTGACTCTACTCGTCTTGTCTCATGGGTCTCTTGACTCTACTTGTCTCATGGGTCTCTTGACTCTATTTGTCTTGTCTCATGGGTCTCTTGACTCTACTTGTCTTGTCTCATGAGTCTCTTCACTCTACTTGTCTTGTCTCATGGGTCTCTTGACTCTACTCGTCTTGTCTCATGGGTCTCTTGACTCTACTTGTCTCATGGGTCTCTTCACTCTACTTGTCTTGTCTCATGGGTCTCTTGACTCTACTTGTCTTGTCTCATGGGTCTCTTGACTCTACTTGTCTTGTCTCATGGGTCTCTTGACTCTACTTGTCTTGTCTCATGGGTCTCTTCACTCTACTTGTCTTGTCTCATGGGTCTCTTGACTCTACTCGTCTTGTCTCATGGGTCTCTTCACTCTACTCGTCTTGTCTCATGGGTCTCTTGACTCTACTTGTCTCATGGGTCTCTTGACTCTACTCGTCTTGTCTCATGGGTCTCTTGACTCTACTTGTCTCATGGGTCTCTTGACTCTACTTGTCTTGTCTCATGGGTCTCTTCACTCTACTTGTCTTGTCTCATGGGTATCTTGACTCTACTCGTCTCATGGGTCTCTTGACTCTACTTGTCTTGTCTCATGGGTCTCTTCACTCTACTTGTCTTGTCTCATGGGTCTCTTGACTCTACTTGTCTTGTCTCATGGGTCTCTTGACTCTACTTGTCTTGTCTCATGGGTCTCTTGACTCTACTTGTCTTGTCTCATGGGTCTCTTCACTCTACTTGTCTTGTCTCATGGGTCTCTTGACTCTACTCGTCTTGTCTCATGGGTCTCTTCACTCTACTCGTCTTGTCTCATGGGTCTCTTGACTCTACTTGTCTCATGGGTCTCTTGACTCTACTCGTCTTGTCTCATGGGTCTCTTGACTCTACTTGTCTCATGGGTCTCTTGACTCTACTTGTCTTGTCTCATGGGTCTCTTCACTCTACTTGTCTTGTCTCATGGGTATCTTGACTCTACTTGTCTCATGGGTCTCTTGACTCTACTCGTCTTGTCTCATGGGTCTCTTGACTCTACTTGTCTCATGGGTCTCTTGACTCTATTTGTCTTGTCTCATGGGTCTCTTGACTCTACTTGTCTTGTCTCATGAGTCTCTTCACTCTACTTGTCTTGTCTCATGGGTCTCTTGACTCTACTCGTCTTGTCTCATGGGTCTCTTGACTCTACTTGTCTCATGGGTCTCTTCACTCTACTTGTCTTGTCTCATGGGTCTCTTGACTCTACTTGTCTTGTCTCATGGGTCTCTTGACTCTACTTGTCTTGTCTCATGGGTCTCTTGACTCTACTTGTCTTGTCTCATGGGTCTCTTCACTCTACTTGTCTTGTCTCATGGGTCTCTTGACTCTACTCGTCTTGTCTCATGGGTCTCTTCACTCTACTCGTCTTGTCTCATGGGTCTCTTGACTCTACTTGTCTCATGGGTCTCTTGACTCTACTCGTCTTGTCTCATGGGTCTCTTGACTCTACTTGTCTCATGGGTCTCTTGACTCTACTTGTCTTGTCTCATGGGTCTCTTCACTCTACTTGTCTTGTCTCATGGGTATCTTGACTCTACTTGTCTCATGGGTCTCTTGACTCTACTCGTCTTGTCTCATGGGTCTCTTGACTCTACTTGTCTCATGGGTCTCTTGACTCTATTTGTCTTGTCTCATGGGTCTCTTGACTCTACTTGTCTTGTCTCATGAGTCTCTTCACTCTACTTGTCTTGTCTCATGGGTCTCTTGACTCTACTCGTCTTGTCTCATGGGTCTCTTGACTCTACTTGTCTCATGGGTCTCTTCACTCTACTTGTCTTGTCTCATGGGTCTCTTGACTCTACTTGTCTTGTCTCATGGGTCTCTTGACTCTACTTGTCTTGTCTCATGGGTCTCTTGACTCTACTTGTCTTGTCTCATGGGTCTCTTCACTCTACTTGTCTTGTCTCATGGGTCTCTTGACTCTACTCGTCTTGTCTCATGGGTCTCTTCACTCTACTCGTCTTGTCTCATGGGTCTCTTGACTCTACTTGTCTCATGGGTCTCTTGACTCTACTCGTCTTGTCTCATGGGTCTCTTGACTCTACTTGTCTCATGGGTCTCTTGACTCTACTTGTCTTGTCTCATGGGTCTCTTCACTCTACTTGTCTTGTCTCATGGGTATCTTGACTCTACTTGTCTCATGGGTCTCTTGACTCTACTCGTCTTGTCTCATGGGTCTCTTGACTCTACTTGTCTCATGGGTCTCTTGACTCTATTTGTCTTGTCTCATGGGTCTCTTGACTCTACTTGTCTTGTCTCATGAGTCTCTTCACTCTACTTGTCTTGTCTCATGGGTCTCTTGACTCTACTCGTCTTGTCTCATGGGTCTCTTGACTCTACTTGTCTCATGGGTCTCTTCACTCTACTTGTCTTGTCTCATGGGTCTCTTGACTCTACTTGTCTTGTCTCATGGGTCTCTTGACTCTACTTGTCTTGTCTCATGGGTCTCTTGACTCTACTTGTCTTGTCTCATGGGTCTCTTCACTCTACTTGTCTTGTCTCATGGGTCTCTTGACTCTACTCGTCTTGTCTCATGGGTCTCTTCACTCTACTCGTCTTGTCTCATGGGTCTCTTGACTCTACTTGTCTCATGGGTCTCTTGACTCTACTCGTCTTGTCTCATGGGTCTCTTGACTCTACTTGTCTCATGGGTCTCTTGACTCTACTTGTCTTGTCTCATGGGTCTCTTCACTCTACTTGTCTTGTCTCATGGGTATCTTGACTCTACTCGTCTCATGGGTCTCTTGACTCTACTTGTCTTGTCTCATGGGTCTCTTCACTCTACTTGTCTTGTCTCATGGGTCTCTTGACTCTACTTGTCTTGTCTCATGGGTCTCTTGACTCTACTTGTCTTGTCTCATGGGTCTCTTGACTCTACTTGTCTTGTCTCATGGGTCTCTTCACTCTACTTGTCTTGTCTCATGGGTCTCTTGACTCTACTCGTCTTGTCTCATGGGTCTCTTCACTCTACTCGTCTTGTCTCATGGGTCTCTTGACTCTACTTGTCTCATGGGTCTCTTGACTCTACTCGTCTTGTCTCATGGGTCTCTTGACTCTACTTGTCTCATGGGTCTCTTGACTCTACTTGTCTTGTCTCATGGGTCTCTTCACTCTACTTGTCTTGTCTCATGGGTATCTTGACTCTACTTGTCTCATGGGTCTCTTGACTCTACTTGTCTCTAACACAGTTGTAATGAGAAGTTTAACTTCTGTCACGGTTGAGGTTGTCCTCTGCCAGCTGGACAGGATCACTTCTATGAACTCTGGGTATTATAAAGACACACCTTGTGTCCTCATTCAGTCTGTCCTTCAGCCGTCTGCTGTGCTGTAGAGTCCATTAGACCTCAGCTCATGACATCACAGCCTCAATGAGAGAGAGAACGAGAGGGACATGCTGGATGCCTAGCAACAACCACTTGCTGCCTTCTTCCCCTGAGTCTGACACACACACACACACACACACACACACACACACACACACACACACACACACACACACACACACACACAGACAGGCCACACCAGCCTTTTAGAGTCCACTGTTAATTTGGTCGATTAGGACCCAGTTCATTCTGTCAATTAAACCCTGTGTTCATTTGTCCAATTAAGTCTTATGCTAATTGATCCTCTGGAGGGCAGAGTCAGGGGAGGTAGAGTGTAATTAGGTGGACGTCATCTACCAAACACTCACATTAACTCACACACTCACATTAACTCACACACTCACATTAACTCACACACTCACATTAACTCACACACTCACATTAACGCACACACTCACATTAACGCACACACTCACATTAACTCACACACTCACAGACACACACACACACACACACAAAAGGACAGGGGGAAATCTTCCAAAGCATTGTGAGGTTAATTGAAACAGCTCGTTATGGAATTAACTGATTACTGCGGAATTATGAGAGCTTGACTGACACCCTCTGTGTGTGTGTGTGTGTGTGTGTGTGTGTGTGTGTGTGTGTGTGTGTGTGTCCACGCTGAAGATTTAGAGCTTTTTAGATCCGTCTCACCCTGATTTCCATTCAACACACCAAACTGCAGTGGCTCAAAGACGCTGGAAAGGCACATTGAGAAGCTCCAGATAATTGTAATGTGTGTGTGTGTGTGTGTGTGTGTGTGTGTGTGTGTGTGTGTGTGTGTGTGACATTAAATCACCGGCGCAGACTGTAAGCTCGTTGCTGTGATGGATTGATCGCTCACCAGTTCTTCACCTTCCCGTCGCTGAAGGTGGAGGGAACCTCTGTGCTCCAGCACGGCGTCATGGGGTCACGCGGCTCCACCTCACGCTCCAGAGATGCACAATATGTATAGTGCACGTGTTTTTAGGTTACAGTGGAGGTCAGAAGGAGGCAGGTGAGGAGGAGGAGCGAGAGGAAGGTGTGGAGGATGTTGGGGTGGGAGGGAGCGAGGCAGACATGGAGGCAGAGGAAGAGGGGCCTAAAGCTGGTCGCCTGAAGAGGAAGTCCAGGGGGGACGCCGGAAGCTCACAGCCGAAAAAGGGAGCAGGGGGCTCCGGGAGAGTCGGGGGAGGGACGGCAGAGTCTGGGTCCAGTGGGGAGGAGTACTCTGCTGGGAGCGACTCCTCTGAGTCTGGACCTGAGTGGAAGAGTGATAGGACGTCCTACAGCTTAGGGAGGATTCAGAAGTTCCTCAAGGACACGAAGAACGAGAGGGGGATGAAGTTAGAGGACCACTTTTCGGACAAAGAGGGGTTGCGGC
>JBAMJR010000446.1:222500-232500 GCA_038501785.1 Myoxocephalus aenaeus | reverse complement strand
TTAATTCAAATTAATTACTTTAAAACCACTTGGAGAAAAAACTTTTTGCAAAATGGAAAAAGTGATGAAAATCAGACAGAGTCCACTATTCTAGAGAACCAGGGCTCCGAGATCTAGAGTTAGAGTACCAGGGGCGCCAGAGTTAGAGTACCAGGGGCACCAGAGTTGGAGTTAGAGTACCAGGGGCGCCAGAGTTAGAGTCCCAGGGGCACGAGAGTTAGAGTACCAGGGGCACGAGAGTTAGAGTACCAGGGGCACCAGAGTTAGAGTACCAGGGGCACCAGAGTTATAGGACCAGGGGCGCCAGAGTTAGAGTACCAGGGGCACCAGAGTTATAGGACCAGGGGCACCAGAGTTATAGGACCAGGGGCGCCAGAGTTAGAGTACCAGGGGCGCCAGAGTTATAGGACCAGGGGCGCCAGAGTTAGAGTACCAGGCGCACCAGAGTTATAGGACCAGGGGCGCCAGAGTTAGAGTACCAGGGGCACCAGAGTTATAGGACCAGGGGCGCCAGAGTTAGAGTACCAGGGGCACCAGAGTTATAGGACCAGGGGCACCAGAGTTATAGGACCAGGGGCGCCAGAGTTAGAGTACCAGGGGCACCAGAGTTATAGGACCAGGGGCGCCAGAGTTAGAGTACCAGGGGCGCCAGAGTTAGAATACCAGGGGCACCAGAGTTAGAGTACCAGGGGCACCAGAGTTATAGGACCAGGGGCGCCAGAGTTAGAGTACCAGGGGCACCAGAGTTATAGGACCAGGGGCGCCAGAGTTAGAGTACCAGGGGCACCAGAGTTATAGGACCAGGGGCGCCAGAGTTAGAGTACCAGGGGCACCAGAGTTATAGGACCAGGGGCGCCAGAGTTAGAGTACCAGGGGCACCAGAGTTGTCCTAAGGGAAAATTCAAGATTCTTGAGTCTTTTAATTCAAATTAATTACTTTAAAACCACTTAGAGATCTGGATTCTTTTCCTAAATTAAGAGGGGACTCTCGAGATAGTTGCCCTCCAATCTGGGACCCATAGCTGCAAGTTAAAGGCCCCCAAAACAGGGCTCAACCATGTTGGCTAGGTCTCTTTATAAGGATTCTTGATTCCTTACCCAAAAAGTGCCAATCTGAGTACATTAACATGGGCAGAACGTTCAGTCGCATTGTCCCTTGTTAGGACAATTCGAGCTAACATTCTGCCCATGTTAATTAGTGCAGATTGTCCGTTTTTGATTTATAAGGATTCTTTAATCCTTACCTAAAAAGTGCCAATCTGACAGCATTAACATGGGCAGAAAGTTAATTCGAATTGTCCTTTGTTAGGACAATTCGAGTGAACATTCTGCCCATGTTAATTAGTGCAGATTGTCCGTTTTTGATTTATAAGGATTCTTGATTCCTTACCTAAAAAGTGCCAATCTGCACTAATTAACATGGGCAGAATGTTAATTCGAATTGTCCTAAGGGAAAATTCCAAGGGATTAATTCAAATTAATTACTTTAAAACCACTTAGAGATCTGGATTCTTTTCCTAAATTAAGAGGGGACTCTCGAGATAGTTGCCCTCCAATCTGGGACCCATAGCTGAATCATCCCTGGCGAAATGTGGAAAACAGTCTTTAATTCAAATTAATTACTTTAAAACCACTTGTTGAAAAAACTTTAACTTTTTGCAAAATGGAAAAAGTGATGAAAATCAGACAGAGTCCACTATTCTAGAGAACCAGGGCTCCGAGATCTAGAGTTAGAGTACCAGGGTCACCAGAGTTGGAGTTAGAGTACCAGGGGCACCAGAGTTAGAGTACCAGGGGCACCAGAGTTGGATTTAGAGTACCAGGGGCACGAGAGTTAGAGTACCAGGGGCACCAGAGTTGTCCTAAGGGAAAATTCGAGATTATTGAGTCTTTTAATTCAAATTCATTACTTTAAAACCACTTAGAGATCTGGATTCTTTTCCTAAATTAAGAGGGGACTCTCGAGATAGTTGCCCTCCAATCTGGGACCCATAGCTGCAAGTCAAAGGGCCCCAAAACAGGGCTCAACCATGTTGGCTAGGTCTCTTTATAAGGATTCTTGATTCCTTACATAAAAAGTGCCAATCTGAGTACATTAACATGGGCAGAACGTTCAGTCGCATTGTCCCTTGTTAGGACAATTCGAATTAACATTCTGCCCATGTTAATTAGTGCAGATTGTCCGTTTTTGATTTATAAGGATTCTTGATTCCTTACCTAAAAAGTGCCAATCTGCACTAATTAACATGGCCGGAATGTTAATTCGGAATGTCCTCACAAAGGACAAATGGAATTAGCATCCGTCCCATGTTAATTCATTCAGATCGTCACTTTTTGTAATAGGGAAGGGCACGAGGGACGAAAAGTGACAAACGGGGCGAAATGTGCCAAACGGGGCGGACAAACGGGACCAAAAGTGCCGAGTCGGGGGAGCCTCCGTGGGATTCCGGACCGACTTTTTAACCCGCGATATCTCCGCCGCAGTTTGTCGTACGGCGTCCAAACATAGATATCTCTGATCAGTGCTAAATTGTACTGAATAAAAGTACTTTAAAAAAAAAAAAAAAAAAAAAAAAATCCTTGACTGAGATTTGAACCTCTGGCCTTTCGGTCCAAAGGCAGTGACACTAGATGAGCGCCACCTGTCAATACAGAAACTTACTCGTGAAAGTGGACTTTAATCATTTTTATTGAGAATTGTTCCGCATACTAATTCGACAACTCTGAATAAGCCACACCTCATACCTGCTGCCATTTTGCGTCTCACCACTGCAGCGGTAAGTCACACTCGCTTGAGCTCTTGTAAATGTCATAAAAATATACTGTTTAGATGGTTTTATTCATGCTTTTTTACTTTAACTATTTTATTTGAGTGGTTTAAGTGTAAAATGTGTCGAAGTTGTAAACTAATTACTCATGCATTACATGACCTTGACTGTGACTAATGAAATGAGGGAGAGACGTAACTCACTGCTTATTACCAGAATTTAGTGTTTTTACGTTGAAGTTGTCACAGTTTGTCGTTCACTTTGATTAATTAAATGTTTAAGTAATATTTTAAGAAGTTGTATTTAAGTTTTTTATGTTTTAAGGAGTATTTTATGAAGTATTTTTTGAAGTATTTTTCGAAGTTTAGTTTTTTGTCCATTTTTTTAGTTCTTTTTATTTTAATGAAACGTATTGAAGTTGTTTATGTTTTAAGGAGTATTTTATGAAGTATTTTTTGAAGTATTTTTCGAAGTTTAGTTTTTTGTCCATTTTTTTAGTTCTTTTTATTTTAATGAAACGTATTGAAGTTGTTTATGTTTTAAGGAGTATTTTATGAAGTATTTTTTGAAGTATTTTTCGAAGTTTAGTTTTTTGTCCATTTTTTTAGTTCTTTTTATTTTAATGAAACGTATTGAAGTTGTTTATGTTTTAAGGAGTATTTTATGAAGTATTTTTTGAAGTATTTTTCGAAGTTTAGTTTTTTGTCCATTTTTTTAGTTCTTTTTATTTTAATGAAACGTATTGAAGTTGTTTATGTTTTAAGGAGTATTTTATGAAGTATTTTTTGAAGTATTTTTCGAAGTTTAGTTTTTTGTCCATTTTTTTAGTTCTTTTTATTTTAATGAAACGTATTGAAGTTGTTTATGTTTTAAGGAGTATTTTATGAAGTATTTTTTGAAGTTTAGTTTTTTGACGATTTATAATCTTTTTTTACTTTCAGAAATGACGAGATCTAACAAAATTCGAAGTTGTCCCCTTTGCAAAAAGATTTATGCAGCATTGCCTTGCCACTTGAAGAGGGGCCATTGCGTCTATAATATAGAGGAGCGCAAGATCCTGCTCTCTTATTCGACAGCACGGATCTTTTTCCGCAAGGGAAAATGTCCAATTCTGGGCTGTTGCTACAACAGCACAAGGGTGGATAAACACCTGAAAGAGGGCCACGCGGAGCTTAATGAGGAGGAGATAAAAGGGGCTTTGGAAACGGCGAGGCGAAAAACGATGATCTTGCAATTAAGTCAACTCCGTGCCACAGAGCCATCGAAACCTATGGCCACCCGACTTGATCTGGAGGAAGAGGAAGAGCAGGAGGATCACCTTCTTGGAAACCGGGAGGAGGAAGAGCCAGAGGAAGAACGGTGCACTCGTGAATTATGCCTGCAAAGGAAAAAAGACATTGTCAAATTGACCAAACGAGTGGAAGAACTCGAACTTGAACTTTCCAAATCGCTGCGCCTCCACCAGAGGATAGCAAAAGCTGATAAAAGAGCTGCAACTGTGAGTGTGGCTGGCTGAAAGATGAGAATTATCATACACTGGTTTTGAAAATAACAATAGTTATTATACCCTCTGTATTTCTGTCGTTCTTCTTCCTCAGCGGGCTTTAGTTGTAAGCGCGCCAGAAAATTTCCCAGGTGGTGACGAGGAGGTCCCAGGCGGTGACGAGGAGGTCACAGGTGGCGACGAGCAGGAGGCGGCTGCCATTGCCTCAGAGGAGGAGCAGGTCCCTGGACCAGCCGCCATTTCTGAGAGCCGAGAGGGGACGAGCCCGTTCAAGGCCTTTAGAGGGAGCGGCCGAGCAACGGGAATGAGAAATCTACCCCTCCCGAAGTCCATTTGTAAGAAGGAAAAGTACATTCTGTGTTTGAGGTTTAGGACTCTATTTTAATGTTAAATTATGAACAAGTCTTTTTGAATTTCACATCACAGCTGACTACCTGAGAGAATACAAACTACATCAGGAGGGGACCAACCCGTCCGCCAAGAGGCTGGACAATGCTCAATCGAAGTCTAGCCGGGTCAAGTCGTTTCTTTTTTTTATGACTTGCGGCAAGACAAATTTAGCCACATGGCAGTTCTTAAATGATGTCGTCGGGATCAGGAGGTAAGCCTTGTTTTCCCATGCAAATGGAACGCTTATGACACAAGACAGACGTGAACAGCAAATCAATTGTGTTTCTTTCTGCAGCTACGTCACCAAACTCCTGGAAAACCACAAGAAGCCAACGACGGCCAATTTTTACCTTCGGAACATCGTCCAGTTCCTACGCTACTTTGCAGAGACGCCACCTCAACACTCCCGACTCACCAAGTCCCAGCTGATTGGTGTAAGGAGGGCTGTTGAGTCCAACTTGAAAAGTCTCAACAAGGATGTGGTAATACATCAATTTCGTATTAAAACGGGGAAACTGGAGAGACTCATCTCACGCGAAGACCTTAAGACGTGTCAGGAGTGTGCCAGGCAAAGAATACCTGTATTACTGGGTAAGACAGTTGACATATCTACATCTCCTGTCTCCTGCCTCTCTCTCTCTCTCTCTCTCTGTGTCTCTCTGTCTCTCTGTCCAATGTGCTGAAGGTGGTTTGTTTTCTGTCCTTTCAGAGGAGATGGAGACTGACAACAGTCAGTCCCTGCGCCATACGTTCTACGGGTACTATTCCGCAATGGTCTGCTCAATATACGGCTTCCGCCCAGGCGTCCTGACCAACATGCGGGTGGAGGAGGTGGCAAAGGCGGCAACCGCTAAGGACACTTCCGGGGGCTTCATGATTTGTGTACGTACAAGTTTCTACACTCAAGTGCCTCATCAACGGTGTGTTTTATTTTCAATGTTTGATGTGGTTTTCTGTGTATTTGCAGGTTGAGGATCACAAGACTGCGGCTGATTTTGGAGCCGCACAGATCTTCTTGACGGCTACAGAATTCGGGTGGTTGACAAAGTGGGTTGAGTTGAGGGCCCGCCTTAAACCCAGCAACAACCGTGTATTCGTAACGGCCGGCCACGGGCCGGTGAAAACCCTTGTGCGTTTTATGCAGACAGCGTGGGTGGAGATGGGCCTTCGCGGAAGGCCCAGCTTCACAGATATAAGGACCGCGGTGTCCTCACATGTAAGTTTCTTTTATCACTCACTCTCCCTGTGGTGCTTTATTACAACAACACTTGGACGGCTCTACTAACAAGTAAAAACATGTTGTGCTCCTCTTTTTTTATGTTTCCAGGTCAGGGATCACCACGATCCCAAGGTCCGAGAAGAACTGTCGACACTGATGTGCCACTCCACAAAAACTGCATCAAAGTATTATGCGATGAATTTGGGGATAAAGCACATTCAGAGGGTCAGGGGCTTGTTTGATGAAGTCCTCTCCCCAAATACGTCATCCGGCGTTGCCTCCACCTCCGCCAGCCCCGCCGCTCCCTCCATGTCCACCGCCGCCGCCAGCCCCGCCGCTCCCTCCACATCCACGAGAAAGAGACGGCACAAAGTAAGCGAGAGCAGCGAAAGTGATGCTGACGTCCAATATCAGGAGTCAGGTGACTCCTGCCTCGAGGACGAGGAGGATGAGGAGGACGAGGAGGAGGAGGAGGAGGAAGTGAGAGTTGAAAGTGTAAGTAAAAATAGATTATTTAACATGACATGACAGTTATGTGAATATGAAACCTCTAATAATCAATGTGTTTTTGTTTGTGCTTCCTCAACAGACTCCAAAGAAGAGACCGCCTCTAACGAAACTGCAGAGCCCGAAGGTTTTATTAAGCCCTTTTAAGGGCTCGCTGCCGTTCTCGGCAAAGAAATCACTGGAACGGGCCATCACGCGGGTCACGAGGGCGAGGGAGAGGTCCCGACTTGCAAAAAAGGAATAAAACATAGATAGAGACACACACAGACACAACACACACAGACACACACACACAGACACAACACACACAGACACACACACACAGACACACACACAGACACACACACACAGACACACACACAAAGACACACACACACAGACACACACTTGTTTTTCGTAATATATGTATAGATTTTATAATAATGTTCAATTTTAGATTTGTGTAATATATGTATAGATTTTATAATAATGTTCAATTTTTGATTTGTGTAATATATGTATAGATTTTATAATAATGTTCAATTTTAGATTTGTGTAATATATGTATAGATTTTATAATAATGTTCAATTTCAGATTTGTGTAATATATGTATAGATTTTATAATAATGTTCAATTTTAGATTTGTGTAATATATGTATAGATTTAATAATTGAGATTTCTGAGGCTTTTGTAATGTTGTGGTTGTTATAATTGTTATAATTGTTTGATGTGTCCAGTAAAATGTGTTATGTTGGTACCATCAATCACTGACCTCCTGTTTATTCACACATAAGGTTGTAGCCACTCCTAAATGAGGCCCAACCATGTTGGCTATGACTCTGTAGCACCAGTAGGAGTGGTTTAATGAACATTTGTAATACATTAGGATACTTGATAACTTACCTAAAAAAAAAACATTTAAAAACATTTAAAAAAAAAAAAGCCCGAACCGGGATTTGAACCAGGGTTTTTTCATTCAGGGTTTTCACAAGGGTGGGAGGGATTTCGCCCACAAAGTAGCTGCGAAAAAAGGTGGGGGCAGGAGCAGCGAGTGAGAACTGTTTAGATGATTGTATTAATGTTTTTTTTTACTTGAACTAATTTATTGGAGGTACCTACTTGTTTCCTAAAGTACTTTATGTCTTTTGAAGTACTTTATTTTTAAGTACTCTTTTTTTTTTTAAGTCTTTTAATTCAAATTAATTACTTTAAAACCACTTAGAGATCTGGATTCTTTTCCTAAATTAAGAGGAGAGTCAATTGTCAGAAAAATGCTAAAACAGCTTGAAACGTTTTGCAACTTGAAGGGAACATCGTATTGGATGCCTTAAATGAGATCCTAAAAGCACAAGTCTGTAGACCCTATAGAAAGCTAACTTCCGGTAGCAGCATGCTAGCTAGTTAAAACCAAGTGGCCCTAGTAGAGCATCCTCTGTTGTCCACCATATTCCGATTTTATGTAAACAAGTGCTTTTAAAGTGACAAACGGGGGACAAAAAGTGACCTTTTTTAAATACATTAGGCAACTCGCCAAGTAAAAATACACTAGTATGTTTGGCACAATTGGATAAGTAGATACCACTTGTGCGAAATATACTTCATTTGTTTTGGAGTTTGAATCTTTGAGCGTGCAATCCGACAACATTAATATGGCTCGTCGGCATGTCCGTTTTTGTATAATAAGTATACTTGATTCCTTAATAGCCTTTTCGAGAACATCAATTAATTAACATTAATATTGTCGCTTGACCCGTACACAAGGTCGCCGGTTCGAACCTCGGAGAGGGAGATTTTTTTACCTTTAGAAACTTTGCGGGCACATTGCCCTTGATGCCTAGAAAGAAGTCTGCAGACCCTTTAGGAAGCTAACTACCGTTAGCAGCAAGCGCTGCTGTTGGCTAGGTCTCTTTATAACGATTCTTGATTCCTTACCTAAAAAGTGCCAATCTGAGTACATTAACATGAACATTCTGCCAATGTTAATTAGTGCAGATTGTCCGTTTTTGATTCATAAGGATTCTTGAGTCTTTTAATTAAAATTAATTACTTTAAAACCACTTAGAGACCTGGATTCTTTTCCTAATTTAAGAGGGGACTCTCAACATATATCACCTGAAATCTGGGGCCAAAAGCTGGAAGTTAAGGGCCCCAAAAACTGGTTTAGTGTGACCTTTGACCTCAATTCCCTTATGTTTTTTTGTAGTATAAAAAATGCCATAACTTCCTAAATATTAATATTTAAACTCCCATTTTTCTCACAGACACTCAGGACAGTGACTACAATGAGGCCACGAGGTGAAATCCCCTCCAAAACATTCACAAGAGGGTGTTGGCTGTGGGCCAAACTCCCCAAATCAGCCCAATCATCCCTGGCAAAAAGTCTTTTAATTCAAATTAATTACTTTAAAACCACTTAGAGATGTGCATTCTTTCCCTGAATTAAGAGGGGACTCTCAACATACGTATCCTGAAATCTGGGGCCAAAAGCTGCAAGTTAAGGGCCCTAACCAGGCCCTCATGCATTTGTCCTTTGATCTTTTTTGACAAGTGCACAAATGTCCATAACTTCCTAAATATTAATTATTTTTCTCCCATTTTTCTCACAGACACTCAGTAGAGGGCCTACAATGAGGTCATGGGGTGAAATCCCCTTAAAAACATCCACAAGGCTTTATTGGCTGTATGAAATCCAGGATTTCAAGAGGGTGTCAGGCTTAACAAACCTGAGAGCACCTGAAGACTCTGAGCTGGTCTGAGCTTTTTTTGTTCTGAACATGTTAGAGCTTAGCTTTCTTTTTGAGGTTGTAGCCACTCCCAAATGGGGTCCAACCATGTTGGTTGTGACTCTGTAGCCCTCAGCATCTCTGCGTGGGAGTGGTCTGAAGACCCCCCAAAAACACCAATTTCACTCCTTCAAAGGTTCATATCTCCTCAGCGAAAGGGTCAAAGTGCTTGAAACTTGATGGGACCATTGTCCTGGTAGCCTTGAACAGGATTCCAAAAGCCCAAGTCTGTAGACCCTATAGAAAGCTAACTTCCGGTAGCAGCATGCTAGCAAGTTCAAACCAAGTGGCCCTAGTAGAGCATCCTTCGTTGTCCACCATACTCCAGTTTTGTGTAAAAAAGTGATTTAAAAGTGTTTTAATTGCACCCAGCAACATCTCACTCCAGTCCAGAAATGCCTCTGAAAGGCCTTTTTCAAAAAATGACATCGCCCCAATTGGCAGAATTCGACCCGCCTTTGGGACACATGGGCTAACACTTCTGCCCATGTTAATTAGTGCAGATTGTCCGTTTTTGATTTATAAGGATTCTTTAATCCTTACCTAAAAAGTGCCAATCTGACAGCATTAACATGGGCAGAAAGTTAATTCGAATTGTCCTTTGTTAGGACAAATCGAATGAACATTCTGCCCATGTTAATTAGTGCAGATTGTCCGTTTTTGATTCATAAGGATTATTGAGTCTTTTAATTAAAATTAATTACTTTAAAACCACTTAGAGACCTGGATTCTTTTCCTAATTTAAGAGGGGACTCTCAACATATATCACCTGAAATCTGGGGCCAAAAGCTGGAAGTTAAGGGCCCCAAAAACTGGTTTAGTTTGACCTTTGACCTCAATTCCCTTATG
>JBAMJR010000446.1:207500-212500 GCA_038501785.1 Myoxocephalus aenaeus | reverse complement strand
TGGGTCCTGTAGGGGGGTCCCAGTCCCTCTGGGGTACCCAGACCCGGTCTACTAAGTCCGGGTAAAGGTCTTGGTCCTGTAGGGGGGTCTCAGTCCCTCTCTGGTACCCAGACCAGGTCTACTAAGTCCGGGTAAAGGTCTTGGTCCTGTAGGGGGGTCTCAGTCCCTCTCTGGTACCCAGACCAGGTCTACTAAGTCCGGGTAAAGGTCTTGGTCCTGTAGGGGGGTCTCAGTCCCTCTCTGGTACCCAGACCAGGTCTACTAAGTCCGGGTAAAGGTCTTGGTCCTGTAGGGGGGTCTCAGTCCCTCTCTGGTACCCAGACCAGGTCTACTAAGTCCGGGTAAAGGTCTTGGTCCTGTAGGGGGGTCTCAGTCCCTCTCTGGTACCCAGACCAGGTCTACTAAGTCCGGGTAAAGGTCTTGGTCCTGTAGGGGGGTCTCAGTCCCTCTCTGGTACCCAGACCAGGTCTACTAAGTCCGGGTAAAGGTCTTGGTCCTGTAGGGGGGTCTCAGTCCCTCTCTGGTACCCAGACCAGGTCTACTAAGTCCGGGTAAAGGTCTGGGTCCTGTAGGGGGGTCTCAGTCCCTCTCTGGTACCCAGACCTGGTCTACTAAGTCTGGGTACTGGTCTTGGTCTCATGGGGGGGTCTCAGTCACTCTGGGGTACCCAGACCAGGTCTACTAAGTCTGGGTACTGGTCTTGGTCTCATGGGGGGTCTCAGTCCCTCTCTGGTACCCAGACCAGGTCTACTAAGTCTGGGTACTGGTCTTGGTCTCATGGGGGGGTCTCAGTCCCTCTATGGTACCCAGACCAGGTCTACTAAGTCTGGGTACTGGTCTTGGTCTCATGGGGGGGTCTCAGTCACTCTGGGGTACCCAGACCAGGTCTACTAAGTCTGGGTACTGGTCTTGGTCTCATGGGGGGTCTCAGTCCCTCTCTGGTACCCAGACCAGGTCTACTAAGTCTGGGTACTGGTCTTGGTCTCATGGGGGGGTCTCAGTCCCTCTCTGGTACCCAGACCAGGTCTACTAAGTCTGGGTACTGGTCTTGGTCTCATGGGGGGTCTCAGTCCCTCTCTGGTACCCAGACCAGGTCTACTAAGTCTGGGTACTGGTCTTGGTCTCATGGGGGGGTCTCAGTCCCTCTCTGGTACCCAGACCAGGTCTACTAAGTCTGGGTACTGGTCTTGGTCTCATGGGGGGGTCTCAGTCCCTCTATGGTACCCAGACCAGGTCTACTAAGTCTGGGTACTGGTCTTGGTCTTGTGGGGGGGTCTCAGTCACTCAGAGGTACCCAGACCAGGACCACCAAGCCTGGGTACTGGTCTTGGTCTTGTGGGGGGGTCTCAGTCCCTCTGGGGTACCCAGACCAGGTCTACTAAGTCTGGGTACTGGTCTTGGTCTCATGGGGGGGTCTCAGTCACTCTGGGGTACCCAGACCAGGACCACCAAAGCCTGGGTACTGGCCTTGGTCCTGAAGGGGGTCTCAGTCACTCACACAGACCCAGAGAAGGACCACCAAGTCTGGGTACTGGTCTTGGTCTTGTGGGGGGGTCTCAGTCACTCAGAGGTACCCAGACCAGGACCACCAAGCCTGGGTACTGGTCTTGGTCTTGTGGGGGGGTCTCAGTCACTCTGGGGTACCCAGACCAGGTCTACTAAGTCTGGGTACTGGTCTTGGTCTCATGGGGGGGTCTCAGTCACTCTGGGGTACCCAGACCAGGACCACCAAAGCCTGGGTACTGGTCTTGGTCCTGTAGGGGGTCTCAGTCACTCACACAGACCCAGACCAGGACCACCAAAGCCTGGGTACTGGTCTGGGTCTCATGGGGGGGGTCTCAGTCACTCTGGGGTACCCAGACCAGGACCACCAAGCCTGGGTACTGGTCTTGGTCCTGTAGGGGGTCTCAGTCACTCACACAGACCCAGACCAGGACCACCAAAGCCTGGGTACTGGTCTTGGTCTTGTGGGGGGGTCTCAGTCACTCACACAGACCCAGACCAGGACCACCAAGCCTGGGTACTGGTCTTGGTCTTGTGGGGGGGTCTCAGTCTCTCTGGGGTACCCAGACCAGGTCTACTAAGTCTGGGTACTGGTCTGGGTCTCATGGGGGGTCTCAGTCACTCACACAGACCCAGACCAGGACCACCAAGTCCGGGTACTGGTCTGGGTCTCGTGGGGGGGTCTCAGTCCCTCTCTGGTACCCAGACCAGGTCTACTAAGTCTGGGTACTGGCCTTGGTCCTGAAGGGGGTCTCATTCACTCACACAGACCCAGAGAAGGACCACCAAAGCCTGGGTACTGGTCTTGGTCTCATGGGGGGTCTCAGTCCCTCTGGGGTACCCAGACCAGGTCTACTAAGCCTGGGTACTGGTCTTGGTCTCATGGGGGGTCTCAGTCACTCACACAGACCCAGACCAGGACCACCAAGCCTGGGTACTGGTCTGGGTCTCGTGGGGGGGGTCTCAGTCCCTCTCTGGTACCCAGACCAGGTCTACTAAGCCTGGGTACTGGTCTTGGTCTCATGGGGGGTCTCAGTCACTCACACAGACCCAGACCAGGACCACCAAGCCTGGGTACTGGTCTTGGTCTTGTGGGGGGGTCTCAGTCTCTCTGGGGTACCCAGACCAGGTCTACTAAGTCTGGGTACTGGTCTGGGTCTCATGGGGGGTCTCAGTCACTCACACAGACCCAGACCAGGACCACCAAGTCCGGGTACTGGTCTGGGTCTCGTGGGGGGGTCTCAGTCCCTCTCTGGTACCCAGACCAGGTCTACTAAGCCTGGGTACTGGTCTTGGTCTCATGGGGGGTCTCAGTCCCTCTATGGTACCCAGACCAGGTCTACTAAGTCTGGGTACTGGTCTTGGTCTTGTGGGGGGGTCTCAGTCCCTCTGGGGTACCCAGAGAAGGACCACCAAGTCTGGGTACTGGTCTTGGTCTTGTGGGGGGGTCTCAGTCACTCTGGGGTACCCAGACCAGGTCTACTAAGTCTGGGTACTGGCCTTGGTCCTGAAGGGGGTCTCATTCACTCACACAGACCCAGAGAAGGACCACCAAAGCCTGGGTACTGGTCTTGGTCTCATGGGGGGTCTCAGTCCCTCTGGGGTACCCAGACCAGGTCTACTAAGCCTGGGTACTGGTCTTGGTCTCATGGGGGGTCTCAGTCCCTCTATGGTACCCAGACCAGGTCTACTAAGTCTGGGTACTGGTCTTGGTCTTGTGGGGGGGTCTCAGTCCCTCTGGGGTACCCAGAGAAGGACCACCAAGTCTGGGTACTGGTCTTGGTCTTGTGGGGGGGTCTCAGTCACTCTGGGGTACCCAGACCAGGACCACCAAGCCTGGGTACTGGTCTTGGTCTTGTGGGGGGGTCTCAGTCCCTCTATGGTACCCAGACCAGGTCTACTAAGTCTGGGTACTGGCCTTGGTCCTGAAGGGGGTCTCAGTCACTCACACAGACCCAGAGAAGGACCACCAAGTCTGGGTACTGGTCTTGGTCTCATGGGGGGTCTCAGTCACTCTGGGGTACCCAGACCAGGACCACCAAGTCTGGGTACTGGTCTTGGTCTTGTGGGGGGGTCTCAGTCCCTCTGGGGTACCCAGAGAAGGACCACCAAGTCTGGGTACTGGTCTTGGTCTTGTGGGGGGGTCTCAGTCACTCTGGGGTACCCAGACCAGGACCACCA
This sequence comes from Myoxocephalus aenaeus, assembly GCA_038501785.1. Lineage (NCBI taxonomy): Eukaryota > Metazoa > Chordata > Actinopteri > Perciformes > Cottidae > Myoxocephalus > Myoxocephalus aenaeus. The sequence continues at coordinate 208,816 of JBAMJR010000446.1, read as the reverse complement.
AGCCTGGGTACTGGTCTTGGTCTTGTGGGGGGGTCTCAGTCCCTCTATGGTACCCAGACCAGGTCTACTAAGTCTGGGTACTGGCCTTGGTCCTGAAGGGGGTCTCAGTCACTCACACAGACCCAGAGAAGGACCACCAAGTCTGGGTACTGGTCTTGGTCTCATGGGGGGTCTCAGTCACTCTGGGGTACCCAGACCAGGACCACCAAGTCTGGGTACTGGTCTTGGTCTTGTGGGGGGGTCTCAGTCACTCTGGGGTACCCAGAGAAGGACCACCAAGTCTGGGTACTGGTCTTGGTCTCATGGGGGGTCTCAGTCACTCTGGGGTACCCAGAGAAGGACCACCAAGCCTGGGTACTGGTCTTGGTCTTGTGGGGGGGTCTCAGTCCCTCTGGGGTACCCAGACCAGGACCACCAAGTCTGGGTACTGGTCTGGGTCTTGTGGGGGGGTCTCAGTCCCTCTGGGGTACCCAGACCAGGACCACCAAGTCTGGGTACTGGTCTGGGTCTCATGGGGGGTCTCAGTCACTCACACAGACCCAGACCAGGACCACCAAGCCTGGGTACTGGTCTGGGTCTCATGGGGGGTCTCAGTCACTCACACAGACCCAGACCAGGACCACCAAGTCCGGGTACTGGTCTGGGTCTCGTGGGGGGGTCTCACACTCACTCAGACACACCCAGAAGACACTCCCTCTAGCTGGGGAGCTCAGGGCTTTGGAGGCCATCTGACCTTTGACCTTTCGCTGTTAGCAGGCCTGGAACCACGGGGACCATGCCGAATTGAAGAGGAGCTTCCCCTGAACACGGGAAGCCAAACCCGGGGCTTCTAGGTGGTCCACAGCCTGATTTAGGACCGTTTTAGTGAATCCGCATGCAGTACCGGACGTCGCCACAGGAGGGAGCTCCAAGCACAGCTCGCGCCACATTTCAACCCTGGAAAGTGCCTTACCATGCTCCAATCTTCTCGCGGAAAACGGCGTTGGAAAGAGGAGGTTCCCCTGAAAAATGCAAGCCAACCCGCGGGCCTCTAGGTGCTCCAGAGCCTGCTCCACAGCCGTTTTAGTGCTCCGGAGTCGAAGCCTGCATTGGAGTAGAAGGCCGGGAGCCACATTTCAACCCTGGAAAGTGCCTTATCCTTATCCAATCTTCTCGCGGAAAACGGCGTTGGAAAGAAGAGCTTCCCCTGAAGACGGGAAGCCAACCCGCAGGCTTCTAGGTGCTCCACAGCCTGCTCGGCGGCCGCTGTAGAGCGCAGTCGGCGGGTCAGGTTTGCAGAGGTCAGTGCATTAAAAGCTCAATTTGTAATGCCCGGA
>JBAMJR010000446.1:200000-202500 GCA_038501785.1 Myoxocephalus aenaeus | reverse complement strand
GCGCTAAGCATCTCCCGTGAGATAGCTTCCAGCGCTTTTCTCTCTCCACTGACCATCCCAGACTCTCTGCCTTTTCAACGAGGTGCTCACACACCTTGTGGTGCCTACGGATCCGGCTCAACCGTACCGCAGGACATCGCCCAAGTATGTGTGAACAGGTCTCCGGAGAACCCGGACAGTTCCTGCAGGCAACATCGAGTGATTCCCCTCTGCCACGTCCGGCAAGTTCTCGGGTTGGGTACACATTGGCTCTTAGCTGGAGGGCAGCAACAAACTTTCCGGGGCTCAACCGGTGAGGCGCCTTGTTTTGAAGCCAGCAGTTGCTGATTTTGTCATCTCTAAATATGTGTATACCTTTCCCCTGGGATATCATCTTTGTCCACCTGTCAAACTCGACCTGGCGCCAGCTGCACGGAACTAGCCGCCACCTCCCCTCGCATCCTGCCCCACGGATGTCTTTCTTGACTTCTTGATCACTCCCCACTCTTGGGGTTCCCAACTCCGGCATCTCCTCTGGAATCCCTCCTGCCTTCTTCCAAACCTTTTGAAACAAACGTGGACTCACCGTTTGCTGAGCAATCCACTTTATTGAGGGGTCAGGTGACCCACACAAGCCATGGATCCTCCGGACCTGTATGGCCGGAACTATCCTCGACATCCTAGGAGTGGCTAGGCCGCCATCGCACCTCCTGGAATAGAGGAGGCCATTGGTTGTGCACATGGGAAGGTGCAGCCAGGTTTTTATCGCCCTCCTTAAGTTCCGGTCCACATTTGTCAGAGCCTTCGCAGAAAGCATGCATTGATCTGCCGCAAAGATCATTCTTGGCGCGGCATAATCGCAAAGTAATCTGACTCTCTCTGTAGGGTCTAGAGGAGCCTTCCCAATTACTTCTACCCAGTGAAGGGATTGAGCAACCCAATCCTTCGAAGAAAGCCCCTGCCACGGGTTCACCCCAATGCCCAGGTATCGTACTGACTCATTGGGTCCAACCATGTGGATTGACGCCCCTCCCAACTGCCAAGGAGCACAGCTGTTCACTGAGTACGTCTTTCCATCTCCCTTGATGAAGAATGCGTGGCACTTACCGGTGTTGACCTTCATACCGGTAAGCTTGAGGAAATCCCCCAGGATTGCCAGGTTGTGCGCCATTCCTTCCCAAGAACCACTTAAAATCGCCAGATCGTCCGCAAATGCGATCGCAGTAATGGGCTCCCTATCCGTGAGGAAGCCCCGGCCTTCATTTTCGAGAGTTTGTAACAGCGGGTCTAGAGCAACGTTGAAGAGGAGAGGGGACATTGGATCGCCCTGTTTCACTCCCACCTTCATAGGTATGTCTGGTGTGGAGCCACCCAGACACCCCACCTTGGTCTCACAGTCCTCGTAAAGGTTTCTGACTAACCTTAGCATGTGTTGGTCCAGCCCCTTCCGTTCCAGAGCCCTCATGAGGTGCTCGTGCGACACGGTGTCAAAAGCCTTCGCGAAGTCGACAAATATTACCCCCAACGAGCGCTTTTCTGTCTTGGCCATTCTCATTACTCCTGATAGTATTGTGAGATTTTCTGAGCAGCCAGGGGAGGAAATGAATCCCCTTTGGCGAGGATGAATCGGGCAAGCAACCGTCATCCATCCGGTCAATATTCCTGAGAAAAGCCTTGTTACCACGGAACTGATAGTAATGGGTCGCCACTGGTCGATATCACCCTGCTTTGATACGTCCATGGTTTTGGGTATAAGCGTCGTCCTGCACTTCTTGAAGACTTTCGGCATGGCCCCTGCAACCAACCATGATGAGAACATGTGAGCCAATTTCTTTCCCTTTGGGTCCCAGTTGAGTAACGATGCCTTCGTTATCCCATCGGGCCCAGGGGATGTATGGTTCTTCATTGACCGGAGTTTGCTCAAGACCTCAGAGGGTTGGAATAGATACATGAACGGGTCATTGTTTACTCGTCCGTAGCCTTCGAAGCGCCCTAAACCCTTAAACGGTCTGACTTCACCCCATCGTTCGGTGAACGATGCTGCTACCAGTGGTAGTGGGACCGGACATACTGCACTTTGTTGTCCATCCAGGATGAGTTTCGCCAGTTTCGATGTACTCCTCTTGCACAACCGTTTCATCTCTCTCCGAAGAGCCAATCTCTTCTCCCAGTTTCTCATCTTTTTTAGGGCAGAACTTGTCATTAGACTCCGGCTTTTAACTCTGACACCGCCACTTCTCTTACCCAGCTCCTTGATCAAGACAGAGGCTGCCAATGCGATTGCTTCCCGTGAGCAATCGGCCTCAACAACGGGAGTTACACCATCCTTACTAGCCTCCACCCGAGCATATTTTCTTGTCGCTTCTCTCACCAAACCATCCAAGACATCTTTGACTGAGATCTGCGGCGGCTTCGGGCTGCCTGGAGCACTTGGCACCCCCCCCGGTGGCGGGCACGGTGCTGGCTTGGGGTTTCCGGATCTTTCCCGACAAGTGGCGGCACACAGTAATCGGCACTTGGA
>JBAMJR010000446.1:185000-190000 GCA_038501785.1 Myoxocephalus aenaeus | reverse complement strand
TGCCCCTGGTTCTCTAACTCTCGCGCCCCTGGTTATCTAGGACTCTCGCGCCCCTGGTACTCTAACTCTCGCGCCCCTGGTTCTCTAACTCTCGTGCCCCTGGTTCTCTAGAACTCTGGCGCCCCTGGTTCTCTAACTCTCGTGCCCCTGGTTATCTAGATCTCGGACCCCTGGTTCTCTAACTATCTCGGAGCCCTGGTACTCTAGAATAGTGGACTCTGTCTGATTTTCATCACTTTTTCCATTTTGAAAAAAGTTAAAGTTTTTTCTTCCTGAGGGAGGGGGGATTTCCTCCGAAACTATGGCGAAAAAAAAGGTGGGGGCTGAGCAGCGAGTGAGAGGAGGTCTGGCTGCTGGCCTTGGTCCTCTAGGGGGTCCAGGTCCCTCTGGGGTACCCAGACCAGGTCTACTAAGTCCGGCTAAAGGTCTTGGTCCTGTAGGGGGGTCTGAGTCACTCAGCTAGACCCAGACCAGGTCTACTAAGTCCGGCTAAAGGTCTTGGTCCTGTAGTGGGGTCTGAGTCTCTCAGCTAGACCCAGACCAGGTCTACTAAGTCCGGGTACTGGTCTGGGTCCTGTAGGGGGGTCCCAGTCCCTCTGGGGTACCCAGACCCGGTCTACTAAGTCCGGGTAAAGGTCTTGGTCCTGTAGGGGGGTCTCAGTCCCTCTCTGGTACCCAGACCAGGTCTACTAAGTCCGGGTAAAGGTCTTGGTCCTGTAGGGGGGTCTCAGTCCCTCTCTGGTACCCAGACCAGGTCTACTAAGTCCGGGTAAAGGTCTGGGTCCTGTAGGGGGGTCCCAGTCCCTCTGGGGTACCCAGACCCGGTCTACTAAGTCCGGGTAAAGGTCTTGGTCCTGTAGGGGGGTCTCAGTCCCTCTCTGGTACCCAGACCAGGTCTACTAAGTCCGGGTAAAGGTCTTGGTCCTGTAGGGGGGTCTCAGTCCCTCTCTGGTACCCAGACCAGGTCTACTAAGTCCGGGTAAAGGTCTTGGTCCTGTAGGGGGGTCTCAGTCCCTCTCTGGTACCCAGACCAGGTCTACTAAGTCCGGGTAAAGGTCTTGGTCCTGTAGGGGGGTCTCAGTCCCTCTCTGGTACCCAGACCAGGTCTACTAAGTCCGGGTAAAGGTCTTGGTCCTGTAGGGGGGTCTCAGTCCCTCTCTGGTACCCAGACCAGGTCTACTAAGTCCGGGTAAAGGTCTTGGTCCTGTAGGGGGGTCTCAGTCCCTCTCTGGTACCCAGACCAGGTCTACTAAGTCCGGGTAAAGGTCTTGGTCCTGTAGGGGGGTCTCAGTCCCTCTCTGGTACCCAGACCAGGTCTACTAAGTCCGGGTAAAGGTCTGGGTCCTGTAGGGGGGTCTCAGTCCCTCTCTGGTACCCAGACCTGGTCTACTAAGTCTGGGTACTGGTCTTGGTCTCATGGGGGGGTCTCAGTCACTCTGGGGTACCCAGACCAGGTCTACTAAGTCTGGGTACTGGTCTTGGTCTCATGGGGGGTCTCAGTCCCTCTCTGGTACCCAGACCAGGTCTACTAAGTCTGGGTACTGGTCTTGGTCTCATGGGGGGGTCTCAGTCCCTCTATGGTACCCAGACCAGGTCTACTAAGTCTGGGTACTGGTCTTGGTCTCATGGGGGGGTCTCAGTCACTCTGGGGTACCCAGACCAGGTCTACTAAGTCTGGGTACTGGTCTTGGTCTCATGGGGGGTCTCAGTCCCTCTCTGGTACCCAGACCAGGTCTACTAAGTCTGGGTACTGGTCTTGGTCTCATGGGGGGGTCTCAGTCCCTCTCTGGTACCCAGACCAGGTCTACTAAGTCTGGGTACTGGTCTTGGTCTCATGGGGGGGTCTCAGTCCCTCTGGGGTACCCAGAGAAGGACCACCAAGTCTGGGTACTGGTCTTGGTCTTGTGGGGGGGTCTCAGTCACTCTGGGGTACCCAGACCAGGACCACCAAGTCTGGGTACTGGTCTTGGTCTTGTGGGGGGGTCTCAGTCCCTCTGGGGTACCCAGAGAAGGACCACCAAGTCTGGGTACTGGTCTTGGTCTTGTGGGGGGGTCTCAGTCACTCTGGGGTACCCAGACCAGGACCACCAAGCCTGGGTACTGGTCTTGGTCTTGTGGGGGGGTCTCAGTCCCTCTATGGTACCCAGACCAGGTCTACTAAGTCTGGGTACTGGCCTTGGTCCTGAAGGGGGTCTCAGTCACTCACACAGACCCAGAGAAGGACCACCAAGTCTGGGTACTGGTCTTGGTCTCATGGGGGGTCTCAGTCACTCTGGGGTACCCAGACCAGGACCACCAAGTCTGGGTACTGGTCTTGGTCTTGTGGGGGGGTCTCAGTCACTCTGGGGTACCCAGAGAAGGACCACCAAGTCTGGGTACTGGTCTTGGTCTCATGGGGGGTCTCAGTCACTCTGGGGTACCCAGAGAAGGACCACCAAGCCTGGGTACTGGTCTTGGTCTTGTGGGGGGGTCTCAGTCCCTCTGGGGTACCCAGACCAGGACCACCAAGTCTGGGTACTGGTCTGGGTCTTGTGGGGGGGTCTCAGTCCCTCTGGGGTACCCAGACCAGGACCACCAAGTCTGGGTACTGGTCTGGGTCTCATGGGGGGTCTCAGTCACTCACACAGACCCAGACCAGGACCACCAAGCCTGGGTACTGGTCTGGGTCTCATGGGGGGTCTCAGTCACTCACACAGACCCAGACCAGGACCACCAAGTCCGGGTACTGGTCTGGGTCTCGTGGGGGGGTCTCACACTCACTCAGACACACCCAGAAGACACTCCCTCTAGCTGGGGAGCTCAGGGCTTTGGAGGCCATCTGACCTTTGACCTTTCGCTGTTAGCAGGCCTGGAACCACGGGGACCATGCCGAATTGAAGAGGAGCTTCCCCTGAACACGGGAAGCCAAACCCGGGGCTTCTAGGTGGTCCACAGCCTGATTTAGGACCGTTTTAGTGAATCCGCATGCAGTACCGGACGTCGCCACAGGAGGGAGCTCCAAGCACAGCTCGCGCCACATTTCAACCCTGGAAAGTGCCTTACCCTGCTCCAATCTTCTCGCGGAAAACGGCGTTGGAAAGAGGAGGTTCCCCTGAAAAATGCAAGCCAACCCGCGGGCCTCTAGGTGCTCCAGAGCCTGCTCCACAGCCGTTTTAGTGCTCCGGAGTCGAAGCCTGCATTGGAGTAGAAGGCCGGGAGCCACATTTCAACCCTGGAAAGTGCCTTATCCTTATCCAATCTTCTCGCGGAAAACGGCGTTGGAAAGAAGAGCTTCCCCTGAAGACGGGAAGCCAACCCGCAGGCTTCTAGGTGCTCCACAGCCTGCTCGGCGGCCGCTGTAGAGCGCAGTCGGCGGGTCAGGTTTGCAGAGGTCAGTGCATTAAAAGCTCAATTTGTAATGCCCGGATTTCGCCACAAGATGGAGCCCTCTACCAGGCTATGAATTCAATTCGACTGACTGCAACTTGGATTCCATTCAGACTTCAGAGGCCGCGTTTGAAGGCCGCAAAGTCGGTCTAGAGATGGCAAAATGCACCACAAGACCCATGGCTACATGTTTAAAGTGCCAAGGCACAAATAGAGCATTAATATCGGATTAGTGATGTTTGAAATATTAACCCCTGAGAGCCATGGAGCTCACTGAGGACCACAGAGGGTCTCATTAGACATGCCAACCCACATATTGAACACTTTATTAGGGATGCACACTGGTCCTCTACACCATGGAGGACCACAGAGGGTCTCATTAGACATGTCAACCCACATATTGAACACTTTATTAGGGATTAACACTGGTCCTCTACACCATGGAGCTCACTGAGGACCACAGAGGGTCTCATTAGACATCTCAACCCACATATTGAACACTTTATTAGGGATGCACACTGGTCCTCTACACCATGGAGCTCACTGAGGACCACAGAGGGTCTCATTAGACATCTCAACCCACATATTGAACACTTTATTAGGGATGCACACTGGTCATCTACACCATGGAGCTCACTGAGGACCACAGAGGGTCTCATTAGACATCTCAACCCACATATTGAACACTTTAATAGGGATGCACACTGGTCATCTTCACCATGGAGCTCACTGAGGACCACAGAGGGTCTCATTAGACATGCCAACCCACATATTGAACACTTTATTAGGGATGCACACTGGTCCTCTACACCATGGAGCTCACTGAGGACCACAGAGGGTCTCATTAGACATGTCAACCCCCACATTGAACACTTTAATACCGATTCACACTACCACTCTTCACCATGGAGCTCACTGAGGACCACAGAGGGTCTCATTGAACATGTCAACCCACATATTGAACACTTTAATACTGATAAACAAAAAAAAAGCCCTCCCTCACTCCCACCAGAGCTGACTCTGGAGGAAGAGAGGGAGGGCACACACACACACACACAGCCGATCACCTGCATCTTTTCCGGGGCAGAGAACAAAAAAAAAGCCCTCCCTCCCTCCCACCAGAGCTGACTCTGGAGGGAGGGAGGGAGGGCACTTTCTCACCTGGAGGACATCACCATTCTGTGGGGAAACACTCACTCAGAGTCCCTGCTCTGAGTCCCAGGCACACACTGCACTCACCACACCCCACTTTGGAGCACTCAAACCCGGCATAGCCTGGATGCTAAGTGACCCCCCCTTGGACCAGACCCTACCTCCGGAGCTCCCCCAGTGACCCGGCTCACCCTCCGACCCCGTGGACCCACTCTTAAGCCCCCACCCCTGGGTTAAAACCCAAGTTCCGCCGCCCTGGAGTTTCGTGCCCCTGGTTATCTAGAACTATCTCGTGCCCCTGGTTATCTAACTCTGGTGCCCCTGGTTATCTAGAATTCTCGTGCCCCTGGTTATCTAGGATTCTCGTGCCCCTGGTTCTCTAACTCTCGCGCCCCTGGTTATCTGACTAACATTTTCATGGTTTTTTTTCTAAGTGTTTTCTCGCACCCCTGGTTATCTAAATAAAAATAATATGTAGCGAT
>JBAMJR010000446.1:172500-180000 GCA_038501785.1 Myoxocephalus aenaeus | reverse complement strand
AATTAAGAGGGGACTCTCAAGATAGTTGCCGGACTTGGTGCTCCGTTCCTGGGTAGCTCAGAGCCAGCAGGACCCCCCTAGAGGACTGGGACCCCCCTAGAGGACCGGGACCCGCAGCCGGACTTGGTGCTCCTTTCCTGGGTAGCTCAGAGCCAGCAGGACCCCCCTAGAGGACTGGGACCCGCAGCCGGACTTGGTGCTCCGTTCCTGGGTAGCTCAGAGCCAGCAGGACCCCCCTAGAGGACCGGGACCCCCCTAGAGGACCGGGACCCGCAGCCGGACTTGGTGCTCCGTTCCTGGGTAGCTCAGAGCCAGCAGGACCCCCCTAGAGGACTGGGACCCGGGCCAGCATGAACTGGTAAAGTTGCACCCATAGTTTCCAAGGGAGAATTCGACAACATTCTGCCCATGTTAATGTTGTCCAATCCGCCGTTTTTAAGTAAGGAATCAAGTATCCTTATAATTCAAAAACGGCGGATTGGACAACTTTAACATGGGCAAAATAGGTTGTCCATTCCTCCCTTGTGAGGAGGAATGGACAACCTTTTTTGCCCATGTTAATGTTGTCCAATCCGCCGTTTTTGAATTATAAGGATTCTTGATTCCTTACTCAAAAGTAGCCCAAACCGCCCAAATGTGCCCAATCCGCCGCCGGCGGCGGATTGGGGCAAAACGGGCGTCTCAGGGCGGCGGATGGGGTCACCTTGGGCGGATTGGGGCACCTGTCCCTTAATCCGCCCGTTTTGTCCCAATCCGCCGGCGGCGGATTGGGCACATTTGGGCGGATTGGGGCGGCGGATTGGGCACATTTGGGCGGATTAAGGGACAGAGTTTCGGGATTCAGATTTACATTTTTAAACTGCGGGATCTCCGCCACCGTTCGACGTACGGCGACCAAACGTAGATATCTCGGCACAGCGTTAAATTGTACGGGATGAGTGAAAAAAAAGTATCCTTACGATTCGAATCCCAATCCGCCCTTTTGGTCCCTCGACGCCCGCCCCAATCCTCCCATCTGGAAAAGGTACACAATGAGACATAAATATCTCGAATCAGCGTTAAATTATGAACCCTTTGGACACAATTCCTCAGGAACCATCTACAAAACATACACTTAGACTTTTTATCATGAGAACTTAAATCCTTATAATTCAAAAACGGCGGATTGGACAACATTAACATGGGCAAAATAGGTTGTCCATTCCTCCCTTGTGAGGAGGAATGGACAACTTATTTTGCCCATGTTAATGTTGTCCAATCCGCCGTTTTTGAATTATAAGGATTCTTGATTCCTTACTCCAACGGCCTTTGCAAAATCTTGAAAAAAGTATTTTAATTACTTTAGAACCACTTAGAGATCTGCATTCTTTTCCTAAATTAAGAGGGGACTCTCAAGATAGTTGCCGGACTTGGTGCTCCGTTCCTGGGTAGCTCAGAGCCAGCAGGACCCCCCTAGAGGACTGGGACCCCCCTAGAGGACCGGGACCCGCAGCCAGACTTGGTGCTCCGTTCCTGGGTAGCTCAGAGCCAGCAGGACCCCCCTAGAGGACTGGGACCCGCAGCCGGACTTGGTGCTCCGTTCCTGGGTAGCTCAGAGCCAGCAGGACCCCCCTAGAGGACCGGGACCCCCCTAGAGGACCGGGACCCGCAGCCGGACTTGGTGCTCCGTTCCTGGGTAGCTCAGAGCCAGCAGGACCCCCCTAGAGGACTGGGACCCGGGCCAGCATGAACTGGTAAAGTTGCACCCATAGTTTCCAAGGGAGAATTCGACAACATTCTGCCCATGTTAATGTTGTCCAATCCGCCGTTTTTAAGTAAGGAATCAAGTATCCTTATAATTCAAAAACGGCGGATTGGACAACTTTAACATGGGCAAAATAGGTTGTCCATTCCTCCCTTGTGAGGAGGAATGGACAACTTATTTTGCCCATGTTAATGTTGTCCAATCCGCCGTTTTTGAATTATAAGGATTCTTGATTCCTTACTCCAACGGCCTTTGCAAAATCTTGAAAAAAGTATTTTAATTACTTTAGAACCACTTAGAGATCTGCATTCTTTTCCTAAATTAAGAGGGGACTCTCAAGATAGTTGCCGGACTTGGTGCTCCGTTCCTGGGTAGCTCAGAGCCAGCAGGACCCCCCTAGAGGACTGGGACCCGGGCCAGCATGAACTGGTAAAGTTGCACCCATAGTTTCCAAGGGAGAATTCGACAACATTCTGCCCATGTTAATGTTGTCCAATCCGCCGTTTTTAAGTAAGGAATCAAGTATCCTTATAATTCAAAAACGGCGGATTGGACAACTTTAACATGGGCAAAATAGGTTGTCCATTCCTCCCTTGTGAGGAGGAATGGACAACCTTTTTTGCCCATGTTAATGTTGTCCAATCCGCCGTTTTTGAATTATAAGGATTCTTGATTCCTTACTCCAACGGCCTTTGCAAAATCTTGAAAAAAGTATTTTAATTACTTTAGAACCACTTAGAGATCTGCATTCTTTTCCTAAATTAAGAGGGGACTCTCAAGATAGTTGCTCTCAAATATGGGACCCATAGCTGCAAGTTAAAGGCCCAAACCCAAAAGGTTAAAGTCTGCCCTGTGATTACAGGGCAGAAAAACAGCAAAAAGTTAATTTCTTATTTTACCTGCTCTGAGTCTCGAACCGGCAACACCCGGAATCAAGTTCTGTGATCTCGGTTCGAAACCAGGAATTCTACAAGTGCGCCACCAGTGAATATAGAAACTTGCTGCAGAAAAGTAGCATTTGTACCCAGACCTAGCTCAGCGCGATAAGTGTTGGTCTTGGAATGAGCAGGTCAGCGGTACGAATCCCGCCCGAGACAGTGATGAGCAAAATGAGCAGCCGGACTTGGTGCTCCGTCCCTGGGTAGCTCAGAGCCAGCAGGACCCCCCCAGAGGACCAGGACCAGCAGCCGGACTTGGTGCTCCGTTCCTGGGTAGCTCAGAGCCAGCAGGACCCCCCTAGAGGACTGGGACCCGCAGCCGGACTTGGTGCTCCGTTCCTGGGTAGCTCAGAGCCAGCAGGACCCCCCTAGAGGACCGGGACCCGCAGCCGGACTTGGTGCTCCGTTCCTGGGTAGCTCAGAGCCAGCAGGACCCCCCTAGAGGACTGGGACCCGGGCCAGCATGAACTGGTAAAGTTACACCCATAGTTTCCAAGGGAGAATTCGACAACATTCTGCCCATGTTAATGTTGTCCAATCCGCCGTTTTTAAGTAAGGAATCAAGTATCCTTATAATTCAAAAACGGCGGATTGGACAACTTTAACATGGGCAAAATAGGTTGTCCATTCCTCCCTTGTGAGGAGGAATGGACAACCTTTTTTGCCCATGTTAATGTTGTCCAATCCGCCGTTTTTGAATTATAAGGATTCTTGATTCCTTACTCCAACGGCCTTTGCAAAATCTTGAAAAAAGTATTTTAATTACTTTAGAACCACTTAGAGATCTGCATTCTTTTCCTAAATTAAGAGGGGACTCTCAAGATAGTTGCTCTCAAATATGGGACCCATAGCTGCAAGTTAAAGGCCCAAACCCAAAAGGTTAAAGTCTGCCCTGTGATTACAGGGCAGAAAAACAGCAAAAAGTTAATTTCTTATTTTACCTGCTCTGAGTCTCGAACCGGCGACACCCGGAATCAAGTTCTGTGATCTCGGTTCGAAACCAGGAATTCTACAAGTGCGCCGCCAGTGAATATAGAAACTTGCTGCAGAAAAGTAGCATTTGTACCCAGACCTAGCTCAGCGCGATAAGTGTTGGTCTTGGAATGAGCAGGTCAGCGGTACGAATCCCGCCCGAGACAGTGATGAGCAAAATGAGCAGCCGGACTTGGTGCTCCGTCCCTGGGTAGCTCAGAGCCAGCAGGACCCCCCCAGAGGACCAGGACCAGCAGCCGGACTTGGTGCTCCGTTCCTGGGTAGCTCAGAGCCAGCAGGACCCCCCTAGAGGACCGGGACCCGCAGCCGGACTTGGTGCTCCGTTCCTGGGTAGCTCAGAGCCAGCAGGACCCCCCTAGAGGACTGGGACCCCCCTAGAGGACCGGGACCCGCACCCGGACTTGGTCCTCCGTTCCTGGGTAGCTCAGAGCCAGCAGGACCCCCCTAGAGGACCGGGACCCGCACCCGGACTTGGTCCTCCGTTCCTGGGTAGCTCAGAGCCAGCAGGACCCCCCTAGAGGACCGGGACCCGCACCCGGACTTGGCCCTCCGTTCCTGGGTAGCTCAGAGCCAGCAGGACCCCCCTAGAGGACCGGGACCCGCACCCGGACTTGGCCCTCCGTTCCTGGGTAGCTCAGAGCCAGCAGGACCCCCCTAGAGGACCGGGACCCGCACCCGGACTTGGCCCTCCGTTCCTGGGTAGCTCAGAGCCAGCGGGACCCAGGGAGGGTCCCGCATTTAAAAACTTGCCCGAACCGGGATTCGAACAGCCAACCTGCTGATCACAAGACCAACACTTATCGAGGTGAGCTAATGCCTTGCTAGAGAACATTGAGTTTTAGAGTAATATATTCAGTCTTTAATTCAGGGTTTTCAAACGGGTGGGAGGGATTTCGCCCACAAAGAATCTGAGAAAAAAGGTGGGGGCAGGAGCAGCGAGTGAGAACTGTTTAGATGATTGTATTAATGTTTTTTTTTACTTGAACTAATTTATTTGAGGTACCTACTTGTTTCCTAAAGTACTTTATGTCTTTTGAAGTACTTTATTTTTAAGTAGTCTTTTTTTTTAAGTACTTTTTTTTCGAAGTATTAATAATATGTAATTTCCTAAATATTCAAATTTAAACTCCAATTTTTCTCACAGACACTCAGAGTGCCTGCAATGAGGTCATGAGGCTAATATTGTTCAGATTGAAGGTCATTTTTTTCTGAACATGTCAGAGCTTAGCTTTCTTTTCCATGTTGTTGCCAGCATGAACTGGTAAAGTTGCACCCATAGTTTCCAAGGGAGAATTCGACAACATTCTGCCCTTGTTAATGTTGTCCAATCCGCCGTTTTTAAGTAAGGAATCAAGTATCCTTATAATTCAAAAACGGCGGATTGGACAACTTTAACATGGGCAAAATAAGTTGTCCATTCCTCCCTTGTGAGGAGGAATGGACAACTTTTTTTGCCCATGTTAATGTTGTCCAATCCGCCGTTTTTGAATTATAAGGATTCTTGATTCCTTACTCAAAAGTAGCCCAAACCGCCCTTGCAAAATCTTGAAAAAGTATTTTAATTAAAATTAATTACTTTAAAACCACTTAGAGATGTGCATTCTTTTCCTAAATTAAGAGGGGCTTCTCAACATGCATAACCTGAAATCTGGGGCCAAAAGCTACAAGTTAAGGGCCCCAAAAGCAGGTCTAAAGTGTGACTTTCGACCCCAATTCCCTTACGTTTTTGTAATGTAAAAAATGCCATAATTTCCTAAATATTCATATTCAAACTCCCATTTTTCTCACAGACACTCAGGACAGTGCCTACAATGAGGCCATGAGGTGAAATCACCTCCAAAACATTCACAAGAGGGCGTTGGCTGTGTGCCAAACTCCCAAAAGTAGTCGAATCCTCCCTGGCAAAATCTTGAAAAAGTCTTTTAATTCAAATTAATTACTTTAAAACCACTTAGAGATGTGCATTCTTTTCATAACCCAAGAGGGGCTTTGCAACATCCATACCCTCAAATCTGGGGCCAAAAGCTTCAGGTTAAAGGCCCTAACCCGACCCTAATTCCATGTCCCTTTGATCTTTTTTCACGAGTGCAAAAATGGTCATAATCTCCTAACTGTTAATTATTTTTCTCCCATTTTTCTCACAGACACTCATTAGAGGGCCTACAATGAGGTCATGGGGTGAAATCCCCTTAAAAACATCCACAAGGCTTAATTGGCTGTATGAAATCCAGGATTTCAAGAGGGTGTCAGGGCTAACAAACCTGAGAGCACCTGAAGAGTCTGAGCTGGTCTGAGCTTTTTTTGTTCTGAACATGGTAGAGCTTAGCTTTCTTTTTGAGGTTGTAGCCACTCCCAAATGGGGTCCAACCATGTTGGTTGTGACTCTGTAGCCCTTAGCATCTCTGTGTGGGAGTGGTTTGAAGACCCCCCCAAAACACCAATTTTACTCCTTCAAAGGTTCATATCTCCTAAGGGAAAGATTTTAAGTGCTTGAAACTTGATGGGATCATTGTCCTGGAAGCCTTGAACAGGATTCTAAAAGCACAAGTCTGTAGACCCTCTAGAAAGCTAACTTCCGGTAGCAGCATGCTACCTAGTTAGAACCAAGTGGCCCTAGTACAGCATCCTCTGTTGTCCACCATACTCGAGTGGTGTGTAAAAACTTAATTTAAAAGGGTTTCAATTGCACCCAGCAAAATGTCACGAGAGTCGAGAAATGACTCTGAAGCTCCTTTTTCGAAAAAATCATAAGGAGGATTCGACAACATTCTGCTCATGTTAATGTTGTCCAATCCGCCGTTTTTAAGTAAGGAATCAAGTATCCTTATAATTCAAAAACGGCGGATTGGACAACTTTAACATGGGCAAAATAAGTTGTCCATTCCTCCCTTGTGAGGAGGAATGGACAACTTTTTTTGCCCATGTTAATGTTGTCCAATCCGCCGTTTTTGAATTATAAGGATTCTTGATTCCTTACTCAAAAGTAGCCCAAACCGCCCTTGCAAAATCTTGAAAAAGTATTTTAATTAAAATTAATTACTTTAAAACCACTTAGAGATGTGCATTCTTTTCCTAAATTAAGAGGGGCTTCTCAACATGCATAACCTGAAATCTGGGGCCAAAAGCTACAAGTTAAGGGCCCCAAAAGCAGGTCTAAAGTGTGACTTTCGACCCCAATTCCCTTACGTTTTTGTAATGTAAAAAATGCCATAATTTCCTAAATATTCATATTCAAACTCCCATTTTTCTCACAGACACTCAGGACAGTGCCTACAATGAGGCCATGAGGTGAAATCACCTCCAAAACATTCACAAGAGGGCGTTGGCTGTGTGCCAAACTCCCAAAAGTAGTCGAATCCTCCCTGGCAAAATCTTGAAAAAGTCTTTTAATTCAAATTAATTACTTTAAAACCACTTAGAGATGTGCATTCTTTTCATAACCCAAGAGGGGCTTTGCAACATCCATACCCTCAAATCTGGGGCCAAAAGCTTCAGGTTAAAGGCCCTAACCCGACCCTAATTCCATGTCCCTTTGATCTTTTTTCACGAGTGCAAAAATGGTCATAATCTCCTAACTGTTAATTATTTTTCTCCCATTTTTCTCACAGACACTCATTAGAGGGCCTACAATGAGGTCATGGGGTAAAATCCCCTTAAAAACATCCACAAGGCTTAATTGGCTGTATGAAATCCAGGATTTCAAGAGGGTGTCAGGGCTAACAAACCTGAGAGCACCTGAAGAGTCTGAGCTGGTCTGAGCTTTTTTTGTTCTGAACATGGTAGAGCTTAGCTTTCTTTTTGAGGTTGTAGCCACTCCCAAATGGG
>JBAMJR010000446.1:150000-165000 GCA_038501785.1 Myoxocephalus aenaeus | reverse complement strand
GACTCTTTTTCGGGCAAACTGGTTTTTATTCGTCGGGGGGGCGGTCCGGAGGGGGTCTGCGGGTCCAGTTCATGCCCGACCTAGCTCACTTGCAATGCACCTCACCGCAGCGAGAAGTTACTCTTCTCCAAAAAGACGTCAAAATGACTCGGTTCTTTTTCCAAAAGTGCTTTTTATTCATCCGTGGGACCGTCCGGAGGGGGCCTGTGGGTCAGATTGTGTCCGAAAAATTATCAGAGGAAACGCACCTCGCTCCGCGGGACGCCCGCTGCGTGCTCCAAAAAGTGCCAAAACTGTCAAAAAAAGCTCCGCGGGTCCCGCCACACACCGCGCGCGGCCGCCCTCCACGCCCAGAAAAGCTCTGCAAAATCCCAGAAGGATCCGTGCATGTACAGGCGTACCTCCACAAACGCCTTTTATTTTTCACCAAAGTGTTTTTTATCCAGGACATGGACCCTCTATGGCCGCCCAGACCATCCGATCTGCCTTCACTCATCGTGGGCATCCATTCCTGTGAAAAGCCGGCCTCAACTCATGGTAAGTCTTTTTCTGAAAACTGGGTTTCTGAAATCGTGCGAGAGGTAATTTTGTCGCACCGTACCAAAGTGTGTCAATGTAAAATAATGAAAGAGGTAATCTTCGGTCTGTTATCTTACACTCCGTTTCGTGCCCCTGGTACTCTGAGTCTCGCGCCCCTGGTACTCTAAATCTGATTCTCGTGCCCCTGGTACTCTGAATCTCGCGCCCCTGGTACTCTGAATCTCGCGCCCCTGGTTCTCTAACTCCGATTCTCGCGCCCCTGGTGCTCCGATTCTCGCGCCCCTGGTACTCTGAATCTCGCGCCCCTGGTTCTCTAACTCAGATTCTCGCGCCCCTGGTGCTCCGAATCTCGCGCCCCTGGTTCTCTAACTCCGATTCTCGCGCCCCTGGTGCTCCGAATCTCGCGCCCCTGGTTCTCTAGGACTCTCGCGCCCCTGGTTATCTAGGATTCTCGTGCCCCTGGTTCTCTAACTCTCGCGCCCCTGGTTATCTGACTCTCGCGCCCCTGGTTATCTAGGACTCTCGCGCCCCTGGTTCTCTAACTCTCGCGCCCCTGGTTCTCTAACTCTCGTGCCCCTGGTTCTCTAGAACTCTGGCGCCCCTGGTTCTCTAACTCTCGTGCCCCTGGTTATCTAGATCTCGGACCCCTGGTTCTCTAACTATCTCGGAGCCCTGGTACTCTAGAATAGTGGACTCTGTCTGATTTTCATCACTTTTTCCATTTTGAAAAAAGTTAAAGTTTTTTCTTCCTGAGGGAGGGGGGATTTCCTCCGAAACTATGGCGAAAAAAAAGGTGGGGGCTGAGCAGCGAGTGAGAGGAGGTCTGGCTGCTGGCCTTGGTCCTCTAGGGGGTCCAGGTCCCTCTGGGGTACCCAGACCAGGTCTACTAAGTCCGGCTAAAGGTCTTGGTCCTGTAGGGGGGTCTGAGTCACTCAGCTAGACCCAGACCAGGTCTACTAAGTCCGGCTAAAGGTCTTGGTCCTGTAGTGGGGTCTGAGTCTCTCAGCTAGACCCAGACCAGGTCTACTAAGTCCGGGTACTGGTCTGGGTCCTGTAGGGGGGTCCCAGTCCCTCTGTGGTACCCAGACCAGGTCTACTAAGTCCGGGTAAAGGTCTTGGTCCTGTAGGGGGGTCTCAGTCCCTCTCTGGTACCCAGACCAGGTCTACTAAGTCCGGGTAAAGGTCTGGGTCCTGTAGGGGGGTCCCAGTCCATCTGTGGTACCCAGACCAGGTCTACTAAGTCCGGGTAAAGGTCTTGGTCCTGTAGGGGGGTCTCAGTCCCTCTCTGGTACCCAGACCAGGTCTACTAAGTCCGGGTAAAGGTCTTGGTCCTGTAGGGGGGTCTCAGTCCCTCTCTGGTACCCAGACCAGGTCTACTAAGTCCGGGTACTGGTCTTGGTCTTGTGGGGGGGTCTCAGTCCCTCTGGGGTACCCAGACCAGGTCTACTAAGTCTGGGTACTGGTCTTGGTCTCATGGGGGGGTCTCAGTCCCTCTATGGTACCCAGACCAGGTCTACTAAGTCTGGGTACTGGTCTGGGTCTCATGGGGGGGTCTCAGTCCCTCTGGGGTACCCAGACCAGGTCTACTAAGTCTGGGTACTGGCCTTGGTCCTGAAGGGGGTCTCAGTCACTCACACAGACCCAGAGAAGGACCACCAAGTCTGTGTACTGGTCTTGGTCTTGTGGGGGGGTCTCAGTCCCTCTCTGGTACCCAGACCAGGTCTACTAAGTCTGGGTACTGGTCTTGGTCTCTTGGGGGGGTCTCAGTCCCTCTGGGGTACCCAGACCAGGTATACTAAGTCTGGGTACTGGTCTTGGTCTCATGGGGGGGTCTCAGTCACTCTGGGGTACCCAGACCAGGACCACCAAGTCTGGGTACTGGTCTTGGTCTCATGGGGGGTCTCAGTCCCTCTCTGGTACCCAGACCAGGTCTACTAAGTCTGGGTACTGGTCTTGGTCTCATGGGGGGGTCTCAGTCACTCTCTGGTACCCAGACCAGGTCTACTAAGTCTGGGTACTGGTCTGGGTCTCATGGGGGGGTCTCAGTCCCTCTGGGGTACCCAGACCAGGACCACCAAGCCTGGGTACTGGTCTTGGTCTCTTGGGGGGTCTCAGTCCCTCTCTGGTACCCAGACCAGGTCTACTAAGTCTGGGTACTGGTCTTGGTCCTGTAGGGGGGTCTCAGTCACTCTCTGGTACCCAGACCAGGTCTACTAAGTCTGGGTACTGGTCTGGGTCTCATGGGGGGGTCTCAGTCCCTCTGGGGTACCCAGACCAGGACCACCAAGCCTGGGTACTGGTCTTGGTCTCTTGGGGGGTCTCAGTCCCTCTCTGGTACCCAGACCAGGTCTACTAAGTCTGGGTACTGGTCTTGGTCTCATGGGGGGGTCTCAGTCACTCTGGGGTACCCAGACCAGGTCTACTAAGTCTGGGTACTGGTCTTGGTCTCATGGGGGGGTCTCAGTCCCTCTGGGGTACCCAGACCAGGACCACCAAAGCATGGGTACTGGTCTTGGTCTTGTGGGGGGTCTCAGTCCCTCTGGGGTACCCAGACCAGGACCACCAAGCCTGGGTACTGGTCTTGGTCTCTTGGGGCGTCTCAGTCCCTCTCTGGTACCCAGACCAGGTCTACTAAGTCTGGGTACTGGTCTTGGTCTCATGGGGGGGTCTCAGTCACTCTGGGGTACCCAGACCAGGTCTACTAAGTCTGGGTACTGGTCTTGGTCTCATGGGGGGGTCTCAGTCCCTCTGGGGTACCCAGACCAGGACCACCAAGCCTGGGTACTGGTCTTGGTCTTGTGGGGGGGTCTCAGTCCCTCTGGGGTACCCAGAGAAGGACCACCAAGTCTGGGTACTGGTCTTGGTCTCATGGGGGGTCTCAGTCCCTCTATGGTACCCAGACTAGGTCTACTAAGTCTGGGTACTGGTCTTGGTCTTGTGGGGGGGTCTCAGTACCTCAGAGGTACCCAGACCAGGACCACCAAAGCCTGGGTACTGGTCTTGGTCTTGTGGGGGGGTCTCAGTCCCTCTGGGGTACCCAGAGAAGGACCACCAAGTCTGGGTACTGGTCTTGGTCTCATGGGGGGTCTCAGTCCCTCTATGGTACCCAGACTAGGTCTACTAAGTCTGGGTACTGGTCTTGGTCTTGTGGGGGGGTCTCAGTCACTCTGGGGTACCCAGACCAGGTCTACTAAGTCTGGGTACTGGTCTTGGTCTCATGGGGGGGTCTCAGTCCCTCTATGGTACCCAGACCAGGTCTACTAAGTCTGGGTACTGGTCTTGGTCTCATGGGGGGGTCTCAGTCCCTCTATGGTACCCAGACCAGGTCTACTAAGTCTGGGTACTGGTCTTGGTCTCATGGGGGGGTCTCAGTCACTCCGGGGTACCCAGACCAGGTCTACTAAGTTTGGGTACTGGTCTTGGTCTCATGGGGGGTCTCAGTCCCTCTCTGGTACCCAGACCAGGTCTACTAAGTCCGGGTAAAGGTCTGGGTCCTGTAGGGGGGTCCCAGTCCCTCTGTGGTACCCAGACCAGGTCTACTAAGTCCTGGTAAAGGTCTTGGTCCTGTAGGGGGGTCTCAGTCACTCTGGGGTACCCAGACCAGGTCTACTAAGTCTGGGTACTGGTCTTGGTCTCATGGGGGGGTCTCAGTCCCTCTCTGGTACCCAGACCAGGTCTACTAAGTCCGGGTAAAGGTCTTGGTCCTGTAGGGGGGTCTCAGTCCCTCTCTGGTACCCAGACCAGGTCTACTAAGTCCGGGTAAAGGTCTGGGTCCTGTAGGGGGGTCTCAGTCCCTCTCTGGTACCCAGACCAGGTCTACTAAGTCTGGGTAAAGGTCTTGGTCCTGTAGGGGGGTCTCAGTCCCTCTCTGGTACCCAGACCAGGTCTACTAAGCCTGGGTACTGGTCTTGGTCTCATGGGGGGTCTCAGTCACTCACACAGACCCAGACCAGGACCACCAAGTCCGGGTACTGGTCTGGGTCTCGTGGGGGGGTCTCAGTCCCTCTCTGGTACCCAGACCAGGTCTACTAAGTCTGGGTACTGGTCTGGGTCTCATGGGGGGGTCTCAGTCACTCACTCAGACCCAGAGAAGGACCACCGAGCCTGGGTACTGGCCTTGGTCCTGAAGGGGGTCTCAGTCACTCACACAGACCCAGACCAGGACCACCAAGCCTGGGTACTGGTCTTGGTCTCGTGAAGGGGTCTCAGTCACTCTGGGGTACCCAGACCAGGACCACCAAGCCTGGGTACTGGTCTTGGTCTTGTGGGGGGGTCTCAGTCCCTCTGGGGTACCCAGACCAGGTCTACTAAGTCTGGGTACTGGTCTTGGTCTCATGGGGGGGTCTCAGTCCCTCTATGGTACCCAGACCAGGTCTACTAAGTCTGGGTACTGGTCTGGGTCTCATGGGGGGGTCTCAGTCCCTCTGGGGTACCCAGACCAGGTCTACTAAGTCTGGGTACTGGCCTTGGTCCTGAAGGGGGTCTCAGTCACTCACACAGACCCAGAGAAGGACCACCAAGTCTGTGTACTGGTCTTGGTCTTGTGGGGGGGTCTCAGTCCCTCTCTGGTACCCAGACCAGGTCTACTAAGTCTGGGTACTGGTCTTGGTCTCTTGGGGGGGTCTCAGTCCCTCTGGGGTACCCAGACCAGGTATACTAAGTCTGGGTACTGGTCTTGGTCTCATGGGGGGGTCTCAGTCACTCTGGGGTACCCAGACCAGGACCACCAAGTCTGGGTACTGGTCTTGGTCTCATGGGGGGTCTCAGTCCCTCTCTGGTACCCAGACCAGGTCTACTAAGTCTGGGTACTGGTCTTGGTCTCATGGGGGGGTCTCAGTCACTCTCTGGTACCCAGACCAGGTCTACTAAGTCTGGGTACTGGTCTGGGTCTCATGGGGGGGTCTCAGTCCCTCTGGGGTACCCAGACCAGGACCACCAAGCCTGGGTACTGGTCTTGGTCTCTTGGGGGGTCTCAGTCCCTCTCTGGTACCCAGACCAGGTCTACTAAGTCTGGGTACTGGTCTTGGTCTCATGGGGGGGTCTCAGTCACTCTCTGGTACCCAGACCAGGTCTACTAAGTCTGGGTACTGGTCTGGGTCTCATGGGGGGGTCTCAGTCCCTCTGGGGTACCCAGACCAGGACCACCAAGCCTGGGTACTGGTCTTGGTCTCTTGGGGGGTCTCAGTCCCTCTCTGGTACCCAGACCAGGTCTACTAAGTCTGGGTACTGGTCTTGGTCTCATGGGGGGGTCTCAGTCACTCTGGGGTACCCAGACCAGGTCTACTAAGTCTGGGTACTGGTCTTGGTCTCATGGGGGGGTCTCAGTCCCTCTGGGGTACCCAGACCAGGACCACCAAAGCATGGGTACTGGTCTTGGTCTTGTGGGGGGTCTCAGTCCCTCTGGGGTACCCAGACCAGGACCACCAAGCCTGGGTACTGGTCTTGGTCTCTTGGGGCGTCTCAGTCCCTCTCTGGTACCCAGACCAGGTCTACTAAGTCTGGGTACTGGTCTTGGTCTCATGGGGGGGTCTCAGTCACTCTGGGGTACCCAGACCAGGTCTACTAAGTCTGGGTACTGGTCTTGGTCTCATGGGGGGGTCTCAGTCCCTCTGGGGTACCCAGACCAGGACCACCAAAGCATGGGTACTGGTCTTGGTCTTGTGGGGGGTCTCAGTCCCTCTGGGGTACCCAGACCAGGACCACCAAGCCTGGGTACTGGTCTTGGTCTTGTGGGGGGGTCTCAGTCCCTCTGGGGTACCCAGAGAAGGACCACCAAGTCTGGGTACTGGTCTTGGTCTCATGGGGGGTCTCAGTCCCTCTATGGTACCCAGACTAGGTCTACTAAGTCTGGGTACTGGTCTTGGTCTTGTGGGGGGGTCTCAGTACCTCAGAGGTACCCAGACCAGGACCACCAAAGCCTGGGTACTGGTCTTGGTCTTGTGGGGGGGTCTCAGTCCCTCTGGGGTACCCAGAGAAGGACCACCAAGTCTGGGTACTGGTCTTGGTCTCATGGGGGGTCTCAGTCCCTCTATGGTACCCAGACTAGGTCTACTAAGTCTGGGTACTGGTCTTGGTCTTGTGGGGGGGTCTCAGTCACTCTGGGGTACCCAGACCAGGTCTACTAAGTCTGGGTACTGGTCTTGGTCTCATGGGGGGGTCTCAGTCCCTCTATGGTACCCAGACCAGGTCTACTAAGTCTGGGTACTGGTCTTGGTCTCATGGGGGGGTCTCAGTCCCTCTATGGTACCCAGACCAGGTCTACTAAGTCTGGGTACTGGTCTTGGTCTCATGGGGGGGTCTCAGTCACTCCGGGGTACCCAGACCAGGTCTACTAAGTTTGGGTACTGGTCTTGGTCTCATGGGGGGTCTCAGTCCCTCTCTGGTACCCAGACCAGGTCTACTAAGTCCGGGTAAAGGTCTGGGTCCTGTAGGGGGGTCCCAGTCCCTCTGTGGTACCCAGACCAGGTCTACTAAGTCCTGGTAAAGGTCTTGGTCCTGTAGGGGGGTCTCAGTCACTCTGGGGTACCCAGACCAGGTCTACTAAGTCTGGGTACTGGTCTTGGTCTCATGGGGGGGTCTCAGTCCCTCTCTGGTACCCAGACCAGGTCTACTAAGTCCGGGTAAAGGTCTTGGTCCTGTAGGGGGGTCTCAGTCCCTCTCTGGTACCCAGACCAGGTCTACTAAGTCCGGGTAAAGGTCTGGGTCCTGTAGGGGGGTCTCAGTCCCTCTCTGGTACCCAGACCAGGTCTACTAAGTCTGGGTAAAGGTCTTGGTCCTGTAGGGGGGTCTCAGTCCCTCTCTGGTACCCAGACCAGGTCTACTAAGCCTGGGTACTGGTCTTGGTCTCATGGGGGGTCTCAGTCACTCACACAGACCCAGACCAGGACCACCAAGTCCGGGTACTGGTCTGGGTCTCGTGGGGGGGTCTCAGTCCCTCTCTGGTACCCAGACCAGGTCTACTAAGTCTGGGTACTGGTCTGGGTCTCATGGGGGGGTCTCAGTCACTCACTCAGACCCAGAGAAGGACCACCGAGCCTGGGTACTGGCCTTGGTCCTGAAGGGGGTCTCAGTCACTCACACAGACCCAGACCAGGACCACCAAGCCTGGGTACTGGTCTTGGTCTCGTGAAGGGGTCTCAGTCACTCTGGGGTACCCAGACCAGGACCACCAAGCCTGGGTACTGGTCTTGGTCTTGTGGGGGGGTCTCAGTCCCTCTGGGGTACCCAGACCAGGTCTACTAAGTCTGGGTACTGGTCTTGGTCTCATGGGGGGGTCTCAGTCCCTCTATGGTACCCAGACCAGGTCTACTAAGTCTGGGTACTGGTCTGGGTCTCATGGGGGGGTCTCAGTCCCTCTGGGGTACCCAGACCAGGTCTACTAAGTCTGGGTACTGGCCTTGGTCCTGAAGGGGGTCTCAGTCACTCACACAGACCCAGAGAAGGACCACCAAGTCTGTGTACTGGTCTTGGTCTTGTGGGGGGGTCTCAGTCCCTCTCTGGTACCCAGACCAGGTCTACTAAGTCTGGGTACTGGTCTTGGTCTCTTGGGGGGGTCTCAGTCCCTCTGGGGTACCCAGACCAGGTATACTAAGTCTGGGTACTGGTCTTGGTCTCATGGGGGGGTCTCAGTCACTCTGGGGTACCCAGACCAGGACCACCAAGTCTGGGTACTGGTCTTGGTCTCATGGGGGGTCTCAGTCCCTCTCTGGTACCCAGACCAGGTCTACTAAGTCTGGGTACTGGTCTTGGTCTCATGGGGGGGTCTCAGTCACTCTCTGGTACCCAGACCAGGTCTACTAAGTCTGGGTACTGGTCTGGGTCTCATGGGGGGGTCTCAGTCCCTCTGGGGTACCCAGACCAGGACCACCAAGCCTGGGTACTGGTCTTGGTCTCTTGGGGGGTCTCAGTCCCTCTCTGGTACCCAGACCAGGTCTACTAAGTCTGGGTACTGGTCTTGGTCTCATGGGGGGGTCTCAGTCACTCTCTGGTACCCAGACCAGGTCTACTAAGTCTGGGTACTGGTCTGGGTCTCATGGGGGGGTCTCAGTCCCTCTGGGGTACCCAGACCAGGACCACCAAGCCTGGGTACTGGTCTTGGTCTCTTGGGGGGTCTCAGTCCCTCTCTGGTACCCAGACCAGGTCTACTAAGTCTGGGTACTGGTCTTGGTCTCATGGGGGGGTCTCAGTCACTCTGGGGTACCCAGACCAGGTCTACTAAGTCTGGGTACTGGTCTTGGTCTCATGGGGGGGTCTCAGTCCCTCTGGGGTACCCAGACCAGGACCACCAAAGCATGGGTACTGGTCTTGGTCTTGTGGGGGGTCTCAGTCCCTCTGGGGTACCCAGACCAGGACCACCAAGCCTGGGTACTGGTCTTGGTCTCTTGGGGCGTCTCAGTCCCTCTCTGGTACCCAGACCAGGTCTACTAAGTCTGGGTACTGGTCTTGGTCTCATGGGGGGGTCTCAGTCACTCTGGGGTACCCAGACCAGGTCTACTAAGTCTGGGTACTGGTCTTGGTCTCATGGGGGGGTCTCAGTCCCTCTCTGGTACCCAGACCAGGTCTACTAAGTCCGGGTAAAGGTCTTGGTCCTGTAGGGGGGTCTCAGTCCCTCTCTGGTACCCAGACCAGGTCTACTAAGTCCGGGTAAAGGTCTGGGTCCTGTAGGGGGGTCTCAGTCCCTCTCTGGTACCCAGACCAGGTCTACTAAGTCTGGGTAAAGGTCTTGGTCCTGTAGGGGGGTCTCAGTCCCTCTCTGGTACCCAGACCAGGTCTACTAAGCCTGGGTACTGGTCTTGGTCTCATGGGGGGTCTCAGTCACTCACACAGACCCAGACCAGGACCACCAAGCCTGGGTACTGGTCTTGGTCTCGTGAAGGGGTCTCAGTCACTCTGGGGTACCCAGACCAGGACCACCAAGCCTGGGTACTGGTCTTGGTCTTGTGGGGGGGTCTCAGTCCCTCTGGGGTACCCAGACCAGGTCTACTAAGTCTGGGTACTGGTCTTGGTCTCATGGGGGGGTCTCAGTCCCTCTATGGTACCCAGACCAGGTCTACTAAGTCTGGGTACTGGTCTGGGTCTCATGGGGGGGTCTCAGTCCCTCTGGGGTACCCAGACCAGGACCACCAAGCCTGGGTACTGGTCTTGGTCTCTTGGGGGGTCTCAGTCCCTCTCTGGTACCCAGACCAGGTCTACTAAGTCTGGGTACTGGTCTTGGTCTCATGGGGGGGTCTCAGTCACTCTCTGGTACCCAGACCAGGTCTACTAAGTCTGGGTACTGGTCTGGGTCTCATGGGGGGGTCTCAGTCCCTCTGGGGTACCCAGACCAGGACCACCAAGCCTGGGTACTGGTCTTGGTCTCTTGGGGGGTCTCAGTCCCTCTCTGGTACCCAGACCAGGTCTACTAAGTCTGGGTACTGGTCTTGGTCTCATGGGGGGGTCTCAGTCACTCTGGGGTACCCAGACCAGGTCTACTAAGTCTGGGTACTGGTCTTGGTCTCATGGGGGGGTCTCAGTCACTCTGGGGTACCCAGACCAGGACCACCAAGCCTGGGTACTGGTCTTGGTCTTGTGGGGGGGTCTCAGTCCCTCTGGGGTACCCAGACCAGGTCTACTAAGTCTGGGTACTGGTCTTGGTCTCATGGGGGGGTCTCAGTCCCTCTATGGTACCCAGACCAGGTCTACTAAGTCTGGGTACTGGTCTGGGTCTCATGGGGGGGTCTCAGTCCCTCTGGGGTACCCAGACCAGGTCTACTAAGTCTGGGTAC
This sequence comes from Myoxocephalus aenaeus, assembly GCA_038501785.1. NCBI lineage: Eukaryota > Metazoa > Chordata > Actinopteri > Perciformes > Cottidae > Myoxocephalus > Myoxocephalus aenaeus. Next base: position 154,696 of record JBAMJR010000446.1, on the reverse strand, counting down.
TGGCCTTGGTCCTGAAGGGGGTCTCAGTCACTCACACAGACCCAGAGAAGGACCACCAAGTCTGTGTACTGGTCTTGGTCTTGTGGGGGGGTCTCAGTCCCTCTCTGGTACCCAGACCAGGTCTACTAAGTCTGGGTACTGGTCTTGGTCTCTTGGGGGGGTCTCAGTCCCTCTGGGGTACCCAGACCAGGTATACTAAGTCTGGGTACTGGTCTTGGTCTCATGGGGGGGTCTCAGTCACTCTGGGGTACCCAGACCAGGACCACCAAGTCTGGGTACTGGTCTTGGTCTCATGGGGGGTCTCAGTCCCTCTCTGGTACCCAGACCAGGTCTACTAAGTCTGGGTACTGGTCTTGGTCTCATGGGGGGGTCTCAGTCACTCTCTGGTACCCAGACCAGGTCTACTAAGTCTGGGTACTGGTCTGGGTCTCATGGGGGGGTCTCAGTCCCTCTGGGGTACCCAGACCAGGACCACCAAGCCTGGGTACTGGTCTTGGTCTCTTGGGGGGTCTCAGTCCCTCTCTGGTACCCAGACCAGGTCTACTAAGTCTGGGTACTGGTCTTGGTCTCATGGGGGGGTCTCAGTCACTCTCTGGTACCCAGACCAGGTCTACTAAGTCTGGGTACTGGTCTGGGTCTCATGGGGGGGTCTCAGTCCCTCTGGGGTACCCAGACCAGGACCACCAAGCCTGGGTACTGGTCTTGGTCTCTTGGGGGGTCTCAGTCCCTCTCTGGTACCCAGACCAGGTCTACTAAGTCTGGGTACTGGTCTTGGTCTCATGGGGGGGTCTCAGTCACTCTGGGGTACCCAGACCAGGTCTACTAAGTCTGGGTACTGGTCTTGGTCTCATGGGGGGGTCTCAGTCCCTCTGGGGTACCCAGACCAGGACCACCAAAGCATGGGTACTGGTCTTGGTCTTGTGGGGGGTCTCAGTCCCTCTGGGGTACCCAGACCAGGACCACCAAGCCTGGGTACTGGTCTTGGTCTCTTGGGGCGTCTCAGTCCCTCTCTGGTACCCAGACCAGGTCTACTAAGTCTGGGTACTGGTCTTGGTCTCATGGGGGGGTCTCAGTCACTCTGGGGTACCCAGACCAGGTCTACTAAGTCTGGGTACTGGTCTTGGTCTCATGGGGGGGTCTCAGTCCCTCTCTGGTACCCAGACCAGGTCTACTAAGTCCGGGTAAAGGTCTTGGTCCTGTAGGGGGGTCTCAGTCCCTCTCTGGTACCCAGACCAGGTCTACTAAGTCCGGGTAAAGGTCTGGGTCCTGTAGGGGGGTCTCAGTCCCTCTCTGGTACCCAGACCAGGTCTACTAAGTCTGGGTAAAGGTCTTGGTCCTGTAGGGGGGTCTCAGTCCCTCTCTGGTACCCAGACCAGGTCTACTAAGCCTGGGTACTGGTCTTGGTCTCATGGGGGGTCTCAGTCACTCACACAGACCCAGACCAGGACCACCAAGCCTGGGTACTGGTCTTGGTCTCGTGAAGGGGTCTCAGTCACTCTGGGGTACCCAGACCAGGACCACCAAGCCTGGGTACTGGTCTTGGTCTTGTGGGGGGGTCTCAGTCCCTCTGGGGTACCCAGACCAGGTCTACTAAGTCTGGGTACTGGTCTTGGTCTCATGGGGGGGTCTCAGTCCCTCTATGGTACCCAGACCAGGTCTACTAAGTCTGGGTACTGGTCTGGGTCTCATGGGGGGGTCTCAGTCCCTCTGGGGTACCCAGACCAGGACCACCAAGCCTGGGTACTGGTCTTGGTCTCTTGGGGGGTCTCAGTCCCTCTCTGGTACCCAGACCAGGTCTACTAAGTCTGGGTACTGGTCTTGGTCTCATGGGGGGGTCTCAGTCACTCTCTGGTACCCAGACCAGGTCTACTAAGTCTGGGTACTGGTCTGGGTCTCATGGGGGGGTCTCAGTCCCTCTGGGGTACCCAGACCAGGACCACCAAGCCTGGGTACTGGTCTTGGTCTCTTGGGGGGTCTCAGTCCCTCTCTGGTACCCAGACCAGGTCTACTAAGTCTGGGTACTGGTCTTGGTCTCATGGGGGGGTCTCAGTCACTCTGGGGTACCCAGACCAGGTCTACTAAGTCTGGGTACTGGTCTTGGTCTCATGGGGGGGTCTCAGTCACTCTGGGGTACCCAGACCAGGACCACCAAGCCTGGGTACTGGTCTTGGTCTTGTGGGGGGGTCTCAGTCCCTCTGGGGTACCCAGACCAGGTCTACTAAGTCTGGGTACTGGTCTTGGTCTCATGGGGGGGTCTCAGTCACTCTATGGTACCCAGACCAGGTCTACTAAGTCTGGGTACTGGTCTTGGTCTCATGGGGGGTCTCAGTCCCTCTCTGGTACCCAGACCAGGTCTACTAAGTCTGGGTACTGGTCTTGGTCTTGTGGGGGGGTCTCAGTCACTCAGAGGTACCCAGACCAGGACCACCAAGCCTGGGTACTGGTCTTGGTCTTGTGGGGGGGTCTCAGTCCCTCTGGGGTACCCAGAGAAGGACCACCAAGCCTGGGTACTGGCCTTGGTCCTGAAAGGAGTCTCAGTCCCTCTCTGGTACCCAGACCAGGTCTCCTAAGTCTGGGTAAAGGTCTGGGTCTCATGGGGGGGTCTCAGTCCCTCTCTGGTACCCAGACCAGGTCTACTAAGTCTGGGTACTGGTCTTGGTCTCATGGGGGGGTCTCAGTCACTCTATGGTACCCAGACCAGGTCTACTAAGTCTGGGTACTGGTCTTGGTCTCATGGGGGGTCTCAGTCCCTCTATGGTACCCAGACCAGGTCTACTAAGTCTGGGTACTGGTCTTGGTCTCATGGGGGGGTCTCAGTCACTCTGGGGTACCCAGACCAGGTCTACTAAGTCTGGGTACTGGTCTTGGTCTCATGGGGGGGTCTCAGTCCCTCTATGGTACCCAGACCAGGTCTACTAAGTCTGGGTACTGGTCTTGGTCTCATGGGGGGGTCTCAGTCACTCTGGGGTACCCAGACCAGGTCTACTAAGTCTGGGTACTGGTCTTGGTCTCATGGGGGGGTCTCAGTCCCTCTATGGTACCCAGACCAGGTCTACTAAGTCTGGGTACTGGTCTTGGTCTCATGGGGGGTCACAGTCACTCACTCAGACCCAGAGAAGGACCACCAAGTCTGGGTACTGGTCTTGGTCTCATGGGGGGTCACAGTCACTCACTCAGACCCAGAGAAGGACCACCAAGTCTGGGTACTGGTCTTGGTCTTGTGGGGGGGTCTCAGTCCCTCTATGGTACCCAGAGAAGGACCACCAAGTCTGGGTACTGGTCTGGGTCTCATGGGGGGTCTCAGTCACTCTGGGGTACCCAGACCAGGTCTACTAAGTCTGGGTACTGGTCTTGGTCTCATGGGGGGGTCTCAGTCCCTCTATGGTACCCAGACCAGGTCTACTAAGTCTGGGTACTGGTCTTGGTCTCATGGGGGGTCACAGTCACTCACTCAGACCCAGAGAAGGACCACCAAGCCTGGGTACTGGTCTTGGTCTTGTGGGGGGGGTCTCAGTCACTCTGGGGTACCCAGACCAGGACCACCAAAGCCTGGGTACTGGTCTTGGTCTCATGGGGGGTCTCAGTCACTCTGGGGTACCCAGAGAAGGACCACCAAGTCTGGGTACTGGTCTTGGTCTCATGGGGGGTCTCAGTCCCTCTGGGGTACCCAGAGAAGGACCACCAAGCCTGGGTACTGGTCTTGGTCTTGTGGGGGGGTCTCAGTCACTCTGGGGTACCCAGACCAGGACCACCAAAGCCTGGGTACTGGCCTTGGTCCTGAAGGGGGTCTCAGTCACTCAGTCAGACCCAGAGAAGGACCACCAAGCCTGGGTACTGGTCTTGGTCTTGTGGGGGGGTCTCAGTCACTCAGAGGTACCCAGACCAGGACCACCAAAGCCTGGGTACTGGTCTTGGTCTTGTGGGGGGGTCTCAGTCACTCACACAGACCCAGACCAGGACCACCAAGTCCGGGTACTGGTCTGGGTCTCGTGGGGGGGTCTCAGTCCCTCTATGGTACCCAGACCAGGTCTACTAAGTCTGGGTACTGGTCTGGGTCTCATGGGGGGGTCTCAGTCCCTCTGGGGTACCCAGACCAGGACCACCAAGCCTGGGTACTGGTCTTGGTCTCATGGGGGGTCTCAGTCCCTCTGGGGTACCCAGAGAAGGACCACCAAGTCTGGGTACTGGTCTTGGTCTCATGGGGGGTCTCAGTCCCTCTGGGGTACCCAGAGAAGGACCACCAAGTCTGGGTACTGGTCTTGGTCTTGTGGGGGGGTCTCAGTCACTCTGGGGTACCCAGAGAAGGACCACCAAGTCTGGGTACTGGTCTGGGTCTCATGGGGGGGTCTCAGTCCCTCTGGGGTACCCAGAGAAGGACCACCAAGCCTGGGTACTGGCCTTGGTCCTGAAGGGGGTCTCAGTCACTCACACAGACCCAGAGAAGGACCACCAAGCCTGGGTACTGGTCTGGGTCTCATGGGGGGGTCTCAGTCCCTCTGGGGTACCCAGAGAAGGACCACCAAGTCTGGGTACTGGTCTGGGTCTCATGGGGGGTCTCAGTCACTCACACAGACCCAGACCAGGACCACCAAGCCTGGGTACTGGTCTGGGTCTCATGGGGGGTCTCAGTCACTCACACAGACCCAGACCAGGACCACCAAGTCCGGGTACTGGTCTGGGTCTCGTGGGGGGTCTC
>JBAMJR010000446.1:125000-137500 GCA_038501785.1 Myoxocephalus aenaeus | reverse complement strand
ATGGGGGGTCTCAGTCCCTCTCTGGTACCCAGACCAGGTCTACTAAGTCCGGGTAAAGGTCTGGGTCCTGTAGGGGGGTCCCAGTCCCTCTGTGGTACCCAGACCAGGTCTACTAAGTCCTGGTAAAGGTCTTGGTCCTGTAGGGGGGTCTCAGTCACTCTGGGGTACCCAGACCAGGTCTACTAAGTCTGGGTACTGGTCTTGGTCTCATGGGGGGGTCTCAGTCCCTCTCTGGTACCCAGACCAGGTCTACTAAGTCCGGGTAAAGGTCTTGGTCCTGTAGGGGGGTCTCAGTCCCTCTCTGGTACCCAGACCAGGTCTACTAAGTCCGGGTAAAGGTCTGGGTCCTGTAGGGGGGTCTCAGTCCCTCTCTGGTACCCAGACCAGGTCTACTAAGTCTGGGTAAAGGTCTTGGTCCTGTAGGGGGGTCTCAGTCCCTCTCTGGTACCCAGACCAGGTCTACTAAGCCTGGGTACTGGTCTTGGTCTCATGGGGGGTCTCAGTCACTCACACAGACCCAGACCAGGACCACCAAGTCCGGGTACTGGTCTGGGTCTCGTGGGGGGGTCTCAGTCCCTCTCTGGTACCCAGACCAGGTCTACTAAGTCTGGGTACTGGTCTGGGTCTCATGGGGGGGTCTCAGTCACTCACTCAGACCCAGAGAAGGACCACCGAGCCTGGGTACTGGCCTTGGTCCTGAAGGGGGTCTCAGTCACTCACACAGACCCAGACCAGGACCACCAAGCCTGGGTACTGGTCTTGGTCTCGTGAAGGGGTCTCAGTCACTCTGGGGTACCCAGACCAGGACCACCAAGCCTGGGTACTGGTCTTGGTCTTGTGGGGGGGTCTCAGTCCCTCTGGGGTACCCAGACCAGGTCTACTAAGTCTGGGTACTGGTCTTGGTCTCATGGGGGGGTCTCAGTCCCTCTATGGTACCCAGACCAGGTCTACTAAGTCTGGGTACTGGTCTGGGTCTCATGGGGGGGTCTCAGTCCCTCTGGGGTACCCAGACCAGGTCTACTAAGTCTGGGTACTGGCCTTGGTCCTGAAGGGGGTCTCAGTCACTCACACAGACCCAGAGAAGGACCACCAAGTCTGTGTACTGGTCTTGGTCTTGTGGGGGGGTCTCAGTCCCTCTCTGGTACCCAGACCAGGTCTACTAAGTCTGGGTACTGGTCTTGGTCTCTTGGGGGGGTCTCAGTCCCTCTGGGGTACCCAGACCAGGTATACTAAGTCTGGGTACTGGTCTTGGTCTCATGGGGGGGTCTCAGTCACTCTGGGGTACCCAGACCAGGACCACCAAGTCTGGGTACTGGTCTTGGTCTCATGGGGGGTCTCAGTCCCTCTCTGGTACCCAGACCAGGTCTACTAAGTCTGGGTACTGGTCTTGGTCTCATGGGGGGGTCTCAGTCACTCTCTGGTACCCAGACCAGGTCTACTAAGTCTGGGTACTGGTCTGGGTCTCATGGGGGGGTCTCAGTCCCTCTGGGGTACCCAGACCAGGACCACCAAGCCTGGGTACTGGTCTTGGTCTCTTGGGGGGTCTCAGTCCCTCTCTGGTACCCAGACCAGGTCTACTAAGTCTGGGTACTGGTCTTGGTCTCATGGGGGGGTCTCAGTCACTCTCTGGTACCCAGACCAGGTCTACTAAGTCTGGGTACTGGTCTGGGTCTCATGGGGGGGTCTCAGTCCCTCTGGGGTACCCAGACCAGGACCACCAAGCCTGGGTACTGGTCTTGGTCTCTTGGGGGGTCTCAGTCCCTCTCTGGTACCCAGACCAGGTCTACTAAGTCTGGGTACTGGTCTTGGTCTCATGGGGGGGTCTCAGTCACTCTGGGGTACCCAGACCAGGTCTACTAAGTCTGGGTACTGGTCTTGGTCTCATGGGGGGGTCTCAGTCCCTCTGGGGTACCCAGACCAGGACCACCAAAGCATGGGTACTGGTCTTGGTCTTGTGGGGGGTCTCAGTCCCTCTGGGGTACCCAGACCAGGACCACCAAGCCTGGGTACTGGTCTTGGTCTCTTGGGGCGTCTCAGTCCCTCTCTGGTACCCAGACCAGGTCTACTAAGTCTGGGTACTGGTCTTGGTCTCATGGGGGGGTCTCAGTCACTCTGGGGTACCCAGACCAGGTCTACTAAGTCTGGGTACTGGTCTTGGTCTCATGGGGGGGTCTCAGTCCCTCTGGGGTACCCAGACCAGGACCACCAAAGCATGGGTACTGGTCTTGGTCTTGTGGGGGGTCTCAGTCCCTCTGGGGTACCCAGACCAGGACCACCAAGCCTGGGTACTGGTCTTGGTCTTGTGGGGGGGTCTCAGTCCCTCTGGGGTACCCAGAGAAGGACCACCAAGTCTGGGTACTGGTCTTGGTCTCATGGGGGGTCTCAGTCCCTCTATGGTACCCAGACTAGGTCTACTAAGTCTGGGTACTGGTCTTGGTCTTGTGGGGGGGTCTCAGTACCTCAGAGGTACCCAGACCAGGACCACCAAAGCCTGGGTACTGGTCTTGGTCTTGTGGGGGGGTCTCAGTCCCTCTGGGGTACCCAGAGAAGGACCACCAAGTCTGGGTACTGGTCTTGGTCTCATGGGGGGTCTCAGTCCCTCTATGGTACCCAGACTAGGTCTACTAAGTCTGGGTACTGGTCTTGGTCTTGTGGGGGGGTCTCAGTCACTCTGGGGTACCCAGACCAGGTCTACTAAGTCTGGGTACTGGTCTTGGTCTCATGGGGGGGTCTCAGTCCCTCTATGGTACCCAGACCAGGTCTACTAAGTCTGGGTACTGGTCTTGGTCTCATGGGGGGTCACAGTCACTCACTCAGACCCAGAGAAGGACCACCAAGTCTGGGTACTGGTCTTGGTCTCATGGGGGGGTCTCAGTCCCTCTATGGTACCCAGACCAGGTCTACTAAGTCTGGGTACTGGTCTGGGTCTCATGGGGGGGTCTCAGTCCCTCTATGGTACCCAGACCAGGACCACCGAGCCTGGGTACTGGCCTTGGTCCTGAAGGGGGTCTCAGTCACTCACACAGACCCAGAGAAGGACCACCAAGCCTGGGTACTGGTCTGGGTCTCATGGGGGGTCTCAGTCACTCAGCTAGACCCAGACCAGGTCTACTAAGTCCGGGTACTGGTCTTGGTCTTGTGGGGGGGTCTCAGTCACTCAGAGGTACCCAGACCAGGACCACCAAAGCCTGGGTACTGGTCTTGGTCTCATGGGGGGTCTCAGTCTCTCTGGGGTACCCAGACCAGGTCTACTAAGTCTGGGTAAAGGTCTGGGTCTCATGGGGGGGTCTCAGTCCCTCTCTGGTACCCAGACCAGGTCTACTAAGTCTGGGTAAAGGTCTGGGTCTCATGGGGGGGGTCTCAGTCCCTCTCTGGTACCCAGACCAGGTCTACTAAGTCTGGGTACTGGTCTTGGTCTCATGGGGGGTCTCAGTCCCTCTATGGTACCCAGACTAGGTCTACTAAGTCTGGGTACTGGTCTTGGTCTTGTGGGGGGGTCTCAGTACCTCAGAGGTACCCAGACCAGGACCACCAAAGCCTGGGTACTGGTCTTGGTCTTGTGGGGGGGTCTCAGTCCCTCTGGGGTACCCAGAGAAGGACCACCAAGTCTGGGTACTGGTCTTGGTCTCATGGGGGGTCTCAGTCCCTCTATGGTACCCAGACTAGGTCTACTAAGTCTGGGTACTGGTCTTGGTCTTGTGGGGGGGTCTCAGTCACTCTGGGGTACCCAGACCAGGTCTACTAAGTCTGGGTACTGGTCTTGGTCTCATGGGGGGGTCTCAGTCCCTCTATGGTACCCAGACCAGGTCTACTAAGTCTGGGTACTGGTCTTGGTCTCATGGGGGGGTCTCAGTCCCTCTATGGTACCCAGACCAGGTCTACTAAGTCTGGGTACTGGTCTTGGTCTCATGGGGGGGTCTCAGTCACTCCGGGGTACCCAGACCAGGTCTACTAAGTTTGGGTACTGGTCTTGGTCTCATGGGGGGTCTCAGTCCCTCTCTGGTACCCAGACCAGGTCTACTAAGTCCGGGTAAAGGTCTGGGTCCTGTAGGGGGGTCCCAGTCCCTCTGTGGTACCCAGACCAGGTCTACTAAGTCCTGGTAAAGGTCTTGGTCCTGTAGGGGGGTCTCAGTCACTCTGGGGTACCCAGACCAGGTCTACTAAGTCTGGGTACTGGTCTTGGTCTCATGGGGGGGTCTCAGTCCCTCTCTGGTACCCAGACCAGGTCTACTAAGTCCGGGTAAAGGTCTTGGTCCTGTAGGGGGGTCTCAGTCCCTCTCTGGTACCCAGACCAGGTCTACTAAGTCCGGGTAAAGGTCTGGGTCCTGTAGGGGGGTCTCAGTCCCTCTCTGGTACCCAGACCAGGTCTACTAAGTCTGGGTAAAGGTCTTGGTCCTGTAGGGGGGTCTCAGTCCCTCTCTGGTACCCAGACCAGGTCTACTAAGCCTGGGTACTGGTCTTGGTCTCATGGGGGGTCTCAGTCACTCACACAGACCCAGACCAGGACCACCAAGTCCGGGTACTGGTCTGGGTCTCGTGGGGGGGTCTCAGTCCCTCTCTGGTACCCAGACCAGGTCTACTAAGTCTGGGTACTGGTCTGGGTCTCATGGGGGGGTCTCAGTCACTCACTCAGACCCAGAGAAGGACCACCGAGCCTGGGTACTGGCCTTGGTCCTGAAGGGGGTCTCAGTCACTCACACAGACCCAGACCAGGACCACCAAGCCTGGGTACTGGTCTTGGTCTCGTGAAGGGGTCTCAGTCACTCTGGGGTACCCAGACCAGGACCACCAAGCCTGGGTACTGGTCTTGGTCTTGTGGGGGGGTCTCAGTCCCTCTGGGGTACCCAGACCAGGTCTACTAAGTCTGGGTACTGGTCTTGGTCTCATGGGGGGGTCTCAGTCCCTCTATGGTACCCAGACCAGGTCTACTAAGTCTGGGTACTGGTCTGGGTCTCATGGGGGGGTCTCAGTCCCTCTGGGGTACCCAGACCAGGTCTACTAAGTCTGGGTACTGGCCTTGGTCCTGAAGGGGGTCTCAGTCACTCACACAGACCCAGAGAAGGACCACCAAGTCTGTGTACTGGTCTTGGTCTTGTGGGGGGGTCTCAGTCCCTCTCTGGTACCCAGACCAGGTCTACTAAGTCTGGGTACTGGTCTTGGTCTCTTGGGGGGGTCTCAGTCCCTCTGGGGTACCCAGACCAGGTATACTAAGTCTGGGTACTGGTCTTGGTCTCATGGGGGGGTCTCAGTCACTCTGGGGTACCCAGACCAGGACCACCAAGTCTGGGTACTGGTCTTGGTCTCATGGGGGGTCTCAGTCCCTCTCTGGTACCCAGACCAGGTCTACTAAGTCTGGGTACTGGTCTTGGTCTCATGGGGGGGTCTCAGTCACTCTCTGGTACCCAGACCAGGTCTACTAAGTCTGGGTACTGGTCTGGGTCTCATGGGGGGGTCTCAGTCCCTCTGGGGTACCCAGACCAGGACCACCAAGCCTGGGTACTGGTCTTGGTCTCTTGGGGGGTCTCAGTCCCTCTCTGGTACCCAGACCAGGTCTACTAAGTCTGGGTACTGGTCTTGGTCTCATGGGGGGGTCTCAGTCACTCTCTGGTACCCAGACCAGGTCTACTAAGTCTGGGTACTGGTCTGGGTCTCATGGGGGGGTCTCAGTCCCTCTGGGGTACCCAGACCAGGACCACCAAGCCTGGGTACTGGTCTTGGTCTCTTGGGGGGTCTCAGTCCCTCTCTGGTACCCAGACCAGGTCTACTAAGTCTGGGTACTGGTCTTGGTCTCATGGGGGGGTCTCAGTCACTCTGGGGTACCCAGACCAGGTCTACTAAGTCTGGGTACTGGTCTTGGTCTCATGGGGGGGTCTCAGTCCCTCTGGGGTACCCAGACCAGGACCACCAAAGCATGGGTACTGGTCTTGGTCTTGTGGGGGGTCTCAGTCCCTCTGGGGTACCCAGACCAGGACCACCAAGCCTGGGTACTGGTCTTGGTCTCTTGGGGCGTCTCAGTCCCTCTCTGGTACCCAGACCAGGTCTACTAAGTCTGGGTACTGGTCTTGGTCTCATGGGGGGGTCTCAGTCACTCTGGGGTACCCAGACCAGGTCTACTAAGTCTGGGTACTGGTCTTGGTCTCATGGGGGGGTCTCAGTCCCTCTGGGGTACCCAGACCAGGACCACCAAGCCTGGGTACTGGTCTTGGTCTTGTGGGGGGGTCTCAGTCCCTCTGGGGTACCCAGAGAAGGACCACCAAGTCTGGGTACTGGTCTTGGTCTCATGGGGGGTCTCAGTCCCTCTATGGTACCCAGACTAGGTCTACTAAGTCTGGGTACTGGTCTTGGTCTTGTGGGGGGGTCTCAGTACCTCAGAGGTACCCAGACCAGGACCACCAAAGCCTGGGTACTGGTCTTGGTCTTGTGGGGGGGTCTCAGTCCCTCTGGGGTACCCAGAGAAGGACCACCAAGTCTGGGTACTGGTCTTGGTCTCATGGGGGGTCTCAGTCCCTCTATGGTACCCAGACTAGGTCTACTAAGTCTGGGTACTGGTCTTGGTCTTGTGGGGGGGTCTCAGTCACTCTGGGGTACCCAGACCAGGTCTACTAAGTCTGGGTACTGGTCTTGGTCTCATGGGGGGGTCTCAGTCCCTCTATGGTACCCAGACCAGGTCTACTAAGTCTGGGTACTGGTCTTGGTCTCATGGGGGGGTCTCAGTCCCTCTATGGTACCCAGACCAGGTCTACTAAGTCTGGGTACTGGTCTTGGTCTCATGGGGGGGTCTCAGTCACTCCGGGGTACCCAGACCAGGTCTACTAAGTTTGGGTACTGGTCTTGGTCTCATGGGGGGTCTCAGTCCCTCTCTGGTACCCAGACCAGGTCTACTAAGTCCGGGTAAAGGTCTGGGTCCTGTAGGGGGGTCCCAGTCCCTCTGTGGTACCCAGACCAGGTCTACTAAGTCCTGGTAAAGGTCTTGGTCCTGTAGGGGGGTCTCAGTCACTCTGGGGTACCCAGACCAGGTCTACTAAGTCTGGGTACTGGTCTTGGTCTCATGGGGGGGTCTCAGTCCCTCTCTGGTACCCAGACCAGGTCTACTAAGTCCGGGTAAAGGTCTTGGTCCTGTAGGGGGGTCTCAGTCCCTCTCTGGTACCCAGACCAGGTCTACTAAGTCCGGGTAAAGGTCTGGGTCCTGTAGGGGGGTCTCAGTCCCTCTCTGGTACCCAGACCAGGTCTACTAAGTCTGGGTAAAGGTCTTGGTCCTGTAGGGGGGGTCTCAGTCCCTCTCTGGTACCCAGACCAGGTCTACTAAGCCTGGGTACTGGTCTTGGTCTCATGGGGGGTCTCAGTCACTCACACAGACCCAGACCAGGACCACCAAGTCCGGGTACTGGTCTGGGTCTCGTGGGGGGGGTCTCAGTCCCTCTCTGGTACCCAGACCAGGTCTACTAAGTCTGGGTACTGGTCTGGGTCTCATGGGGGGGTCTCAGTCACTCACTCAGACCCAGAGAAGGACCACCGAGCCTGGGTACTGGCCTTGGTCCTGAAGGGGGGTCTCAGTCACTCACACAGACCCAGACCAGGACCACCAAGCCTGGGTACTGGTCTTGGTCTCGTGAAGGGGTCTCAGTCACTCTGGGGTACCCAGACCAGGACCACCAAGCCTGGGTACTGGTCTTGGTCTTGTGGGGGGGTCTCAGTCCCTCTGGGGTACCCAGACCAGGTCTACTAAGTCTGGGTACTGGTCTTGGTCTCATGGGGGGGTCTCAGTCCCCTCTATGGTACCCAGACCAGGTCTACTAAGTCTGGGTACTGGTCTGGGTCTCATGGGGGGGTCTCAGTCCCTCTGGGGTACCCAGACCAGGTCTACTAAGTCTGGGTACTGGCCTTGGTCCTGAAGGGGGTCTCAGTCACTCACACAGACCCAGAGAAGGACCACCAAGTCTGTGTACTGGTCTTGGTCTTGTGGGGGGTCTCAGTCCCTCTCTGGTACCCAGACCAGGTCTACTAAGTCTGGGTACTGGTCTTGGTCTCTTGGGGGGGTCTCAGTCCCTCTGGGGTACCCAGACCAGGTATACTAAGTCTGGGTACTGGTCTTGGTCTCATGGGGGGGTCTCAGTCACTCTGGGGTACCCAGACCAGGACCACCAAGTCTGGGTACTGGTCTTGGTCTCATGGGGGGTCTCAGTCCCTCTCTGGTACCCAGACCAGGTCTACTAAGTCTGGGTACTGGTCTTGGTCTCATGGGGGGGTCTCAGTCACTCTCTGGTACCCAGACCAGGTCTACTAAGTCTGGGTACTGGTCTGGGTCTCATGGGGGGGTCTCAGTCCCTCTGGGGTACCCAGACCAGGACCACCAAGCCTGGGTACTGGTCTTGGTCTCTTGGGGGGTCTCAGTCCCTCTCTGGTACCCAGACCAGGTCTACTAAGTCTGGGTACTGGTCTTGGTCTCATGGGGGGGTCTCAGTCACTCTCTGGTACCCAGACCAGGTCTACTAAGTCTGGGTACTGGTCTGGGTCTCATGGGGGGGTCTCAGTCCCTCTGGGGTACCCAGACCAGGACCACCAAGCCTGGGTACTGGTCTTGGTCTCTTGGGGGGTCTCAGTCCCTCTCTGGTACCCAGACCAGGTCTACTAAGTCTGGGTACTGGTCTTGGTCTCATGGGGGGGTCTCAGTCACTCTGGGGTACCCAGACCAGGTCTACTAAGTCTGGGTACTGGTCTTGGTCTCATGGGGGGGTCTCAGTCCCTCTGGGGTACCCAGACCAGGACCACCAAAGCATGGGTACTGGTCTTGGTCTTGTGGGGGGTCTCAGTCCCTCTGGGGTACCCAGACCAGGACCACCAAGCCTGGGTACTGGTCTTGGTCTCTTGGGGCGTCTCAGTCCCTCTCTGGTACCCAGACCAGGTCTACTAAGTCTGGGTACTGGTCTTGGTCTCATGGGGGGGTCTCAGTCACTCTGGGGTACCCAGACCAGGTCTACTAAGTCTGGGTACTGGTCTTGGTCTCATGGGGGGGTCTCAGTCCCTCTGGGGTACCCAGACCAGGACCACCAAAGCATGGGTACTGGTCTTGGTCTTGTGGGGGGTCTCAGTCCCTCTGGGGTACCCAGACCAGGACCACCAAGCCTGGGTACTGGTCTTGGTCTTGTGGGGGGGTCTCAGTCCCTCTGGGGTACCCAGAGAAGGACCACCAAGTCTGGGGTACTGGTCTTGGTCTCATGGGGGGTCTCAGTCCCTCTATGGTACCCAGACTAGGTCTACTAAGTCTGGGTACTGGTCTTGGTCTTGTGGGGGGGTCTCAGTACCTCAGAGGTACCCAGACCAGGACCACCAAAGCCTGGGTACTGGTCTTGGTCTTGTGGGGGGGTCTCAGTCCCTCTGGGGTACCCAGAGAAGGACCACCAAGTCTGGGTACTGGTCTTGGTCTCATGGGGGGTCTCAGTCCCTCTATGGTACCCAGACTAGGTCTACTAAGTCTGGGTACTGGTCTTGGTCTTGTGGGGGGGTCTCAGTCACTCTGGGGTACCCAGACCAGGTCTACTAAGTCTGGGTACTGGTCTTGGTCTCATGGGGGGGTCTCAGTCCCTCTATGGTACCCAGACCAGGTCTACTAAGTCTGGGTACTGGTCTTGGTCTCATGGGGGGTCACAGTCACTCACTCAGACCCAGAGAAGGACCACCAAGTCTGGGTACTGGTCTTGGTCTCATGGGGGGGTCTCAGTCCCTCTATGGTACCCAGACCAGGTCTACTAAGTCTGGGTACTGGTCTGGGTCTCATGGGGGGGTCTCAGTCCCTCTATGGTACCCAGACCAGGACCACCGAGCCTGGGTACTGGCCTTGGTCCTGAAGGGGGTCTCAGTCACTCACACAGACCCAGAGAAGGACCACCAAGCCTGGGTACTGGTCTGGGTCTCATGGGGGGTCTCAGTCACTCAGCTAGACCCAGACCAGGTCTACTAAGTCCGGGTACTGGTCTTGGTCTTGTGGGGGGGTCTCAGTCACTCAGAGGTACCCAGACCAGGACCACCAAAGCCTGGGTACTGGTCTTGGTCTCATGGGGGGTCTCAGTCTCTCTGGGGTACCCAGACCAGGTCTACTAAGTCTGGGTAAAGGTCTGGGTCTCATGGGGGGGTCTCAGTCCCTCTCTGGTACCCAGACCAGGTCTACTAAGTCTGGGTAAAGGTCTGGGTCTCATGGGGGGGGTCTCAGTCCCTCTCTGGTACCCAGACCAGGTCTACTAAGTCTGGGTACTGGTCTTGGTCTCATGGGGGGGTCTCAGTCACTCTGGGGTACCCAGACCAGGACCACCAAGCCTGGGTACTGGTCTTGGTCTTGTGGGGGGGTCTCAGCCCTCTGGGGTACCCAGACCAGGTCTACTAAGTCTGGGTACTGGTCTTGGTCTCATGGGGGGGGTCTCAGTCACTCTATGGTACCCAGACCAGGTCTACTAAGTCTGGGTACTGGTCTTGGTCTCATGGGGGGTCTCAGTCCCTCTCTGGTACCCAGACCAGGTCTACTAAGTCTGGGTACTGGTCTTGGTCTTGTGGGGGGGTCTCAGTCACTCAGAGGTACCCAGACCAGGACCACCAAGCCTGGGTACTGGTCTTGGTCTTGTGGGGGGGTCTCAGTCCCTCTGGGGTACCCAGAGAAGGACCACCAAGCCTGGGTACTGGCCTTGGTCCTGAAAGGAGTCTCAGTCCCTCTCTGGTACCCAGACCAGGTCTCCTAAGTCTGGGTAAAGGTCTGGGTCTCATGGGGGGGTCTCAGTCCCTCTCTGGTACCCAGACCAGGTCTACTAAGTCTGGGTACTGGTCTTGGTCTCATGGGGGGGTCTCAGTCACTCTATGGTACCCAGACCAGGTCTACTAAGTCTGGGTACTGGTCTTGGTCTCATGGGGGGTCTCAGTCCCTCTATGGTACCCAGACCAGGTCTACTAAGTCTGGGTACTGGTCTTGGTCTCATGGGGGGGTCTCAGTCACTCTGGGGTACCCAGACCAGGTCTACTAAGTCTGGGTACTGGTCTTGGTCTCATGGGGGGGTCTCAGTCCCTCTATGGTACCCAGACCAGGTCTACTAAGTCTGGGTACTGGTCTTGGTCTCATGGGGGGGTCTCAGTCACTCTGGGGTACCCAGACCAGGTCTACTAAGTCTGGGTACTGGTCTTGGTCTCATGGGGGGGTCTCAGTCCCTCTATGGTACCCAGACCAGGTCTACTAAGTCTGGGTACTGGTCTTGGTCTCATGGGGGGTCACAGTCACTCACTCAGACCCAGAGAAGGACCACCAAGTCTGGGTACTGGTCTTGGTCTCATGGGGGGTCACAGTCACTCACTCAGACCCAGAGAAGGACCACCAAGTCTGGGTACTGGTCTTGGTCTCATGGGGGGGTCTCAGTCCCTCTGGGGTACCCAGAGAAGGACCACCAAGTCTGGGTACTGGTCTTGGTCTTGTGGGGGGGTCTCAGTCACTCTGGGGTACCCAGACCAGGACCACCAAAGCCTGGGTACTGGCCTTGGTCCTGAAGGGGGTCTCAGTCACTCAGTCAGACCCAGAGAAGGACCACCAAGCCTGGGTACTGGTCTTGGTCTTGTGGGGGGGTCTCAGTCACTCAGAGGTACCCAGACCAGGACCACCAAAGCCTGGGTACTGGTCTTGGTCTTGTGGGGGGGTCTCAGTCACTCACACAGACCCAGACCAGGACCACCAAGTCCGGGTACTGGTCTGGGTCTCGTGGGGGGGTCTCAGTCCCTCTATGGTACCCAGACCAGGTCTACTAAGTCTGGGTACTGGTCTGGGTCTCATGGGGGGGTCTCAGTCCCTCTGGGGTACCCAGACCAGGACCACCAAGCCTGGGTACTGGTCTTGGTCTCATGGGGGGTCTCAGTCCCTCTGGGGTACCCAGAGAAGGACCACCAAGTCTGGGTACTGGTCTTGGTCTCATGGGGGGTCTCAGTCCCTCTGGGGTACCCAGAGAAGGACCACCAAGTCTGGGTACTGGTCTTGGTCTTGTGGGGGGGTCTCAGTCACTCTGGGGTACCCAGAGAAGGACCACCAAGTCTGGGTACTGGTCTGGGTCTCATGGGGGGGTCTCAGTCCCTCTGGGGTACCCAGAGAAGGACCACCAAGCCTGGGTACTGGCCTTGGTCCTGAAGGGGGTCTCAGTCACTCACACAGACCCAGAGAAGGACCACCAAGCCTGGGTACTGGTCTGGGTCTCATGGGGGGGTCTCAGTCCCTCTGGGGTACCCAGAGAAGGACCACCAAGTCTGGGTACTGGTCTGGGTCTCATGGGGGGTCTCAGTCACTCACACAGACCCAGACCAGGACCACCAAGCCTGGGTACTGGTCTGGGTCTCATGGGGGGTCTCAGTCACTCACACAGACCCAGACCAGGACCACCAAGTCCGGGTACTGGTCTGGGTCTCGTGGGGGGTCTCACACTCACTCAGACAGACCCAGAAGACACTCCCTCTAGCTGGGGAGCTCAGGGCTTTGGAGGCCA
>JBAMJR010000446.1:100000-115000 GCA_038501785.1 Myoxocephalus aenaeus | reverse complement strand
GCCTAGAGGCGAACCCGCGGTCCGGAGGAACCGCCCACCAGAACACCGGCACGAGGCCGGCCGGCGGGGGCCCTCCGATGGCGGGTCACGTATGCCAATCGGTCTGCACGGACAACCAGGTGTGTCCATCTCTTTTTTCGTCAAAGTGTAGCTCACTCGGAGCGGAGCCTCCGCTGCCGCGAGCAAAAGTGCCAAAAACGGCTGAAAATGAAGACTCTTTTTCGGGCAAACTGGTTTTTATTCGTCGGGGGGGCGGTCCGGAGGGGGTCTGCGGGTCCAGTTCATGCCCGACCTAGCTCACTTGCAATGCACCTCACCGCAGCGAGAAGTTACTCTTCTCCAAAAAGACGTCAAAATGACTCGGTTCTTTTTCCAAAAGTGCTTTTTATTCATCCGTGGGACCGTCCGGAGGGGGCCTGTGGGTCAGATTGTGTCCGAAAAATTATCAGAGGAAACGCACCTCGCTCCGCGGGACGCCCGCTGCGTGCTCCAAAAAGTGCCAAAACTGTCAAAAAAAGCTCCGCGGGTCCCGCCACACACCGCGCGCGGCCGCCCTCCACGCCCAGAAAAGCTCTGCAAAATCCCAGAAGGATCCGTGCATGTACAGGCGTACCTCCACAAACGCCTTTTATTTTTCACCAAAGTGTTTTTTATCCAGGACATGGACCCTCTATGGCCGCCCAGACCATCCGATCTGCCTTCACTCATCGTGGGCATCCATTCCTGTGAAAAGCCGGCCTCAACTCATGGTAAGTCTTTTTCTGAAAACTGGGTTTCTGAAATCGTGCGAGAGGTAATTTTGTCGCACCGTACCAAAGTGTGTCAATGTAAAATAATGAAAGAGGTAATCTTCGGTCTGTTATCTTACACTCCGTTTCGTGCCCCTGGTACTCTGAGTCTCGCGCCCCTGGTACTCTAAATCTGATTCTCGTGCCCCTGGTACTCTGAATCTCGCGCCCCTGGTACTCTGAATCTCGCGCCCCTGGTTCTCTAACTCCGATTCTCGCGCCCCTGGTGCTCCGATTCTCGCGCCCCTGGTACTCTGAATCTCGCGCCCCTGGTTCTCTAACTCAGATTCTCGCGCCCCTGGTGCTCCGAATCTCGCGCCCCTGGTTCTCTAACTCCGATTCTCGCGCCCCTGGTGCTCCGAATCTCGCGCCCCTGGTTCTCTAGGACTCTCGCGCCCCTGGTTATCTAGGATTCTCGTGCCCCTGGTTCTCTAACTCTCGCGCCCCTGGTTATCTGACTCTCGCGCCCCTGGTTATCTAGGACTCTCGCGCCCCTGGTTCTCTAACTCTCGCGCCCCTGGTTCTCTAACTCTCGTGCCCCTGGTTCTCTAGAACTCTGGCGCCCCTGGTTCTCTAACTCTCGTGCCCCTGGTTATCTAGATCTCGGACCCCTGGTTCTCTAACTATCTCGGAGCCCTGGTACTCTAGAATAGTGGACTCTGTCTGATTTTCATCACTTTTTCCATTTTGAAAAAAGTTAAAGTTTTTTCTTCCTGAGGGAGGGGGGATTTCCTCCGAAACTATGGCGAAAAAAAAGGTGGGGGCTGAGCAGCGAGTGAGAGGAGGTCTGGCTGCTGGCCTTGGTCCTCTAGGGGGTCCAGGTCCCTCTGGGGTACCCAGACCAGGTCTACTAAGTCCGGCTAAAGGTCTTGGTCCTGTAGGGGGGTCTGAGTCACTCAGCTAGACCCAGACCAGGTCTACTAAGTCCGGCTAAAGGTCTTGGTCCTGTAGTGGGGTCTGAGTCTCTCAGCTAGACCCAGACCAGGTCTACTAAGTCCGGGTACTGGTCTGGGTCCTGTAGGGGGGTCCCAGTCCCTCTGTGGTACCCAGACCAGGTCTACTAAGTCCGGGTAAAGGTCTTGGTCCTGTAGGGGGGTCTCAGTCCCTCTCTGGTACCCAGACCAGGTCTACTAAGTCCGGGTAAAGGTCTGGGTCCTGTAGGGGGGTCCCAGTCCATCTGTGGTACCCAGACCAGGTCTACTAAGTCCGGGTAAAGGTCTTGGTCCTGTAGGGGGGTCTCAGTCCCTCTCTGGTACCCAGACCAGGTCTACTAAGTCCGGGTAAAGGTCTTGGTCCTGTAGGGGGGTCTCAGTCCCTCTCTGGTACCCAGACCAGGTCTACTAAGTCCGGGTACTGGTCTTGGTCTCATGGGGGGGTCTCAGTCACTCTGGGGTACCCAGACCAGGTCTACTAAGTCTGGGTACTGGTCTTGGTCTCATGGGGGGGTCTCAGTCCCTCTATGGTACCCAGACCAGGTCTACTAAGTCTGGGTACTGGTCTTGGTCTCATGGGGGGGTCTCAGTCCCTCTATGGTACCCAGACCAGGTCTACTAAGTCTGGGTACTGGTCTTGGTCTCATGGGGGGGTCTCAGTCACTCCGGGGTACCCAGACCAGGTCTACTAAGTTTGGGTACTGGTCTTGGTCTCATGGGGGGTCTCAGTCCCTCTCTGGTACCCAGACCAGGTCTACTAAGTCCGGGTAAAGGTCTGGGTCCTGTAGGGGGGTCCCAGTCCCTCTGTGGTACCCAGACCAGGTCTACTAAGTCCTGGTAAAGGTCTTGGTCCTGTAGGGGGGTCTCAGTCACTCTGGGGTACCCAGACCAGGTCTACTAAGTCTGGGTACTGGTCTTGGTCTCATGGGGGGGTCTCAGTCCCTCTCTGGTACCCAGACCAGGTCTACTAAGTCCGGGTAAAGGTCTTGGTCCTGTAGGGGGGTCTCAGTCCCTCTCTGGTACCCAGACCAGGTCTACTAAGTCCGGGTAAAGGTCTGGGTCCTGTAGGGGGGTCTCAGTCCCTCTCTGGTACCCAGACCAGGTCTACTAAGTCTGGGTAAAGGTCTTGGTCCTGTAGGGGGGTCTCAGTCCCTCTCTGGTACCCAGACCAGGTCTACTAAGCCTGGGTACTGGTCTTGGTCTCATGGGGGGTCTCAGTCACTCACACAGACCCAGACCAGGACCACCAAGTCCGGGTACTGGTCTGGGTCTCGTGGGGGGGTCTCAGTCCCTCTCTGGTACCCAGACCAGGTCTACTAAGTCTGGGTACTGGTCTGGGTCTCATGGGGGGGTCTCAGTCACTCACTCAGACCCAGAGAAGGACCACCGAGCCTGGGTACTGGCCTTGGTCCTGAAGGGGGTCTCAGTCACTCACACAGACCCAGACCAGGACCACCAAGCCTGGGTACTGGTCTTGGTCTCGTGAAGGGGTCTCAGTCACTCTGGGGTACCCAGACCAGGACCACCAAGCCTGGGTACTGGTCTTGGTCTTGTGGGGGGGTCTCAGTCCCTCTGGGGTACCCAGACCAGGTCTACTAAGTCTGGGTACTGGTCTTGGTCTCATGGGGGGGTCTCAGTCCCTCTATGGTACCCAGACCAGGTCTACTAAGTCTGGGTACTGGTCTGGGTCTCATGGGGGGGTCTCAGTCCCTCTGGGGTACCCAGACCAGGTCTACTAAGTCTGGGTACTGGCCTTGGTCCTGAAGGGGGTCTCAGTCACTCACACAGACCCAGAGAAGGACCACCAAGTCTGTGTACTGGTCTTGGTCTTGTGGGGGGGTCTCAGTCCCTCTCTGGTACCCAGACCAGGTCTACTAAGTCTGGGTACTGGTCTTGGTCTCTTGGGGGGGTCTCAGTCCCTCTGGGGTACCCAGACCAGGTATACTAAGTCTGGGTACTGGTCTTGGTCTCATGGGGGGGTCTCAGTCACTCTGGGGTACCCAGACCAGGACCACCAAGTCTGGGTACTGGTCTTGGTCTCATGGGGGGTCTCAGTCCCTCTCTGGTACCCAGACCAGGTCTACTAAGTCTGGGTACTGGTCTTGGTCTCATGGGGGGGTCTCAGTCACTCTCTGGTACCCAGACCAGGTCTACTAAGTCTGGGTACTGGTCTGGGTCTCATGGGGGGGTCTCAGTCCCTCTGGGGTACCCAGACCAGGACCACCAAGCCTGGGTACTGGTCTTGGTCTCTTGGGGGGTCTCAGTCCCTCTCTGGTACCCAGACCAGGTCTACTAAGTCTGGGTACTGGTCTTGGTCTCATGGGGGGGTCTCAGTCACTCTCTGGTACCCAGACCAGGTCTACTAAGTCTGGGTACTGGTCTGGGTCTCATGGGGGGGTCTCAGTCCCTCTGGGGTACCCAGACCAGGACCACCAAGCCTGGGTACTGGTCTTGGTCTCTTGGGGGGTCTCAGTCCCTCTCTGGTACCCAGACCAGGTCTACTAAGTCTGGGTACTGGTCTTGGTCTCATGGGGGGGTCTCAGTCACTCTGGGGTACCCAGACCAGGTCTACTAAGTCTGGGTACTGGTCTTGGTCTCATGGGGGGGTCTCAGTCCCTCTGGGGTACCCAGACCAGGACCACCAAAGCATGGGTACTGGTCTTGGTCTTGTGGGGGGTCTCAGTCCCTCTGGGGTACCCAGACCAGGACCACCAAGCCTGGGTACTGGTCTTGGTCTCTTGGGGCGTCTCAGTCCCTCTCTGGTACCCAGACCAGGTCTACTAAGTCTGGGTACTGGTCTTGGTCTCATGGGGGGGTCTCAGTCACTCTGGGGTACCCAGACCAGGTCTACTAAGTCTGGGTACTGGTCTTGGTCTCATGGGGGGGTCTCAGTCCCTCTGGGGTACCCAGACCAGGACCACCAAAGCATGGGTACTGGTCTTGGTCTTGTGGGGGGTCTCAGTCCCTCTGGGGTACCCAGACCAGGACCACCAAGCCTGGGTACTGGTCTTGGTCTTGTGGGGGGGTCTCAGTCCCTCTGGGGTACCCAGAGAAGGACCACCAAGTCTGGGTACTGGTCTTGGTCTCATGGGGGGTCTCAGTCCCTCTATGGTACCCAGACTAGGTCTACTAAGTCTGGGTACTGGTCTTGGTCTTGTGGGGGGGTCTCAGTACCTCAGAGGTACCCAGACCAGGACCACCAAAGCCTGGGTACTGGTCTTGGTCTTGTGGGGGGGTCTCAGTCCCTCTGGGGTACCCAGAGAAGGACCACCAAGTCTGGGTACTGGTCTTGGTCTCATGGGGGGTCTCAGTCCCTCTATGGTACCCAGACTAGGTCTACTAAGTCTGGGTACTGGTCTTGGTCTTGTGGGGGGGTCTCAGTCACTCTGGGGTACCCAGACCAGGTCTACTAAGTCTGGGTACTGGTCTTGGTCTCATGGGGGGGTCTCAGTCCCTCTATGGTACCCAGACCAGGTCTACTAAGTCTGGGTACTGGTCTTGGTCTCATGGGGGGTCACAGTCACTCACTCAGACCCAGAGAAGGACCACCAAGTCTGGGTACTGGTCTTGGTCTCATGGGGGGGTCTCAGTCCCTCTATGGTACCCAGACCAGGTCTACTAAGTCTGGGTACTGGTCTGGGTCTCATGGGGGGGTCTCAGTCCCTCTATGGTACCCAGACCAGGACCACCGAGCCTGGGTACTGGCCTTGGTCCTGAAGGGGGTCTCAGTCACTCACACAGACCCAGAGAAGGACCACCAAGCCTGGGTACTGGTCTGGGTCTCATGGGGGGTCTCAGTCACTCAGCTAGACCCAGACCAGGTCTACTAAGTCCGGGTACTGGTCTTGGTCTTGTGGGGGGGTCTCAGTCACTCAGAGGTACCCAGACCAGGACCACCAAAGCCTGGGTACTGGTCTTGGTCTCATGGGGGGTCTCAGTCTCTCTGGGGTACCCAGACCAGGTCTACTAAGTCTGGGTAAAGGTCTGGGTCTCATGGGGGGGTCTCAGTCCCTCTCTGGTACCCAGACCAGGTCTACTAAGTCTGGGTAAAGGTCTGGGTCTCATGGGGGGGGTCTCAGTCCCTCTCTGGTACCCAGACCAGGTCTACTAAGTCTGGGTACTGGTCTTGGTCTCATGGGGGGTCTCAGTCCCTCTATGGTACCCAGACTAGGTCTACTAAGTCTGGGTACTGGTCTTGGTCTTGTGGGGGGGTCTCAGTACCTCAGAGGTACCCAGACCAGGACCACCAAAGCCTGGGTACTGGTCTTGGTCTTGTGGGGGGGTCTCAGTCCCTCTGGGGTACCCAGAGAAGGACCACCAAGTCTGGGTACTGGTCTTGGTCTCATGGGGGGTCTCAGTCCCTCTATGGTACCCAGACTAGGTCTACTAAGTCTGGGTACTGGTCTTGGTCTTGTGGGGGGGTCTCAGTCACTCTGGGGTACCCAGACCAGGTCTACTAAGTCTGGGTACTGGTCTTGGTCTCATGGGGGGGTCTCAGTCCCTCTATGGTACCCAGACCAGGTCTACTAAGTCTGGGTACTGGTCTTGGTCTCATGGGGGGGTCTCAGTCCCTCTATGGTACCCAGACCAGGTCTACTAAGTCTGGGTACTGGTCTTGGTCTCATGGGGGGGTCTCAGTCACTCCGGGGTACCCAGACCAGGTCTACTAAGTTTGGGTACTGGTCTTGGTCTCATGGGGGGTCTCAGTCCCTCTCTGGTACCCAGACCAGGTCTACTAAGTCCGGGTAAAGGTCTGGGTCCTGTAGGGGGGTCCCAGTCCCTCTGTGGTACCCAGACCAGGTCTACTAAGTCCTGGTAAAGGTCTTGGTCCTGTAGGGGGGTCTCAGTCACTCTGGGGTACCCAGACCAGGTCTACTAAGTCTGGGTACTGGTCTTGGTCTCATGGGGGGGTCTCAGTCCCTCTCTGGTACCCAGACCAGGTCTACTAAGTCCGGGTAAAGGTCTTGGTCCTGTAGGGGGGTCTCAGTCCCTCTCTGGTACCCAGACCAGGTCTACTAAGTCCGGGTAAAGGTCTGGGTCCTGTAGGGGGGTCTCAGTCCCTCTCTGGTACCCAGACCAGGTCTACTAAGTCTGGGTAAAGGTCTTGGTCCTGTAGGGGGGTCTCAGTCCCTCTCTGGTACCCAGACCAGGTCTACTAAGCCTGGGTACTGGTCTTGGTCTCATGGGGGGTCTCAGTCACTCACACAGACCCAGACCAGGACCACCAAGTCCGGGTACTGGTCTGGGTCTCGTGGGGGGGTCTCAGTCCCTCTCTGGTACCCAGACCAGGTCTACTAAGTCTGGGTACTGGTCTGGGTCTCATGGGGGGGTCTCAGTCACTCACTCAGACCCAGAGAAGGACCACCGAGCCTGGGTACTGGCCTTGGTCCTGAAGGGGGTCTCAGTCACTCACACAGACCCAGACCAGGACCACCAAGCCTGGGTACTGGTCTTGGTCTCGTGAAGGGGTCTCAGTCACTCTGGGGTACCCAGACCAGGACCACCAAGCCTGGGTACTGGTCTTGGTCTTGTGGGGGGGTCTCAGTCCCTCTGGGGTACCCAGACCAGGTCTACTAAGTCTGGGTACTGGTCTTGGTCTCATGGGGGGGTCTCAGTCCCTCTATGGTACCCAGACCAGGTCTACTAAGTCTGGGTACTGGTCTGGGTCTCATGGGGGGGTCTCAGTCCCTCTGGGGTACCCAGACCAGGTCTACTAAGTCTGGGTACTGGCCTTGGTCCTGAAGGGGGTCTCAGTCACTCACACAGACCCAGAGAAGGACCACCAAGTCTGTGTACTGGTCTTGGTCTTGTGGGGGGGTCTCAGTCCCTCTCTGGTACCCAGACCAGGTCTACTAAGTCTGGGTACTGGTCTTGGTCTCTTGGGGGGGTCTCAGTCCCTCTGGGGTACCCAGACCAGGTATACTAAGTCTGGGTACTGGTCTTGGTCTCATGGGGGGGTCTCAGTCACTCTGGGGTACCCAGACCAGGACCACCAAGTCTGGGTACTGGTCTTGGTCTCATGGGGGGTCTCAGTCCCTCTCTGGTACCCAGACCAGGTCTACTAAGTCTGGGTACTGGTCTTGGTCTCATGGGGGGGTCTCAGTCACTCTCTGGTACCCAGACCAGGTCTACTAAGTCTGGGTACTGGTCTGGGTCTCATGGGGGGGTCTCAGTCCCTCTGGGGTACCCAGACCAGGACCACCAAGCCTGGGTACTGGTCTTGGTCTCTTGGGGGGTCTCAGTCCCTCTCTGGTACCCAGACCAGGTCTACTAAGTCTGGGTACTGGTCTTGGTCTCATGGGGGGGTCTCAGTCACTCTCTGGTACCCAGACCAGGTCTACTAAGTCTGGGTACTGGTCTGGGTCTCATGGGGGGGTCTCAGTCCCTCTGGGGTACCCAGACCAGGACCACCAAGCCTGGGTACTGGTCTTGGTCTCTTGGGGGGTCTCAGTCCCTCTCTGGTACCCAGACCAGGTCTACTAAGTCTGGGTACTGGTCTTGGTCTCATGGGGGGGTCTCAGTCACTCTGGGGTACCCAGACCAGGTCTACTAAGTCTGGGTACTGGTCTTGGTCTCATGGGGGGGTCTCAGTCCCTCTGGGGTACCCAGACCAGGACCACCAAAGCATGGGTACTGGTCTTGGTCTTGTGGGGGGTCTCAGTCCCTCTGGGGTACCCAGACCAGGACCACCAAGCCTGGGTACTGGTCTTGGTCTCTTGGGGCGTCTCAGTCCCTCTCTGGTACCCAGACCAGGTCTACTAAGTCTGGGTACTGGTCTTGGTCTCATGGGGGGGTCTCAGTCACTCTGGGGTACCCAGACCAGGTCTACTAAGTCTGGGTACTGGTCTTGGTCTCATGGGGGGGTCTCAGTCCCTCTGGGGTACCCAGACCAGGACCACCAAAGCATGGGTACTGGTCTTGGTCTTGTGGGGGGTCTCAGTCCCTCTGGGGTACCCAGACCAGGACCACCAAGCCTGGGTACTGGTCTTGGTCTTGTGGGGGGGTCTCAGTCCCTCTGGGGTACCCAGAGAAGGACCACCAAGTCTGGGTACTGGTCTTGGTCTCATGGGGGGTCTCAGTCCCTCTATGGTACCCAGACTAGGTCTACTAAGTCTGGGTACTGGTCTTGGTCTTGTGGGGGGGTCTCAGTACCTCAGAGGTACCCAGACCAGGACCACCAAAGCCTGGGTACTGGTCTTGGTCTTGTGGGGGGGTCTCAGTCCCTCTGGGGTACCCAGAGAAGGACCACCAAGTCTGGGTACTGGTCTTGGTCTCATGGGGGGTCTCAGTCCCTCTATGGTACCCAGACTAGGTCTACTAAGTCTGGGTACTGGTCTTGGTCTTGTGGGGGGGTCTCAGTCACTCTGGGGTACCCAGACCAGGTCTACTAAGTCTGGGTACTGGTCTTGGTCTCATGGGGGGGTCTCAGTCCCTCTATGGTACCCAGACCAGGTCTACTAAGTCTGGGTACTGGTCTTGGTCTCATGGGGGGGTCTCAGTCCCTCTATGGTACCCAGACCAGGTCTACTAAGTCTGGGTACTGGTCTTGGTCTCATGGGGGGGTCTCAGTCACTCCGGGGTACCCAGACCAGGTCTACTAAGTTTGGGTACTGGTCTTGGTCTCATGGGGGGTCTCAGTCCCTCTCTGGTACCCAGACCAGGTCTACTAAGTCCGGGTAAAGGTCTGGGTCCTGTAGGGGGGTCCCAGTCCCTCTGTGGTACCCAGACCAGGTCTACTAAGTCCTGGTAAAGGTCTTGGTCCTGTAGGGGGGTCTCAGTCACTCTGGGGTACCCAGACCAGGTCTACTAAGTCTGGGTACTGGTCTTGGTCTCATGGGGGGGTCTCAGTCCCTCTCTGGTACCCAGACCAGGTCTACTAAGTCCGGGTAAAGGTCTTGGTCCTGTAGGGGGGTCTCAGTCCCTCTCTGGTACCCAGACCAGGTCTACTAAGTCCGGGTAAAGGTCTGGGTCCTGTAGGGGGGTCTCAGTCCCTCTCTGGTACCCAGACCAGGTCTACTAAGTCTGGGTAAAGGTCTTGGTCCTGTAGGGGGGTCTCAGTCCCTCTCTGGTACCCAGACCAGGTCTACTAAGCCTGGGTACTGGTCTTGGTCTCATGGGGGGTCTCAGTCACTCACACAGACCCAGACCAGGACCACCAAGTCCGGGTACTGGTCTGGGTCTCGTGGGGGGGTCTCAGTCCCTCTCTGGTACCCAGACCAGGTCTACTAAGTCTGGGTACTGGTCTGGGTCTCATGGGGGGGTCTCAGTCACTCACTCAGACCCAGAGAAGGACCACCGAGCCTGGGTACTGGCCTTGGTCCTGAAGGGGGTCTCAGTCACTCACACAGACCCAGACCAGGACCACCAAGCCTGGGTACTGGTCTTGGTCTCGTGAAGGGGTCTCAGTCACTCTGGGGTACCCAGACCAGGACCACCAAGCCTGGGTACTGGTCTTGGTCTTGTGGGGGGGTCTCAGTCCCTCTGGGGTACCCAGACCAGGTCTACTAAGTCTGGGTACTGGTCTTGGTCTCATGGGGGGGTCTCAGTCCCTCTATGGTACCCAGACCAGGTCTACTAAGTCTGGGTACTGGTCTGGGTCTCATGGGGGGGTCTCAGTCCCTCTGGGGTACCCAGACCAGGTCTACTAAGTCTGGGTACTGGCCTTGGTCCTGAAGGGGGTCTCAGTCACTCACACAGACCCAGAGAAGGACCACCAAGTCTGTGTACTGGTCTTGGTCTTGTGGGGGGGTCTCAGTCCCTCTCTGGTACCCAGACCAGGTCTACTAAGTCTGGGTACTGGTCTTGGTCTCTTGGGGGGGTCTCAGTCCCTCTGGGGTACCCAGACCAGGTATACTAAGTCTGGGTACTGGTCTTGGTCTCATGGGGGGGTCTCAGTCACTCTGGGGTACCCAGACCAGGACCACCAAGTCTGGGTACTGGTCTTGGTCTCATGGGGGGTCTCAGTCCCTCTCTGGTACCCAGACCAGGTCTACTAAGTCTGGGTACTGGTCTTGGTCTCATGGGGGGGTCTCAGTCACTCTCTGGTACCCAGACCAGGTCTACTAAGTCTGGGTACTGGTCTGGGTCTCATGGGGGGGTCTCAGTCCCTCTGGGGTACCCAGACCAGGACCACCAAGCCTGGGTACTGGTCTTGGTCTCTTGGGGGGTCTCAGTCCCTCTCTGGTACCCAGACCAGGTCTACTAAGTCTGGGTACTGGTCTTGGTCTCATGGGGGGGTCTCAGTCACTCTCTGGTACCCAGACCAGGTCTACTAAGTCTGGGTACTGGTCTGGGTCTCATGGGGGGGTCTCAGTCCCTCTGGGGTACCCAGACCAGGACCACCAAGCCTGGGTACTGGTCTTGGTCTCTTGGGGGGTCTCAGTCCCTCTCTGGTACCCAGACCAGGTCTACTAAGTCTGGGTACTGGTCTTGGTCTCATGGGGGGGTCTCAGTCACTCTGGGGTACCCAGACCAGGTCTACTAAGTCTGGGTACTGGTCTTGGTCTCATGGGGGGGTCTCAGTCCCTCTGGGGTACCCAGACCAGGACCACCAAAGCATGGGTACTGGTCTTGGTCTTGTGGGGGGTCTCAGTCCCTCTGGGGTACCCAGACCAGGACCACCAAGCCTGGGTACTGGTCTTGGTCTCTTGGGGCGTCTCAGTCCCTCTCTGGTACCCAGACCAGGTCTACTAAGTCTGGGTACTGGTCTTGGTCTCATGGGGGGGTCTCAGTCACTCTGGGGTACCCAGACCAGGTCTACTAAGTCTGGGTACTGGTCTTGGTCTCATGGGGGGGTCTCAGTCCCTCTCTGGTACCCAGACCAGGTCTACTAAGTCCGGGTAAAGGTCTTGGTCCTGTAGGGGGGTCTCAGTCCCTCTCTGGTACCCAGACCAGGTCTACTAAGTCCGGGTAAAGGTCTGGGTCCTGTAGGGGGGTCTCAGTCCCTCTCTGGTACCCAGACCAGGTCTACTAAGTCTGGGTAAAGGTCTTGGTCCTGTAGGGGGGTCTCAGTCCCTCTCTGGTACCCAGACCAGGTCTACTAAGCCTGGGTACTGGTCTTGGTCTCATGGGGGGTCTCAGTCACTCACACAGACCCAGACCAGGACCACCAAGCCTGGGTACTGGTCTTGGTCTCGTGAAGGGGTCTCAGTCACTCTGGGGTACCCAGACCAGGACCACCAAGCCTGGGTACTGGTCTTGGTCTTGTGGGGGGGTCTCAGTCCCTCTGGGGTACCCAGACCAGGTCTACTAAGTCTGGGTACTGGTCTTGGTCTCATGGGGGGGTCTCAGTCCCTCTATGGTACCCAGACCAGGTCTACTAAGTCTGGGTACTGGTCTGGGTCTCATGGGGGGGTCTCAGTCCCTCTGGGGTACCCAGACCAGGACCACCAAGCCTGGGTACTGGTCTTGGTCTCTTGGGGGGTCTCAGTCCCTCTCTGGTACCCAGACCAGGTCTACTAAGTCTGGGTACTGGTCTTGGTCTCATGGGGGGGTCTCAGTCACTCTCTGGTACCCAGACCAGGTCTACTAAGTCTGGGTACTGGTCTGGGTCTCATGGGGGGGTCTCAGTCCCTCTGGGGTACCCAGACCAGGACCACCAAGCCTGGGTACTGGTCTTGGTCTCTTGGGGGGTCTCAGTCCCTCTCTGGTACCCAGACCAGGTCTACTAAGTCTGGGTACTGGTCTTGGTCTCATGGGGGGGTCTCAGTCACTCTGGGGTACCCAGACCAGGTCTACTAAGTCTGGGTACTGGTCTTGGTCTCATGGGGGGGTCTCAGTCACTCTGGGGTACCCAGACCAGGACCACCAAGCCTGGGTACTGGTCTTGGTCTTGTGGGGGGGTCTCAGTCCCTCTGGGGTACCCAGACCAGGTCTACTAAGTCTGGGTACTGGTCTTGGTCTCATGGGGGGGTCTCAGTCACTCTATGGTACCCAGACCAGGTCTACTAAGTCTGGGTACTGGTCTTGGTCTCATGGGGGGTCTCAGTCCCTCTCTGGTACCCAGACCAGGTCTACTAAGTCTGGGTACTGGTCTTGGTCTCATGGGGGGTCTCAGTCACTCTGGGGTACCCAGACCAGGACCACCAAGTCTGGGTACTGGTCTTGGTCTTGTGGGGGGGTCTCAGTCACTCTGGGGTACCCAGAGAAGGACCACCAAGTCTGGGTACTGGTCTTGGTCTCATGGGGGGTCTCAGTCACTCTGGGGTACCCAGAGAAGGACCACCAAGCCTGGGTACTGGTCTTGGTCTTGTGGGGGGGTCTCAGTCCCTCTGGGGTACCCAGACCAGGACCACCAAGTCTGGGTACTGGTCTGGGTCTTGTGGGGGGGTCTCAGTCCCTCTGGGGTACCCAGACCAGGACCACCAAGTCTGGGTACTGGTCTGGGTCTCATGGGGGGTCTCAGTCACTCACACAGACCCAGACCAGGACCACCAAGCCTGGGTACTGGTCTGGGTCTCATGGGGGGTCTCAGTCACTCACACAGACCCAGACCAGGACCACCAAGTCCGGGTACTGG
Source organism: Myoxocephalus aenaeus (assembly GCA_038501785.1). Classification (NCBI taxonomy): domain Eukaryota; kingdom Metazoa; phylum Chordata; class Actinopteri; order Perciformes; family Cottidae; genus Myoxocephalus; species Myoxocephalus aenaeus. The sequence continues at coordinate 101,762 of JBAMJR010000446.1, read as the reverse complement.
TCTGGGTCTCGTGGGGGGGTCTCACACTCACTCAGACACACCCAGAAGACACTCCCTCTAGCTGGGGAGCTCAGGGCTTTGGAGGCCATCTGACCTTTGACCTTTCGCTGTTAGCAGGCCTGGAACCACGGGGACCATGCCGAATTGAAGAGGAGCTTCCCCTGAACACGGGAAGCCAAACCCGGGGCTTCTAGGTGGTCCACAGCCTGATTTAGGACCGTTTTAGTGAATCCGCATGCAGTACCGGACGTCGCCACAGGAGGGAGCTCCAAGCACAGCTCGCGCCACATTTCAACCCTGGAAAGTGCCTTACCCTGCTCCAATCTTCTCGCGGAAAACGGCGTTGGAAAGAGGAGGTTCCCCTGAAAAATGCAAGCCAACCCGCGGGCCTCTAGGTGCTCCAGAGCCTGCTCCACAGCCGTTTTAGTGCTCCGGAGTCGAAGCCTGCATTGGAGTAGAAGGCCGGGAGCCACATTTCAACCCTGGAAAGTGCCTTATCCTTATCCAATCTTCTCGCGGAAAACGGCGTTGGAAAGAAGAGCTTCCCCTGAAGACGGGAAGCCAACCCGCAGGCTTCTAGGTGCTCCACAGCCTGCTCGGCGGCCGCTGTAGAGCGCAGTCGGCGGGTCAGGTTTGCAGAGGTCAGTGCATTAAAAGCTCAATTTGTAATGCCCGGATTTCGCCACAAGATGGAGCCCTCTACCAGGCTATGAATTCAATTCGACTGACTGCAACTTGGATTCCATTCAGACTTCAGAGGCCGCGTTTGAAGGCCGCAAAGTCGGTCTAGAGATGGCAAAATGCACCACAAGACCCATGGCTACATGTTTAAAGTGCCAAGGCACAAATAGAGCATTAATATCGGATTAGTGATGTTTGAAATATTAACCCCTGAGAGCCATGGAGCTCACTGAGGACCACAGAGGGTCTCATTAGACATGCCAACCCACATATTGAACACTTTATTAGGGATGCACACTGGTCCTCTACACCATGGAGGACCACAGAGGGTCTCATTAGACATGTCAACCCACATATTGAACACTTTATTAGGGATTAACACTGGTCCTCTACACCATGGAGCTCACTGAGGACCACAGAGGGTCTCATTAGACATCTCAACCCACATATTGAACACTTTATTAGGGATGCACACTGGTCCTCTACACCATGGAGCTCACTGAGGACCACAGAGGGTCTCATTAGACATCTCAACCCACATATTGAACACTTTATTAGGGATGCACACTGGTCATCTACACCATGGAGCTCACTGAGGACCACAGAGGGTCTCATTAGACATCTCAACCCACATATTGAACACTTTAATAGGGATGCACACTGGTCATCTTCACCATGGAGCTCACTGAGGACCACAGAGGGTCTCATTAGACATGCCAACCCACATATTGAACACTTTATTAGGGATGCACACTGGTCCTCTACACCATGGAGCTCACTGAGGACCACAGAGGGTCTCATTAGACATGTCAACCCCCACATTGAACACTTTAATACCGATTCACACTACCACTCTTCACCATGGAGCTCACTGAGGACCACAGAGGGTCTCATTGAACATGTCAACCCACATATTGAACACTTTAATACTGATAAACAAAAAAAAAGCCCTCCCTCACTCCCACCAGAGCTGACTCTGGAGGAAGAGAGGGAGGGCACACACACACACACACAGCCGATCACCTGCATCTTTTCCGGGGCAGAGAACAAAAAAAAAGCCCTCCCTCCCTCCCACCAGAGC
>JBAMJR010000446.1:92500-95000 GCA_038501785.1 Myoxocephalus aenaeus | reverse complement strand
TGGGCAGAAAGTTAATTCGAATTGTCCTTTGTTAGGACAAATCGAATGAACATTCTGCCCATGTTAATTAGTGCAGATTGTCCGTTTTTGATTCATAAGGATTATTGAGTCTTTTAATTAAAATTAATTACTTTAAAACCACTTAGAGACCTGGATTCTTTTCCTAATTTAAGAGGGGACTCTCAACATATATCACCTGAAATCTGGGGCCAAAAGCTGGAAGTTAAGGGCCCCAAAAACTGGTTTAGTTTGACCTTTGACCTCAATTCCCTTATGTTTTTTTGTAGTATAAAAAATGCCATAACTTCCTAAATATTAATATTTAAACTCCCATTTTTCTCACAGACACTCAGGACAGTGACTACAATGAGGCCACGAGGTGAAATCCCCTCCAAAACATTCACAAGAGGGTGTTGGCTGTGGGCCAAACTCCCCAAATCAGCCCAATCATCCCTGGCAAAAAGTCTTTTAATTCTAATTAATTACTTTAAAACCACTTAGAGATGTGCATTCTTTTCCTGAATTAAGAGGGGACTCTCAACATACGTATCCTGAAATCTGGGGCCAAAAGCTGCAAATTAAGGGCCCTAACCAGGCCCTCATGCATTTGTCCTTTGATCTTTTTTGACAAGTGCACAAATGTCCATAACTTCCTAAATATTAATTATTTTTCTCCCATTTTTCTCACAGACACTCAGTAGAGGGCCTACAATGAGGTCATGGGGTGAAATCCCCTTAAAAACATCCACAAGGCTTTATTGGCTGTATGAAATCCAGGATTTCAAGAGGGTGTCAGGCTTAACAAACCTGAGAGCACCTGAAGACTCTGAGCTGGTCTGAGCTTTTTTTGTTCTGAACATGTTAGAGCTTAGCTTTCTTTTTGAGGTTGTAGCCACTCCCAAATGAGGTCCAACCATGTTGGTTGTGACTCTGTAGCCCTTAGCATCTCTGCGTGGGAGTGGTTTGAAGACCCCCCCAAAACACCAATTTCACTCCTTCAAAGGTTCATATCTCCTCAGCGAAAGGGTCAAAGTGCTTGAAACTTGATGGGACCATTGTCCTGGAAGCATTGAACAGGATTCCAAAAGCCCAAGTCTGTAGACCCTATAGAAAGCTAACTTCCGGTAGCAGCATGCTAGCAAGTTAAAACCAAGTGGCCCTAGTAGAGCATCCTTCGTTGTCCACCATACTCCAGTTTTGTGTAAAAAAGTGATTTAAAAGTGTTTTAATTGCACCCAGCAACATCTCACTCCAGTCCAGAAATGCCTCTGAAAGGCCTTTTTCAAAAAATGACATCGCCCCAATTGGCAGAATTCGACCCGCCTTTGGGACACATGGGCTAACACTTCTGCCCATGTTAATTAGTGCAGATTGTCCGTTTTTGATTCATAAGGATTCTTTAATCCTTACCTAAAAAGTGCCAATCTGACAGCATTAACATGGGCAGAAAGTTAATTCGAATTGTCCTTTGTTAGGACAAATCGAATGAACATTCTGCCCATGTTAATTAGTGCAGATTGTCCGTTTTTGATTCATAAGGATTATTGAGTCTTTTAATTAAAATTAATTACTTTAAAACCACTTAGAGACCTGGATTCTTTTCCTAATTTAAGAGGGGACTCTCAACATATATCACCTGAAATCTGGGGCCAAAAGCTGGAAGTTAAGGGCCCCAAAAACTGGTTTAGTTTGACCTTTGACCTCAATTCCCTTATGTTTTTTTGTAGTATAAAAAATGCCATAACTTCCTAAATATTAATATTTAAACTCCCATTTTTCTCACAGACACTCAGGACAGTGACTACAATGAGGCCACGAGGTGAAATCCCCTCCAAAACATTCACAAGAGGGTGTTGGCTGTGGGCCAAACTCCCCAAATCAGCCCAATCATCCCTGGCAAAAAGTCTTTTAATTCAAATTAATTACTTTAAAACCACTTAGAGATGTGCATTCTTTTCCTGAATTAAGAGGGGACTCTCAACATACGTATCCTGAAATCTGGGGCCAAAAGCTGCAAGTTAAGGGCCCTAACCAGGCCCTCATGCATTTGTCCTTTGATCTTTTTTGACAAGTGCACAAATGTCCATAACTTCCTAAATATTAATTATTTTTCTCCCATTTTTCTCACAGACACTCAGTAGAGGGCCTACAATGAGGTCATGGGGTGAAATCCCCTTAAAAACATCCACAAGGCTTAATTGGCTGTATGAAATCCAGGATTTCAAGAGGGTGTCAGGCTTAACAAACCTGAGAGCACCTGAAGACTCTGAGCTGGTCTGAGCTTTTTTTGTTCTGAACATGTTAGAGCTTAGCTTTCTTTTTGAGGTTGTAGCCACTCCCAAATGGGGTCCAACCATGTTGGTTGTGACTCTGTAGCCCTTAGCATCTCTGCGTGGGAGTGGTCTGAAGACCCCCCAAAAACACCAATTTCACTCCTTCAAAGGTTCATATCTCCTCAGCGAAAAGGTCAAAGTGCTTGAAACTTGATGGGACCATTGTC
>JBAMJR010000446.1:75000-85000 GCA_038501785.1 Myoxocephalus aenaeus | reverse complement strand
AAAATCCCAGAAGGATCCGGGCATGTACAGGCGTACCTCCACAAACGCCTTTTATTTTTCACCAAAGTGTTTTTTATCCAGGACATGGACCCTCTATGGCCGCCCAGACCATCCGATCTGCCTTCACTCATCGTGGGCATCCATTCCTGTGAAAAGCCGGCCTCAACTCATGGTAAGTCTTTTTCTGAAAACTGGGTTTCTGAAATCGTGCGAGAGGTAATTTTGTCGCACCGTACCAAAGTGTGTCAATGTAAAATAATGAAAGAGGTAATCTTCGGTCTGTTATCTTACACTCCGTTTCGTGCCCCTGGTACTCTGAGTCTCGCGCCCCTGGTACTCTAAATCTGATTCTCGTGCCCCTGGTACTCTGAATCTCGCGCCCCTGGTACTCTGAATCTCGCGCCCCTGGTACTCTAACTCCGATTCTCGCGCCCCTGGTGCTCCGATTCTCGCGCCCCTGGTACTCTGAATCTCGCGCCCCTGGTTCTCTAACTCCGATTCTCGCGCCCCTGGTGCTCCGAATCTCGCGCCCCTGGTTCTCTAACTCCGATTCTCGCGCCCCTGGTGCTCCGAATCTCGCGCCCCTGGTTCTCTAGGACTCTCGCGCCCCTGGTTATCTAGGATTCTCGTGCCCCTGGTTCTCTAACTCTCGCGCCCCTGGTTATCTGACTCTCGCGCCCCTGGTTATCTAGGACTCTCGCGCCCCTGGTACTCTAACTCTCGCGCCCCTGGTTCTCTAACTCTCGTGCCCCTGGTTCTCTAGAACTCTGGCGCCCCTGGTTCTCTAACTCTCGTGCCCCTGGTTATCTAGATCTCGGACCCCTGGTTCTCTAACTATCTCGGAGCCCTGGTACTCTAGAATAGTGGACTCTGTCTGATTTTCATCACTTTTTCCATTTTGAAAAAAGTTAAAGTTTTTTCTTCCTGAGGGAGGGGGGATTTCCTCCGAAACTATGGCGAAAAAAAAGGTGGGGGCTGAGCAGCGAGTGAGAGGAGGTCTGGCTGCTGGCCTTGGTCCTCTAGGGGGTCCAGGTCCCTCTGGGGTACCCAGACCAGGTCTACTAAGTCCGGCTAAAGGTCTTGGTCCTGTAGGGGGGTCTGAGTCACTCAGCTAGACCCAGACCAGGTCTACTAAGTCCGGCTAAAGGTCTTGGTCCTGTAGTGGGGTCTGAGTCTCTCAGCTAGACCCAGACCAGGTCTACTAAGTCCGGGTACTGGTCTGGGTCCTGTAGGGGGGTCCCAGTCCCTCTGGGGTACCCAGACCAGGTCTACTAAGTCCGGGTAAAGGTCTGGGTCCTGTAGGGGGGTCCCAGTCCCTCTGGGGTACCCAGACCAGGTCTACTAAGTCCGGGTAAAGGTCTTGGTCTCATGGGGGGGTCTCAGTCCCTCTGGGGTACCCAGACCAGGTCTACTAAGTCCGGGTAAAGGTCTTGGTCTCATGGGGGGGTCTCAGTCCCTCAGCTGGACCCAGACCAGGTCTACTAAGTCCGGGTAAAGGTCTGGGTCCTGTAGGGGGGTCCCAGTCCCTCTGTGGTACCCAGACCAGGTCTACTAAGTCCGGGTAAAGGTCTTGGTCCTGTAGGGGGGTCTCAGTCCCTCTCTGGTACCCAGACCAGGTCTACTAAGTCCGGGTAAAGGTCTTGGTCCTGTAGGGGGGTCTCAGTCCCTCTCTGGTACCCAGACCAGGTCTACTAAGTCCGGGTAAAGGCCTGGGTCTCATGGGGGGTCTTAGTCCCTCTGGGGTACCCAGACCAGGACCACCAAGCCTGGGTACTGGTCTTGGTCTCATGGGGGGGTCTCAGTCCCTCTGGGGTACCCAGACCAGGTCTACTAAGTCTGGGTACTGGTCTTGGTCTCATGGGGGGTCTCAGTCCCTCTCTGGTACCCAGACCTGGTCTACTAAGTCTGGGTACTGGTCTTGGTCTCATGGGGGGGTCTCAGTCACTCACTCAGACCCAGAGAAGGACCACCAAGTCTGGGTACTGGTCTTGGTCTTGTGGGGGGGTCTCAGTCCCTCTATGGTACCCAGACCAGGTCTACCAAGTCCGGGTACTGGTCTGGGTCCTGTAGGGGGGTCCCAGTCCCTCTGGGGTACCCAGACCAGGTCTACTAAGTCCGGGTAAAGGTCTGGGTCCTGTAGGGGGGTCCCAGTCCCTCTGGGGTACCCAGACCAGGTCTACTAAGTCCGGGTAAAGGTCTTGGTCTCATGGGGGGGTCTCAGTCCCTCTGGGGTACCCAGACCAGGTCTACTAAGTCCGGGTAAAGGTCTTGGTCTCATGGGGGGGTCTCAGTCCCTCAGCTGGACCCAGACCAGGTCTACTAAGTCCGGGTAAAGGTCTGGGTCCTGTAGGGGGGTCCCAGTCCCTCTGTGGTACCCAGACCAGGTCTACTAAGTCCGGGTAAAGGTCTTGGTCCTGTAGGGGGGTCTCAGTCCCTCTCTGGTACCCAGACCAGGTCTACTAAGTCCGGGTAAAGGTCTTGGTCCTGTAGGGGGGTCTCAGTCCCTCTCTGGTACCCAGACCAGGTCTACTAAGTCCGGGTAAAGGCCTGGGTCTCATGGGGGGTCTTAGTCCCTCTGGGGTACCCAGACCAGGACCACCAAGCCTGGGTACTGGTCTTGGTCTCATGGGGGGGTCTCAGTCCCTCTGGGGTACCCAGACCAGGTCTACTAAGTCTGGGTACTGGTCTTGGTCTCATGGGGGGTCTCAGTCCCTCTCTGGTACCCAGACCTGGTCTACTAAGTCTGGGTACTGGTCTTGGTCTCATGGGGGGGTCTCAGTCACTCACTCAGACCCAGAGAAGGACCACCAAGTCTGGGTACTGGTCTTGGTCTTGTGGGGGGGTCTCAGTCCCTCTATGGTACCCAGACCAGGTCTACCAAGTCCGGGTACTGGTCTGGGTCCTGTAGGGGGGTCCCAGTCCCTCTGGGGTACCCAGACCAGGTCTACTAAGTCCGGGTAAAGGTCTGGGTCCTGTAGGGGGGTCCCAGTCCCTCTGGGGTACCCAGACCAGGTCTACTAAGTCCGGGTAAAGGTCTTGGTCTCATGGGGGGGTCTCAGTCCCTCTGGGGTACCCAGACCAGGTCTACTAAGTCCGGGTAAAGGTCTTGGTCTCATGGGGGGGTCTCAGTCCCTCAGCTGGACCCAGACCAGGTCTACTAAGTCCGGGTAAAGGTCTGGGTCCTGTAGGGGGGTCCCAGTCCCTCTGTGGTACCCAGACCAGGTCTACTAAGTCCGGGTAAAGGTCTTGGTCCTGTAGGGGGGTCTCAGTCCCTCTCTGGTACCCAGACCAGGTCTACTAAGTCCGGGTAAAGGTCTTGGTCCTGTAGGGGGGTCTCAGTCCCTCTCTGGTACCCAGACCAGGTCTACTAAGTCCGGGTAAAGGCCTGGGTCTCATGGGGGGTCTTAGTCCCTCTGGGGTACCCAGACCAGGACCACCAAGCCTGGGTACTGGTCTTGGTCTCATGGGGGGGTCTCAGTCCCTCTGGGGTACCCAGACCAGGTCTACTAAGTCTGGGTACTGGTCTTGGTCTCATGGGGGGTCTCAGTCCCTCTCTGGTACCCAGACCTGGTCTACTAAGTCTGGGTACTGGTCTTGGTCTCATGGGGGGGTCTCAGTCACTCACTCAGACCCAGAGAAGGACCACCAAGTCTGGGTACTGGTCTTGGTCTTGTGGGGGGGTCTCAGTCCCTCTGGGGTACCCAGAGAAGGACCACCAAGTCTGGGTACTGGTCTGGGTCTCATGGGGGGTCTCAGTCACTCACACAGACCCAGACCAGGACCACCAAGCCTGGGTACTGGTCTGGGTCTCATGGGGGGTCTCAGTCACTCACACAGACCCAGACCAGGACCACCAAGTCTGGGTACTGGTCTGGGTCTCATGGGGGGTATCAGTCACTCACACAGACCCAGACCAGGACCACCAAGTCTGGGTACTGGTCTTGGTCTCATGGGGGGTCTCAGTCACTCTGGGGTACCCAGACCAGGACCACCAAGCCTGGGTACTGGTCTTGGTCTTGTGGGGGGGTCTCAGTCCCTCTGGGGTACCCAGACCAGGTCTACTAAGTCTGGGTACTGGTCTTGGTCTCATGGGGGGGTCTCAGTCCCTCTCTGGTACCCAGACCAGGTCTACTAAGTCTGGGTACTGGTCTGGGTCTCATGGGGGGTCTCAGTCACTCTGGGGTACCCAGACCAGGACCACCAAAGCCTGGGTACTGGCCTTGGTCCTGAAGGGGGTCTCAGTCACTCACACAGACCCAGAGAAGGACCACCAAGTCTGGGTACTGGTCTTGGTCTCATGGGGGGTCTCAGTCACTCTGGGGTACCCAGACCAGGACCACCAAGTCTGGGTACTGGTCTTGGTCTTGTGGGGGGGTCTCAGTCCCTCTCTGGTACCCAGACCAGGTCTACTAAGTCTGGGTACTGGTCTTGGTCTCATGGGGGGGTCTCAGTCCCTCTCTGGTACCCAGACCAGGTCTACTAAGTCTGGGTACTGGTCTTGGTCTCATGGGGGGGTCTCAGTCCCTCTCTGGTACCCAGACCAGGTCTACTAAGTCTGGGTACTGGTCTTGGTCTCATGGGGGGGTCTCAGTCCCTCTCTGGTACCCAGACCAGGTCTACTAAGTCTGGGTACTGGTCTTGGTCTCATGGGGGGGTCTCAGTCCCTCTCTGGTACCCAGACCAGGTCTACTAAGTCTGGGTACTGGCCTTGGTCCTGAAGGGGGTCTCAGTCACTCACACAGACCCAGAGAAGGACCACCAAGCCTGGGTACTGGTCTTGGTCTCATGGGGGGGTCTCAGTCCCTCTGGGGTACCCAGACCTGGTCTACTAAGTCTGGGTACTGGTCTTGGTCTCATGGGGGGGTCTCAGTCACTCACTCAGACCCAGAGAAGGACCACCAAGTCTGGGTACTGGTCTTGGTCTTGTGGGGGGGTCTCAGTCTCTCTGGGGTACCCAGACCAGGTCTACTAAGTCTGGGTACTGGTCTTGGTCTTGTGGGGGGGTCTCAGTCCCTCTGGGGTACCCAGAGAAGGACCACCAAGTCTGGGTACTGGTCTTGGTCTCATGGGGGGTCTCAGTCCCTCTCTGGTACCCAGACCAGGTCTACTAAGTCTGGGTACTGGTCTGGGTCTCATGGGGGGTCTCAGTCACTCTGGGGTACCCAGACCAGGTCTACTAAGTCTGGGTACTGGTCTTGGTCTCATGGGGGGGTCTCAGTCCCTCTCTGGTACCCAGACCAGGTCTACTAAGTCTGGGTACTGGTCTGGGTCTCATGGGGGGTCTCAGTCACTCTGGGGTACCCAGACCAGGTCTACTAAGTCTGGGTACTGGTCTTGGTCTCATGGGGGGGTCTCAGTCCCTCTATGGTACCCAGACCAGGTCTACTAAGTCTGGGTACTGGTCTTGGTCTCATGGGGGGGGTCTCAGTCCCTCTGGGGTACCCAGACCAGGACCACCAAGCCTGGGTACTGGTCTGGGTCTCACGGGGGGGTCTAAGTCCCTCTGGGGTACCCAGACCAGGTCTACTAAGTCTGGGTACTGGTCTGGGTCTCATGGGGGGGTCTCAGTCCCTCTGGGGTACCCAGAGAAGGACCACCAAGTCTGGGTACTGGTCTGGGTCTCATGGGGGGTCTCAGTCACTCACACAGACCCAGACCAGGACCACCAAGCCTGGGTACTGGTCTGGGTCTCATGGGGGGTCTCAGTCACTCACACAGACCCAGACCAGGACCACCAAGTCTGGGTACTGGTCTGGGTCTCATGGGGGGTATCAGTCACTCACACAGACCCAGACCAGGACCACCAAGTCTGGGTACTGGTCTTGGTCTCATGGGGGGTCTCAGTCACTCTGGGGTACCCAGACCAGGACCACCAAGCCTGGGTACTGGTCTTGGTCTTGTGGGGGGGTCTCAGTCCCTCTGGGGTACCCAGACCAGGTCTACTAAGTCTGGGTACTGGTCTTGGTCTCATGGGGGGGTCTCAGTCCCTCTCTGGTACCCAGACCAGGTCTACTAAGTCTGGGTACTGGTCTGGGTCTCATGGGGGGTCTCAGTCACTCTGGGGTACCCAGACCAGGACCACCAAAGCCTGGGTACTGGCCTTGGTCCTGAAGGGGGTCTCAGTCACTCACACAGACCCAGAGAAGGACCACCAAGTCTGGGTACTGGTCTTGGTCTCATGGGGGGTCTCAGTCACTCTGGGGTACCCAGACCAGGACCACCAAGTCTGGGTACTGGTCTTGGTCTTGTGGGGGGGTCTCAGTCCCTCTCTGGTACCCAGACCAGGTCTACTAAGTCTGGGTACTGGTCTTGGTCTCATGGGGGGGTCTCAGTCCCTCTCTGGTACCCAGACCAGGTCTACTAAGTCTGGGTACTGGTCTTGGTCTCATGGGGGGGTCTCAGTCCCTCTCTGGTACCCAGACCAGGTCTACTAAGTCTGGGTACTGGTCTTGGTCTCATGGGGGGGTCTCAGTCCCTCTCTGGTACCCAGACCAGGTCTACTAAGTCTGGGTACTGGTCTTGGTCTCATGGGGGGGTCTCAGTCCCTCTCTGGTACCCAGACCAGGTCTACTAAGTCTGGGTACTGGCCTTGGTCCTGAAGGGGGTCTCAGTCACTCACACAGACCCAGAGAAGGACCACCAAGCCTGGGTACTGGTCTTGGTCTCATGGGGGGGTCTCAGTCCCTCTGGGGTACCCAGACCTGGTCTACTAAGTCTGGGTACTGGTCTTGGTCTCATGGGGGGGTCTCAGTCACTCACTCAGACCCAGAGAAGGACCACCAAGTCTGGGTACTGGTCTTGGTCTTGTGGGGGGGTCTCAGTCTCTCTGGGGTACCCAGACCAGGTCTACTAAGTCTGGGTACTGGTCTTGGTCTTGTGGGGGGGTCTCAGTCCCTCTGGGGTACCCAGAGAAGGACCACCAAGTCTGGGTACTGGTCTTGGTCTCATGGGGGGTCTCAGTCCCTCTCTGGTACCCAGACCAGGTCTACTAAGTCTGGGTACTGGTCTGGGTCTCATGGGGGGTCTCAGTCACTCTGGGGTACCCAGACCAGGTCTACTAAGTCTGGGTACTGGTCTTGGTCTCATGGGGGGGTCTCAGTCCCTCTATGGTACCCAGACCAGGTCTACTAAGTCTGGGTACTGGTCTTGGTCTCATGGGGGGGGTCTCAGTCCCTCTGGGGTACCCAGACCAGGACCACCAAGCCTGGGTACTGGTCTGGGTCTCACGGGGGGGTCTAAGTCCCTCTGGGGTACCCAGACCAGGTCTACTAAGTCTGGGTACTGGTCTGGGTCTCATGGGGGGGTCTCAGTCCCTCTGGGGTACCCAGAGAAGGACCACCAAGTCTGGGTACTGGTCTGGGTCTCATGGGGGGTCTCAGTCACTCACACAGACCCAGACCAGGACCACCAAGCCTGGGTACTGGTCTGGGTCTCATGGGGGGTCTCAGTCACTCACACAGACCCAGACCAGGACCACCAAGTCTGGGTACTGGTCTGGGTCTCATGGGGGGTATCAGTCACTCACACAGACCCAGACCAGGACCACCAAGTCTGGGTACTGGTCTTGGTCTCATGGGGGGTCTCAGTCACTCTGGGGTACCCAGACCAGGACCACCAAGCCTGGGTACTGGTCTTGGTCTTGTGGGGGGGTCTCAGTCCCTCTGGGGTACCCAGACCAGGTCTACTAAGTCTGGGTACTGGTCTTGGTCTCATGGGGGGGTCTCAGTCCCTCTCTGGTACCCAGACCAGGTCTACTAAGTCTGGGTACTGGTCTTGGTCTCATGGGGGGGTCTCAGTCCCTCTCTGGTACCCAGACCAGGTCTACTAAGTCTGGGTACTGGTCTTGGTCTCATGGGGGGGTCTCAGTCCCTCTCTGGTACCCAGACCAGGTCTACTAAGTCTGGGTACTGGTCTTGGTCTCATGGGGGGGTCTCAGTCCCTCTCTGGTACCCAGACCAGGTCTACTAAGTCTGGGTACTGGTCTTGGTCTCATGGGGGGGTCTCAGTCCCTCTCTGGTACCCAGACCAGGTCTACTAAGTCTGGGTACTGGCCTTGGTCCTGAAGGGGGTCTCAGTCACTCACACAGACCCAGAGAAGGACCACCAAGCCTGGGTACTGGTCTTGGTCTCATGGGGGGGTCTCAGTCCCTCTGGGGTACCCAGACCTGGTCTACTAAGTCTGGGTACTGGTCTTGGTCTCATGGGGGGGTCTCAGTCACTCACTCAGACCCAGAGAAGGACCACCAAGTCTGGGTACTGGTCTTGGTCTTGTGGGGGGGTCTCAGTCTCTCTGGGGTACCCAGACCAGGTCTACTAAGTCTGGGTACTGGTCTTGGTCTTGTGGGGGGGTCTCAGTCCCTCTGGGGTACCCAGAGAAGGACCACCAAGTCTGGGTACTGGTCTTGGTCTCATGGGGGGTCTCAGTCCCTCTCTGGTACCCAGACCAGGTCTACTAAGTCTGGGTACTGGTCTGGGTCTCATGGGGGGTCTCAGTCACTCTGGGGTACCCAGACCAGGTCTACTAAGTCTGGGTACTGGTCTTGGTCTCATGGGGGGTCACAGTCACTCACTCAGACCCAGAGAAGGACCACCAAGTCTGGGTACTGGTCTTGGTCTCATGGGGGGTCTCAGTCCCTCTGGGGTACCCAGAGAAGGACCACCAAGCCTGGGTACTGGTCTTGGTCTTGTGGGGGGGTCTCAGTCACTCAGAGGTACCCAGACCAGGACCACCAAAGCCTGGGTACTGGTCTGGGTCTTGTGGGGGGGTCTCAGTCCCTCTGGGGTACCCAGAGAAGGACCACCAAGCCTGGGTACTGGTCTTGGTCTCATGGGGGGGTCTCAGTCCCTCTGGGGTACCCAGACCAGGTCTACTAAGTCTGGGTACTGGTCTTGGTCTCATGGGGGGGTCTCAGTCCCTCTGGGGTACCCAGACCAGGTCTACTAAGTCTGGGTACTGGCCTTGGTCCTGAAGGGGGTCTCAGTCACTCACACAGACCCAGAGAAGGACCACCAAGTCTGGGTACTGGTCTGGGTCTCATGGGGGGTCTCAGTCACTCACACAGACCCAGACCAGGACCACCAAGCCTGGGTACTGGTCTGGGTCTCATGGGGGGTCTCAGTCACTCACACAGACCCAGACCAGGACCACCAAGTCCGGGTACTGGTCTGGGTCTCGTGGGGGGGTCTCACACTCACTCAGACACACCCAGAAGACACTCCCTCTAGCTGGGGAGCTCAGGGCTTTGGAGGCCATCTGACCTTTGACCTTTCGCTGTTAGCAGGCCTGGAACCACGGGGACCATGCCGAATTGAAGAGGAGCTTCCCCTGAACACGGGAAGCCAAACCCGGGGCTTCTAGGTGGTCCACAGCCTGATTTAGGACCGTTTTAGTGAATCCGCATGCAGTACCGGACGTCGCCACAGGAGGGAGCTCCAAGCACAGCTCGCGCCACATTTCAACCCTGGAAAGTGCCTTACCCTGCTCCAATCTTCTCGCGGAAAACGGCGTTGGAAAGAGGAGGTTCCCCTGAAAAATGCAAGCCAACCCGCGGGCCTCTAGGTGCTCCAGAGCCTGCTCCACAGCCGTTTTAGTGCTCCGGAGTCGAAGCCTGCATTGGAGTAGAAGGCCGGGAGCCACATTTCAACCCTGGAAAGTGCCTTACCATGCTCCAATCTTCTCGCGGAAAACGGCGTTGGAAAGAAGAGCTTCCCCTGAAGACGGGAAGCCAACCCGCAGGCTTCTAGGTGCTCCACAGCCTGCTCGGCGGCCGCTGTAGAGCGCAGTCGGCGGGTCAGGTTTGCAGAGGTCAGTGCATTAAAAGCTCAATTTGTAATGCCCGGATTTCGCCACAAGATGGAGCCCTCTACCAGGCTATGAATTCAATTCGACTGACTGCAACTTGGATTCCATTCAGACTTCAGAGGCCGCGTTTGAAGGCCGCAAAGTCGGTCTAGAGATGGCAAAATGCACCACAAGACCCATGGCTACATGTTTAAAGTG
>JBAMJR010000446.1:60000-65000 GCA_038501785.1 Myoxocephalus aenaeus | reverse complement strand
CTGAAAACTGGGTTTCTGAAATCGTGCGAGAGGTAATTTTGTCGCACCGTACCAAAGTGTGTCAATGTAAAATAATGAAAGAGGTAATCTTCGGTCTGTTATCTTACACTCCGTTTCGTGCCCCTGGTACTCTGAGTCTCGCGCCCCTGGTACTCTAAATCTGATTCTCGTGCCCCTGGTACTCTGAATCTCGCGCCCCTGGTACTCTGAATCTCGCGCCCCTGGTACTCTAACTCCGATTCTCGCGCCCCTGGTGCTCCGATTCTCGCGCCCCTGGTACTCTGAATCTCGCGCCCCTGGTTCTCTAACTCCGATTCTCGCGCCCCTGGTGCTCCGAATCTCGCGCCCCTGGTTCTCTAACTCCGATTCTCGCGCCCCTGGTGCTCCGAATCTCGCGCCCCTGGTTCTCTAGGACTCTCGCGCCCCTGGTTATCTAGGATTCTCGTGCCCCTGGTTCTCTAACTCTCGCGCCCCTGGTTATCTGACTCTCGCGCCCCTGGTTATCTAGGACTCTCGCGCCCCTGGTACTCTAACTCTCGCGCCCCTGGTTCTCTAACTCTCGTGCCCCTGGTTCTCTAGAACTCTGGCGCCCCTGGTTCTCTAACTCTCGTGCCCCTGGTTATCTAGATCTCGGACCCCTGGTTCTCTAACTATCTCGGAGCCCTGGTACTCTAGAATAGTGGACTCTGTCTGATTTTCATCACTTTTTCCATTTTGAAAAAAGTTAAAGTTTTTTCTTCCTGAGGGAGGGGGGATTTCCTCCGAAACTATGGCGAAAAAAAAGGTGGGGGCTGAGCAGCGAGTGAGAGGAGGTCTGGCTGCTGGCCTTGGTCCTCTAGGGGGTCCAGGTCCCTCTGGGGTACCCAGACCAGGTCTACTAAGTCCGGCTAAAGGTCTTGGTCCTGTAGGGGGGTCTGAGTCACTCAGCTAGACCCAGACCAGGTCTACTAAGTCCGGCTAAAGGTCTTGGTCCTGTAGTGGGGTCTGAGTCTCTCAGCTAGACCCAGACCAGGTCTACTAAGTCCGGGTACTGGTCTGGGTCCTGTAGGGGGGTCCCAGTCCCTCTGGGGTACCCAGACCAGGTCTACTAAGTCCGGGTAAAGGTCTGGGTCCTGTAGGGGGGTCCCAGTCCCTCTGGGGTACCCAGACCAGGTCTACTAAGTCCGGGTAAAGGTCTTGGTCTCATGGGGGGGTCTCAGTCCCTCTGGGGTACCCAGACCAGGTCTACTAAGTCCGGGTAAAGGTCTTGGTCTCATGGGGGGGTCTCAGTCCCTCAGCTGGACCCAGACCAGGTCTACTAAGTCCGGGTAAAGGTCTGGGTCCTGTAGGGGGGTCCCAGTCCCTCTGTGGTACCCAGACCAGGTCTACTAAGTCCGGGTAAAGGTCTTGGTCCTGTAGGGGGGTCTCAGTCCCTCTCTGGTACCCAGACCAGGTCTACTAAGTCCGGGTAAAGGTCTTGGTCCTGTAGGGGGGTCTCAGTCCCTCTCTGGTACCCAGACCAGGTCTACTAAGTCCGGGTAAAGGCCTGGGTCTCATGGGGGGTCTTAGTCCCTCTGGGGTACCCAGACCAGGACCACCAAGCCTGGGTACTGGTCTTGGTCTCATGGGGGGGTCTCAGTCCCTCTGGGGTACCCAGACCAGGTCTACTAAGTCTGGGTACTGGTCTTGGTCTCATGGGGGGTCTCAGTCCCTCTCTGGTACCCAGACCTGGTCTACTAAGTCTGGGTACTGGTCTTGGTCTCATGGGGGGGTCTCAGTCACTCACTCAGACCCAGAGAAGGACCACCAAGTCTGGGTACTGGTCTTGGTCTTGTGGGGGGGTCTCAGTCCCTCTATGGTACCCAGACCAGGTCTACCAAGTCCGGGTACTGGTCTGGGTCCTGTAGGGGGGTCCCAGTCCCTCTGGGGTACCCAGACCAGGTCTACTAAGTCCGGGTAAAGGTCTGGGTCCTGTAGGGGGGTCCCAGTCCCTCTGGGGTACCCAGACCAGGTCTACTAAGTCCGGGTAAAGGTCTTGGTCTCATGGGGGGGTCTCAGTCCCTCTGGGGTACCCAGACCAGGTCTACTAAGTCCGGGTAAAGGTCTTGGTCTCATGGGGGGGTCTCAGTCCCTCAGCTGGACCCAGACCAGGTCTACTAAGTCCGGGTAAAGGTCTGGGTCCTGTAGGGGGGTCCCAGTCCCTCTGTGGTACCCAGACCAGGTCTACTAAGTCCGGGTAAAGGTCTTGGTCCTGTAGGGGGGTCTCAGTCCCTCTCTGGTACCCAGACCAGGTCTACTAAGTCCGGGTAAAGGTCTTGGTCCTGTAGGGGGGTCTCAGTCCCTCTCTGGTACCCAGACCAGGTCTACTAAGTCCGGGTAAAGGCCTGGGTCTCATGGGGGGTCTTAGTCCCTCTGGGGTACCCAGACCAGGACCACCAAGCCTGGGTACTGGTCTTGGTCTCATGGGGGGGTCTCAGTCCCTCTGGGGTACCCAGACCAGGTCTACTAAGTCTGGGTACTGGTCTTGGTCTCATGGGGGGTCTCAGTCCCTCTCTGGTACCCAGACCTGGTCTACTAAGTCTGGGTACTGGTCTTGGTCTCATGGGGGGGTCTCAGTCACTCACTCAGACCCAGAGAAGGACCACCAAGTCTGGGTACTGGTCTTGGTCTTGTGGGGGGGTCTCAGTCCCTCTATGGTACCCAGACCAGGTCTACCAAGTCCGGGTACTGGTCTGGGTCCTGTAGGGGGGTCCCAGTCCCTCTGGGGTACCCAGACCAGGTCTACTAAGTCCGGGTAAAGGTCTGGGTCCTGTAGGGGGGTCCCAGTCCCTCTGGGGTACCCAGACCAGGTCTACTAAGTCCGGGTAAAGGTCTTGGTCTCATGGGGGGGTCTCAGTCCCTCTGGGGTACCCAGACCAGGTCTACTAAGTCCGGGTAAAGGTCTTGGTCTCATGGGGGGGTCTCAGTCCCTCAGCTGGACCCAGACCAGGTCTACTAAGTCCGGGTAAAGGTCTGGGTCCTGTAGGGGGGTCCCAGTCCCTCTGTGGTACCCAGACCAGGTCTACTAAGTCCGGGTAAAGGTCTTGGTCCTGTAGGGGGGTCTCAGTCCCTCTCTGGTACCCAGACCAGGTCTACTAAGTCCGGGTAAAGGTCTTGGTCCTGTAGGGGGGTCTCAGTCCCTCTCTGGTACCCAGACCAGGTCTACTAAGTCCGGGTAAAGGCCTGGGTCTCATGGGGGGTCTTAGTCCCTCTGGGGTACCCAGACCAGGACCACCAAGCCTGGGTACTGGTCTTGGTCTCATGGGGGGGTCTCAGTCCCTCTGGGGTACCCAGACCAGGTCTACTAAGTCTGGGTACTGGTCTTGGTCTCATGGGGGGTCTCAGTCCCTCTCTGGTACCCAGACCTGGTCTACTAAGTCTGGGTACTGGTCTTGGTCTCATGGGGGGGTCTCAGTCACTCACTCAGACCCAGAGAAGGACCACCAAGTCTGGGTACTGGTCTTGGTCTTGTGGGGGGGTCTCAGTCCCTCTGGGGTACCCAGAGAAGGACCACCAAGTCTGGGTACTGGTCTGGGTCTCATGGGGGGTCTCAGTCACTCACACAGACCCAGACCAGGACCACCAAGCCTGGGTACTGGTCTGGGTCTCATGGGGGGTCTCAGTCACTCACACAGACCCAGACCAGGACCACCAAGTCTGGGTACTGGTCTGGGTCTCATGGGGGGTATCAGTCACTCACACAGACCCAGACCAGGACCACCAAGTCTGGGTACTGGTCTTGGTCTCATGGGGGGTCTCAGTCACTCTGGGGTACCCAGACCAGGACCACCAAGCCTGGGTACTGGTCTTGGTCTTGTGGGGGGGTCTCAGTCCCTCTGGGGTACCCAGACCAGGTCTACTAAGTCTGGGTACTGGTCTTGGTCTCATGGGGGGGTCTCAGTCCCTCTCTGGTACCCAGACCAGGTCTACTAAGTCTGGGTACTGGTCTGGGTCTCATGGGGGGTCTCAGTCACTCTGGGGTACCCAGACCAGGACCACCAAAGCCTGGGTACTGGCCTTGGTCCTGAAGGGGGTCTCAGTCACTCACACAGACCCAGAGAAGGACCACCAAGTCTGGGTACTGGTCTTGGTCTCATGGGGGGTCTCAGTCACTCTGGGGTACCCAGACCAGGACCACCAAGTCTGGGTACTGGTCTTGGTCTTGTGGGGGGGTCTCAGTCCCTCTCTGGTACCCAGACCAGGTCTACTAAGTCTGGGTACTGGTCTTGGTCTCATGGGGGGGTCTCAGTCCCTCTCTGGTACCCAGACCAGGTCTACTAAGTCTGGGTACTGGTCTTGGTCTCATGGGGGGGTCTCAGTCCCTCTCTGGTACCCAGACCAGGTCTACTAAGTCTGGGTACTGGTCTTGGTCTCATGGGGGGGTCTCAGTCCCTCTCTGGTACCCAGACCAGGTCTACTAAGTCTGGGTACTGGTCTTGGTCTCATGGGGGGGGTCTAAGTCCCTCTGGGGTACCCAGACCAGGTCTACTAAGTCTGGGTACTGGTCTGGGTCTCATGGGGGGTCTCAGTCCCTCTCTGGTACCCAGACCAGGTCTACTAAGTCTGGGTACTGGTCTTGGTCTCATGGGGGGTCACAGTCACTCACTCAGACCCAGAGAAGGACCACCAAGTCTGGGTACTGGTCTTGGTCTCATGGGGGGTCTCAGTCCCTCTGGGGTACCCAGAGAAGGACCACCAAGCCTGGGTACTGGTCTTGGTCTTGTGGGGGGGTCTCAGTCACTCAGAGGTACCCAGACCAGGACCACCAAAGCCTGGGTACTGGTCTGGGTCTTGTGGGGGGGTCTCAGTCCCTCTGGGGTACCCAGAGAAGGACCACCAAGCCTGGGTACTGGTCTTGGTCTCATGGGGGGGTCTCAGTCCCTCTGGGGTACCCAGACCAGGTCTACTAAGTCTGGGTACTGGTCTTGGTCTCATGGGGGGGTCTCAGTCCCTCTGGGGTACCCAGACCAGGTCTACTAAGT
>JBAMJR010000446.1:45000-52500 GCA_038501785.1 Myoxocephalus aenaeus | reverse complement strand
AGCCAGCAGGACCCCCCTAGAGGACTGGGACCCGCAGCCGGACTTGGTGCTCCGTTCCTGGGTAGCTCAGAGCCAGCAGGACCCCCCTAGAGGACCGGGACCCCCCTAGAGGACCGGGACCCGCAGCCGGACTTGGTGCTCCGTTCCTGGGTAGCTCAGAGCCAGCAGGACCCCCCTAGAGGACTGGGACCCGGGCCAGCATGAACTGGTAAAGTTGCACCCATAGTTTCCAAGGGAGAATTCGACAACATTCTGCCCATGTTAATGTTGTCCAATCCGCCGTTTTTAAGTAAGGAATCAAGTATCCTTATAATTCAAAAACGGCGGATTGGACAACTTTAACATGGGCAAAATAGGTTGTCCATTCCTCCCTTGTGAGGAGGAATGGACAACCTTTTTTGCCCATGTTAATGTTGTCCAATCCGCCGTTTTTGAATTATAAGGATTCTTGATTCCTTACTCCAACGGCCTTTGCAAAATCTTGAAAAAAGTATTTTAATTACTTTAGAACCACTTAGAGATCTGCATTCTTTTCCTAAATTAAGAGGGGACTCTCAAGATAGTTGCCGGACTTGGTGCTCCGTTCCTGGGTAGCTCAGAGCCAGCAGGACCCCCCTAGAGGACTGGGACCCCCCTAGAGGACCGGGACCCGCAGCCGGACTTGGTGCTCCGTTCCTGGGTAGCTCAGAGCCAGCAGGACCCCCCTAGAGGACTGGGACCCGCAGCCGGACTTGGTGCTCCGTTCCTGGGTAGCTCAGAGCCAGCAGGACCCCCCTAGAGGACCGGGACCCCCCTAGAGGACCGGGACCCGCAGCCGGACTTGGTGCTCCGTTCCTGGGTAGCTCAGAGCCAGCAGGACCCCCCTAGAGGACTGGGACCCGCAGCCGGACTTGGTGCTCCGTTCCTGGGTAGCTCAGAGCCAGCAGGACCCCCCTAGAGGACCGGGACCCCCCTAGAGGACCGGGACCCGCAGCCGGACTTGGTGCTCCGTTCCTGGGTAGCTCAGAGCCAGCAGGACCCCCCTAGAGGACTGGGACCCGGGCCAGCATGAACTGGTAAAGTTGCACCCATAGTTTCCAAGGGAGAATTCGACAACATTCTGCCCATGTTAATGTTGTCCAATCCGCCCTTTTTAAGTAAGGAATCAAGTATCCTTATAATTCAAAAACGGCGGATTGGACAACTTTAACATGGGCAAAATAGGTTGTCCATTCCTCCCTTGTGAGGAGGAATGGACAACCTTTTTTGCCCATGTTAATGTTGTCCAATCCGCCGTTTTTGAATTATAAGGATTCTTGATTCCTTACTCAAAAGTAGCCCAAACCGCCCAAATGTGCCCAATCCGCCGCCGGCGGCGGATTGGGGCAAAACGGGCGTCTCAGGGCGGCGGATGGGGTCACCTTGGGCGGATTGGGGCACCTGTCCCCGAATCCGCCCAAATGTGCCCAATCCGCCGCCGGCGGATTGGGCACATTTGGGCGGATTGGGGCGGCGGATTGGGCACATTTGGGCGGATTAAGGGACAGAGTTTCGGGATTCAGATTTACATTTTTAAACTGCGGGATCTCCGCCACCGTTCGACGTACGGCGACCAAACGTAGATATCTCGGCACAGCGTTAAATTGTACGGGATGAGTGAAAAAAAAGTATCCTTACGATTCGAATCCCAATCCGCCCTTTTGGTCCCTCGACGCCCGCCCCAATCCTCCCATCTGGAAAAGGTACACAATGAGACATAGATATCTCGAATCAGCGTTAAATTATGAACCCTTTGGACACAATTCCTCAGGAACCATCTACAAAACATACACTTAGACTTTTTATCATGAGAACTTAAATCCTTATAATTCAAAAACGGCGGATTGGACAACATTAACATGGGCAAAATAGGTTGTCCATTCCTCCCTTGTGAGGAGGAATGGACAACCTTTTTTGCCCATGTTAATGTTGTCCAATCCGCCGTTTTTGAATTATAAGGATTCTTGATTCCTTACTCCAACGGCCTTTGCAAAATCTTGAAAAAAGTATTTTAATTACTTTAGAACCACTTAGAGATCTGCATTCTTTTCCTAAATTAAGAGGGGACTCTCAAGATAGTTGCTCTCAAATATGGGACCCATAGCTGCAAGTTAAAGGCCCAAACCCAAAAGGTTAAAGTCTGCCCTGTGATTACAGGGCAGAAAAACAGCAAAAAGTTAATTTCTTATTTTACCTGCTCTGAGTCTCGAACCGGCGACACCCGGAATCAAGTTCTGGGTAGCTCAGAGCCAGCAGGACCCCCCTAGAGGACTGGGACCCGGGCCAGCATGAACTGGTAAAGTTGCACCCATAGTTTCCAAGGGAGAATTCGACAACATTCTGCCCATGTTAATGTTGTCCAATCCGCCGTTTTTAAGTAAGGAATCAAGTATTCTTATAATTCAAAAACGGCGGATTGGACAACTTTAACATGGGCAAAAAAGGTTGTCCATTCCTCCCTTGTGAGGAGGAATGGACAACCTTTTTTGCCCATGTTAATGTTGTCCAATCCGCCGTTTTTGAATTATAAGGATTCTTGATTCCTTACTCAAAAGTAGCCCAAACCGCCCAAATGTGCCCAATCCGCCGCCGGCGGCGGATTGGGGCAAAACGGGCGTCTCAGGGCGGCGGATGGGGTCACCTTGGGCGGATTGGGGCACCTGTCCCCGAATCCGCCCAAATGTGCCCAATCCGCCGGCGGCGGATTGGGCACATTTGGGCGGATTGGGGCGGCGGATTGGGCACATTTGGGCGGATTAAGGGACAGAGTTTCGGGATTCAGATTTACATTTTTAAACTGCGGGATCTCCGCCACCGTTCGACGTACGGCGACCAAACGTAGATATCTCGGCACAGCGTTAAATTGTACGGGATGAGTGAAAAAAAAGTATCCTTACGATTCGAATCCCAATCCGCCCTTTTGGTCCCTCGACGCCCGCCCCAATCCTCCCATCTGGAAAAGGTACACAATGAGACATAGATATCTCGAATCAGCGTTAAATTATGAACCCTTTGGACACAATTCCTCAGGAACCATCTAAAAAACATACACTTAGACTTTTTATCATGAGAACTTAAATCCTTATAATTCAAAAACGGCGGATTGGACAACATTAACATGGGCAAAATAGGTTGTCCATTCCTCCCTTGTGAGGAGGAATGGACAACTTATTTTGCCCATGTTAATGTTGTCCAATCCGCCGTTTTTGAATTATAAGGATTCTTGATTCCTTACTCCAACGGCCTTTGCAAAATCTTGAAAAAAGTATTTTAATTACTTTAGAACCACTTAGAGATCTGCATTCTTTTCCTAAATTAAGAGGGGACTCTCAAGATAGTTGCTCTCAAATATGGGACCCATAGCTGCAAGTTAAAGGCCCAAACCCAAAAGGTTAAAGTCTGCCCTGTGATTACAGGGCAGAAAAACAGCAAAAAGTTAATTTCTTATTTTACCTGCTCTGAGTCTCGAACCGGCGACACCCGGAATCAAGTTCTGTGATCTCGGTTCGAAACCAGGAATTCTACAAGTGCGCCACCAGTGAATATAGAAACTTGCTGCAGAAAAGTAGCATTTGTACCCAGACCTAGCTCAGCGCGATAAGTGTTGGTCTTGGAATGAGCAGGTCAGCGGTACGAATCCCGCCCGAGACAGTGATGAGCAAAATGAGCAGCCGGACTTGGTGCTCCGTTCCTGGGTAGCTCAGAGCCAGCAGGACCCCCCTAGAGGACTGGGACCCCCCTAGAGGACTGGGACCCGCAGCCGGACTTGGTGCTCCGTTCCTGGGTAGCTCAGAGCCAGCAGGACCCCCCTAGAGGACTGGGACCCCCCTAGAGGACTGGGACCCGCAGCCGGACTTGGTGCTCCGTTCCTGGGTAGCTCAGAGCCAGCAGGACCCCCCTAGAGGACCGGGACCCGCAGCCGGACTTGGTGCTCCGTTCCTGGGTAGCTCAGAGCCAGCAGGACCCCCCTAGAGGACCGGGACCCGCAGCCGGACTTGGTGCTCCGTTCCTGGGTAGCTCAGAGCCAGCAGGACCCCCCTAGAGGACTGGGACCCCCCTAGAGGACCGGGACCCGCACCCGGACTTGGTCCTCCGTTCCTGGGTAGCTCAGAGCCAGCAGGACCCCCCTAGAGGACCGGGACCCGCACCCGGACTTGGTCCTCCGTTCCTGGGTAGCTCAGAAGCCAGCAGGACCCCCCCTAGAGGACCGGGACCCGCACCCGGACTTGGTCCTCCGTTCCTGGGTAGCTCAGAGCCAGCAGGGACCCCCCTAGAGGACCGGGACCCGCACCCGGACTTGGTCCTCCGTTCCTGGGTAGCTCAGAGCCAGCAGGACCCCCCTAGAGGACCGGGACCCGCACCCGGACTTGGTCCTCCGTTCCTGGGTAGCTCAGAGCCAGCAGGACCCCCCTAGAAGACCGGGACCCGCACCCGGACTTGCCCTCCGTTCCTGGGTAGCTCAGAGCCAGCAGGACCCCCCTAGAGGACCGGGACCCGCACCCGGACTTGGCCCTCCGTTCCTGGGTAGCTCAGAGCCAGCGGGACCCAGGGAGGGTCCCGCATTTAAAAACTTGCCCGAACCGGGATTCGAACAGCCAACCTGCTGATCACAAGACCAACACTTATCGAGGTGAGCTAATGCCTTGCTAGAGAACATTGAGTTTTAGAGTAATATATTCAGTCTTTAATTCAGGGTTTTCAAACGGGTGGGAGGGATTTCGCCCACAAAGAATCTGAGAAAAAAGGTGGGGGCAGGAGCAGCGAGTGAGAACTGTTTAGATGATTGTATTAATGTTTTTTTTTACTTGAACTAATTTATTTGAGGTACCTACTTGTTTCCTAAAGTACTTTATGTCTTTTGAAGTACTTTATTTTTAAGTAGTCTTTTTTTTTAAGTACTTTTTTTTCGAAGTATTAATAATATGTAATTTCCTAAATATTCAAATTTAAACTCCAATTTTTCTCACAGACACTCAGAGTGCCTGCAATGAGGTCATGAGGCTAATATTGTTCAGATTGAAGGTCATTTTTTTCTGAACATGTCAGAGCTTAGCTTTCTTTTCCATGTTGTTGCCAGCATGAACTGGTAAAGTTGCACCCATAGTTTCCAAGGGAGAATTCGACAACATTCTGCCCATGTTAATGTTGTCCAATCCGCCGTTTTTAAGTAAGGAATCAAGTATCCTTATAATTCAAAAACGGCGGATTGGACAACTTTAACATGGGCAAAATAGGTTGTCCATTCCTCCCTTGTGAGGAGGAATGGACAACCTTTTTTGCCCATGTTAATGTTGTCCAATCCGCCGTTTTTGAATTATAAGGATTCTTGATTCCTTACTCAAAAGTAGCCCAAACCGCCCTTGCAAAATCTTGAAAAAGTATTTTAATTAAAATTAATTACTTTAAAACCACTTAGAGATGTGCATTCTTTTCCTAAATTAAGAGGGGCTTCTCAACATGCATAACCTGAAATCTGGGGCCAAAAGCTACAAGTTAAGGGCCCCAAAAGCAGGTCTAAAGTGTGACTTTCGACCCCAATTCCCTTACGTTTTTGTAATGTAAAAAATGCCATAATTTCCTAAATATTCATATTCAAACTCCCATTTTTCTCACAGACACTCAGGACAGTGCCTACAATGAGGCCATGAGGTGAAATCACCTCCAAAACATTCACAAGAGGGCGTTGGCTGTGTGCCAAACTCCCAAAAGTAGTCGAATCCTCCCTGGCAAAATCTTGAAAAAGTATTTTAATTAAAATTAATTACTTTAAAACCACTTAGAGATGTGCATTCTTTTCATAACCCAAGAGGGGCTTTGCAACATCCATACCCTCAAATCTGGGGCCAAAAGCTTCAGGTTAAAGGCCCTAACCCGACCCTGATTCCATGTCCCTTTGATCTTTTTTCACGAGTGCAAAAATGGTCATAATCTCCTAACTGTTAATTATTTTTCTCCCATTTTTCTCACAGACACTCATTAGAGGGCCTACAATGAGGTCATGGGGTGAAATCCCCTTAAAAACATCCACAAGGCTTAATTGGCTGTATGAAATCCAGGATTTCAAGAGGGTGTCAGGGCTAACAAACCTGAGAGCACCTGAAGAGTCTGAGCTGGTCTGAGCTTTTTTTGTTCTGAACATGGTAGAGCTTAGCTTTCTTTTTGAGGTTGTAGCCACTCCCAAATGGGGTCCAACCATGTTGGTTGTGACTCTGTAGCCCTTAGCATCTCTGTGTGGGAGTGGTTTGAAGACACCCCCAAAACACCAATTTTACTCCTTCAAAGGTTCATATCTCCTAAGGGAAAGATTTTAAGTGCTTGAAACTTGATGGGATCATTGTCCTGGAAGCCTTGAACAGGATTCTAAAAGCACAAGTCTGTAGACCCTCTAGAAAGCTAACTTCCGGTAGCAGCATGCTACCTAGTTAGAACCAAGTGGCCCTAGTACAGCATCCTCTGTTGTCCACCATACTCGAGTGGTGTGTAAAAACTTAATTTAAAAGGGTTTCAATTGCACCCAGCAAAATGTCACGAGAGTCGAGAAATGACTCTGAAGCTCCTTTTTCGAAAAAATCATAAGGAGGATTCGACAACATTCTGCTCATGTTAATGTTGTCCAATCCGCCGTTTTTAAGTAAGGAATCAAGTATCCTTATAATTCAAAAACGGCGGATTGGACAACTTTAACATGGGCAAAATAAGTTGTCCATTCCTCCCTTGTGAGGAGGAATGGACAACTTTTTTTGCCCATGTTAATGTTGTCCAATCCGCCGTTTTTGAATTATAAGGATTCTTGATTCCTTACTCAAAAGTAGCCCAAACCGCCCTTGCAAAATCTTGAAAAGTATTTTAATTAAAATTAATTACTTTAAAACCACTTAGAGATGTGCATTCTTTTCCTAAATTAAGAGGGGCTTCTCAACATGCATAACCTGAAATCTGGGGCCAAAAGCTACAAGTTAAGGGCCCCAAAAGCAGGTCTAAAGTGTGACTTTCGACCCCAATTCCCTTACGTTTTTGTAATGTAAAAAATGCCATAATTTCCTAAATATTCATATTCAAACTCCCATTTTTCTCACAGACACTCAGGACAGTGCCTACAATGAGGCCATGAGGTGAAATCACCTCCAAAACATTCACAAGAGGGCGTTGGCTGTGTGCCAAACTCCCAAAAGTAGTCGAATCCTCCCTGGCAAAATCTTGAAAAGGTCTTTTAATTCAAATTAATTACTTTAAAACCACTTAGAGATGTGCATTCTTTTCATAACCCAAGAGGGGCTTTGCAACATCCATACCCTCAAATCTGGGGCCAAAAGCTTCAGGTTAAAGGCCCTAACCCGACCCTAATTCCATGTCCCTTTGATCTTTTTTCACGAGTGCAAAAATGGTCATAATCTCCTAACTGTTAATTATTTTTCTCCCATTTTTCTCACAGACACTCATTAGAGGGCCTACAATGAGGTCATGGGGTGAAATCCCCTTAAA
>JBAMJR010000446.1:30000-37500 GCA_038501785.1 Myoxocephalus aenaeus | reverse complement strand
ACCGGCACGAGGCCGGCCGGCGGGGGCCCTCCGAGGGCGGGTCACGTATGCCAATCGGTCTGCACGGACAACCAGGTGTGTCCATCTCTTTTTTCGTCAAAGTGTAGCTCACTCGGAGCGGAGCCTCCGCTGCCGCGAGCAAAAGTGCCAAAAACGGCTGAAAATGAAGACTCTTTTTCGGGCAAACTGGTTTTTATTCATCGGGGGGGCGGTCCGGAGGGGGTCTGCGGGTCCAGTTCATGCCCGACCTAGCTCACTTGCAATGCACCTCACCGCAGCGAGAAGTTACTCTTCTCCAAAAAGACGTCAAAATGACTCGGTTCTTTTTCCAAAAGTGCTTTTTATTCATCCGTGGGACCGTCCGGAGGGGGCCTGTGGGTCAGATTGTGTCCGAAAAATTATCAGAGGAAACGCACCTCGCTCCGCGGGACGCCCGCTGCGTGCTCCAAAAAGTGCCAAAACTGTCAAAAAAAGCTCCGCGGGTCCCGCCACACACCGCGCGCGGCCGCCCTCCACGCCCAGAAAAGCTCTGCAAAATCCCAGAAGGATCCGGGCATGTACAGGCGTACCTCCACAAACGCCTTTTATTTTTCACCAAAGTGTTTTTTATCCAGGACATGGACCCTCTATGGCCGCCCAGACCATCCGATCTGCCTTCACTCATCGTGGGCATCCATTCCTGTGAAAAGCCGGCCTCAACTCATGGTAAGTCTTTTTCTGAAAACTGGGTTTCTGAAATCGTGCGAGAGGTAATTTTGTCGCACCGTACCAAAGTGTGTCAATGTAAAATAATGAAAGAGGTAATCTTCGGTCTGTTATCTTACACTCCGTTTCGTGCCCCTGGTACTCTGAGTCTCGCGCCCCTGGTACTCTAAATCTGATTCTCGTGCCCCTGGTACTCTGAATCTCGCGCCCCTGGTACTCTGAATCTCGCGCCCCTGGTACTCTAACTCCGATTCTCGCGCCCCTGGTGCTCCGATTCTCGCGCCCCTGGTACTCTGAATCTCGCGCCCCTGGTTCTCTAACTCCGATTCTCGCGCCCCTGGTGCTCCGAATCTCGCGCCCCTGGTTCTCTAACTCCGATTCTCGCGCCCCTGGTGCTCCGAATCTCGCGCCCCTGGTTCTCTAGGACTCTCGCGCCCCTGGTTATCTAGGATTCTCGTGCCCCTGGTTCTCTAACTCTCGCGCCCCTGGTTATCTGACTCTCGCGCCCCTGGTTATCTAGGACTCTCGCGCCCCTGGTACTCTAACTCTCGCGCCCCTGGTTCTCTAACTCTCGTGCCCCTGGTTCTCTAGAACTCTGGCGCCCCTGGTTCTCTAACTCTCGTGCCCCTGGTTATCTAGATCTCGGACCCCTGGTTCTCTAACTATCTCGGAGCCCTGGTACTCTAGAATAGTGGACTCTGTCTGATTTTCATCACTTTTTCCATTTTGAAAAAAGTTAAAGTTTTTTCTTCCTGAGGGAGGGGGGATTTCCTCCGAAACTATGGCGAAAAAAAAGGTGGGGGCTGAGCAGCGAGTGAGAGGAGGTCTGGCTGCTGGCCTTGGTCCTCTAGGGGGTCCAGGTCCCTCTGGGGTACCCAGACCAGGTCTACTAAGTCCGGCTAAAGGTCTTGGTCCTGTAGGGGGGTCTGAGTCACTCAGCTAGACCCAGACCAGGTCTACTAAGTCCGGCTAAAGGTCTTGGTCCTGTAGTGGGGTCTGAGTCTCTCAGCTAGACCCAGACCAGGTCTACTAAGTCCGGGTACTGGTCTGGGTCCTGTAGGGGGGTCCCAGTCCCTCTGGGGTACCCAGACCAGGTCTACTAAGTCCGGGTAAAGGTCTGGGTCCTGTAGGGGGGTCCCAGTCCCTCTGGGGTACCCAGACCAGGTCTACTAAGTCCGGGTAAAGGTCTTGGTCTCATGGGGGGGTCTCAGTCCCTCTGGGGTACCCAGACCAGGTCTACTAAGTCCGGGTAAAGGTCTTGGTCTCATGGGGGGGTCTCAGTCCCTCAGCTGGACCCAGACCAGGTCTACTAAGTCCGGGTAAAGGTCTGGGTCCTGTAGGGGGGTCCCAGTCCCTCTGTGGTACCCAGACCAGGTCTACTAAGTCCGGGTAAAGGTCTTGGTCCTGTAGGGGGGTCTCAGTCCCTCTCTGGTACCCAGACCAGGTCTACTAAGTCCGGGTAAAGGTCTTGGTCCTGTAGGGGGGTCTCAGTCCCTCTCTGGTACCCAGACCAGGTCTACTAAGTCCGGGTAAAGGCCTGGGTCTCATGGGGGGTCTTAGTCCCTCTGGGGTACCCAGACCAGGACCACCAAGCCTGGGTACTGGTCTTGGTCTCATGGGGGGGTCTCAGTCCCTCTGGGGTACCCAGACCAGGTCTACTAAGTCTGGGTACTGGTCTTGGTCTCATGGGGGGTCTCAGTCCCTCTCTGGTACCCAGACCTGGTCTACTAAGTCTGGGTACTGGTCTTGGTCTCATGGGGGGGTCTCAGTCACTCACTCAGACCCAGAGAAGGACCACCAAGTCTGGGTACTGGTCTTGGTCTTGTGGGGGGGTCTCAGTCCCTCTATGGTACCCAGACCAGGTCTACCAAGTCCGGGTACTGGTC
The DNA here is from genome assembly GCA_038501785.1 of Myoxocephalus aenaeus. Taxonomy (NCBI): domain Eukaryota; kingdom Metazoa; phylum Chordata; class Actinopteri; order Perciformes; family Cottidae; genus Myoxocephalus; species Myoxocephalus aenaeus. Next base: position 34,909 of record JBAMJR010000446.1, on the reverse strand, counting down.
TGGGTCCTGTAGGGGGGTCCCAGTCCCTCTGGGGTACCCAGACCAGGTCTACTAAGTCCGGGTAAAGGTCTGGGTCCTGTAGGGGGGTCCCAGTCCCTCTGGGGTACCCAGACCAGGTCTACTAAGTCCGGGTAAAGGTCTTGGTCTCATGGGGGGGTCTCAGTCCCTCTGGGGTACCCAGACCAGGTCTACTAAGTCCGGGTAAAGGTCTTGGTCTCATGGGGGGGTCTCAGTCCCTCAGCTGGACCCAGACCAGGTCTACTAAGTCCGGGTAAAGGTCTGGGTCCTGTAGGGGGGTCCCAGTCCCTCTGTGGTACCCAGACCAGGTCTACTAAGTCCGGGTAAAGGTCTTGGTCCTGTAGGGGGGTCTCAGTCCCTCTCTGGTACCCAGACCAGGTCTACTAAGTCCGGGTAAAGGTCTTGGTCCTGTAGGGGGGTCTCAGTCCCTCTCTGGTACCCAGACCAGGTCTACTAAGTCCGGGTAAAGGCCTGGGTCTCATGGGGGGTCTTAGTCCCTCTGGGGTACCCAGACCAGGACCACCAAGCCTGGGTACTGGTCTTGGTCTCATGGGGGGGTCTCAGTCCCTCTGGGGTACCCAGACCAGGTCTACTAAGTCTGGGTACTGGTCTTGGTCTCATGGGGGGTCTCAGTCCCTCTCTGGTACCCAGACCTGGTCTACTAAGTCTGGGTACTGGTCTTGGTCTCATGGGGGGGTCTCAGTCACTCACTCAGACCCAGAGAAGGACCACCAAGTCTGGGTACTGGTCTTGGTCTTGTGGGGGGGTCTCAGTCCCTCTATGGTACCCAGACCAGGTCTACCAAGTCTGGGTACTGGTCTTGGTCTTGTGGGGGGGTCTCAGTCCCTCTATTGTACCCAGACCAGGTCTACTAAGTCTGGGTACTGGTCTTGGTCTCATGGGGGGGTCTCAGTCCCTCTATGGTACCCAGACCAGGTCAACTAAGTCTGGGTACTGGTCTTGCTCTCATGGGGGGTCTCAGTCCCTCTCTGGTACCCAGACCTGGTCTACTAAGTCTGGGTACTGGTCTTGGTCTCATGGGGGGGTCTCAGTCACTCACTCAGACCCAGAGAAGGACCACCAAGTCTGGGTACTGGTCTTGGTCTTGTGGGGGGGTCTCAGTCCCTCTATGGTACCCAGACCAGGTCTACCAAGTCTGGGTACTGGTCTTGGTCTTGTGGGGGGGTCTCAGTCCCTCTATGGTACCCAGACCAGGTCTACTAAGTCTGGGTACTGGTCTTGGTCTCATGGGGGGGTCTCAGTCCCTCTATGGTACCCAGACCAGGTCTACTAAGTCTGGGTACTGGTCTTGGTCTCATGGGGGGGTCTCAGTCACTCTGGGGTACCCAGACCAGGTCTACTAAGTCTGGGTACTGGTCTTGGTCTCATGGGGGGTCTCAGTCCCTCTCTGGTACCCAGACCAGGTCTACTAAGTCTGGGTACTGGTCTTGGTCTCATGGGGGGGTCTCAGTCCCTCTATGGTACCCAGACCAGGTCTACTAAGTCTGGGTACTTGTCTGGGTCTCATGGGGGGGTCTCAGTCACTCAGAGGTACCCAGACCAGGACCACCAAGCCTGGGTACTGGTCTTGGTCTTGTGGGGGGGTCTCAGTCCCTCTGGGGTACCCAGACCAGGACCACCAAGCCTGGGTACTGGTCTTGGTCTCATGGGGGGTCTCAGTCCCTCTCTGGTACCCAGACCAGGTCTACTAAGCCTGGGTACTGGTCTTGGTCTCATGGGGGGTCTCAGTCACTCACACAGACCCAGACCAGGACCACCAAGCCTGGGTACTGGTCTTGGTCTTGTGGGGGGGTCTCAGTCTCTCTGGGGTACCCAGACCAGGTCTACTAAGTCTGGGTACTGGTCTTGGTCTCATGGGGGGTCACAGTCACTCACTCAGACCCAGAGAAGGACCACCAAGCCTGGGTACTGGTCTTGGTCTTGTGGGGGGGTCTCAGTCACTCAGAGGTACCCAGACCAGGACCACCAAAGCCTGGGTACTGGTCTTGGTCTCATGGGGGGTCTCAGTCCCTCTCTGGTACCCAGACCAGGTCTACTAAGTCTGGGTACTGGTCTTGGTCTCATGGGGGGGTCTCAGTCCCTCTATGGTACCCAGACCAGGTCTACTAAGTCTGGGTACTGGTCTTGGTCTCATGGGGGGGTCTCAGTCACTCTGGGGTACCCAGACCAGGTCTACTAAGTCTGGGTACTGGTCTTGGTCTCATGGGGGGTCTCAGTCCCTCTCTGGTACCCAGACCAGGTCTACTAAGTCTGGGTACTGGTCTTGGTCTCATGGGGGGGTCTCAGTCCCTCTATGGTACCCAGACCAGGTCTACTAAGTCTGGGTACTGGTCTTGGTCTCATGGGGGGGTCTCAGTCCCTCTATGGTACCCAGACCAGGTCTACTAAGTCTGGGTACTGGTCTTGGTCTCATGGGGGGGTCTCAGTCACTCTGGGGTACCCAGACCAGGTCTACTAAGTCTGGGTACTGGTCTTGGTCTCATGGGGGGTCTCAGTCCCTCTCTGGTACCCAGACCAGGTCTACTAAGTCTGGGTACTGGTCTGGGTCTCATGGGGGGTCTCAGTCACTCTGGGGTACCCAGACCAGGACCACCAAGCCTGGGTACTGGTCTTGGTCTCATGGGGGGGTCTCAGTCCCTCTATGGTACCCAGACCAGGTCTACTAAGTCTGGGTACTGGTCTTGGTCTCATGGGGGGTCACAGTCACTCACTCAGACCCAGAGAAGGACCACCAAGTCTGGGTACTGGTCTTGGTCTTGTGGGGGGGTCTCAGTCACTCTGGGGTACCCAGACCAGGACCACCAAGTCTGGGTACTGGTCTGGGTCTCATGGGGGGTCTCAGTCACTCTGGGGTACCCAGACCAGGACCACCAAGTCTGGGTACTGGTATGGGTCTTGTGGGGGGGTCTCAGTCCCCCTGGGGTACCCAGAGAAGGACCACCAAGTCTGGGTACTGGTCTTGGTCTCATGGGGGGTCTCAGTCCCTCTATGGTACCCAGACCAGGTCTACTAAGTCTGGGTACTGGTCTGGGTCTCATGGGGGGTCTCAGTCACTCTGGGGTACCCAGACCAGGACCACCAAGCCTGGGTACTGGTCTTGGTCTTGTGGGGGGGTCTCAGTCACTCTGGGGTACCCAGACCAGGTCTACTAAGTCTGGGTACTGGCCTTGGTCCTGAAGGGGGTCTCAGTCACTCACACAGACCCAGAGAAGGACCACCAAGTATGGGTACTGGTCTTGGTCTCATGGGGGGGTCTCAGTCCCTCTATGGTACCCAGACCAGGTCTACTAAGTCTGGGTACTGGTCTTGGTCTCATGGGGGGGTCTCAGTCCCTCTATGGTACCCAGACCAGGTCTACTAAGTCTGGGTACTGGTCTGGGTCTCATGGGGGGTCACAGTCACTCACTCAGACCCAGAGAAGGACCACCAAGTCTGGGTACTGGTCTTGGTCTTGTGGGGGGGTCTCAGTCCCTCTGGGGTACCCAGACCAGGACCACCAAGTCTGGGTACTGGTCTGGGTCTCATGGGGGGTCTCAGTCACTCTGGGGTACCCAGACCAGGACCACCAAGTCTGGGTACTGGTATGGGTCTTGTGGGGGGGTCTCAGTCCCCCTGGGGTACCCAGAGAAGGACCACCAAGTCTGGGTACTGGTCTTGGTCTCATGGGGGGTCTCAGTCCCTCTATGGTACCCAGACCAGGTCTACTAAGTCTGGGTACTGGTCTGGGTCTCATGGGGGGTCTCAGTCACTCTGGGGTACCCAGACCAGGACCACCAAGCCTGGGTACTGGTCTTGGTCTTGTGGGGGGGTCTCAGTCACTCTGGGGTACCCAGACCAGGTCTACTAAGTCTGGGTACTGGCCTTGGTCCTGAAGGGGGTCTCAGTCACTCACACAGACCCAGACCAGGACCACCAAGTCCGGGTACTGGTCTGGGTCTCGTGGGGGGGTCTCACACTCACTCAGACACACCCAGAAGACACTCCCTCTAGCTGGGGAGCTCAGGGCTTTGGAGGCCATCTGACCTTTGACCTTTCGCTGTTAGCAGGCCTGGAACCACGGGGACCATGCCGAATTGAAGAGGAGCTTCCCCTGAACACGGGAAGCCAAACCCGGGGCTTCTAGGTGGTCCACAGCCTGATTTAGGACCGTTTTAGTGAATCCGCATGCAGTACCGGACGTCGCCACAGGAGGGAGCTCCAAGCACAGCTCGCGCCACATTTCAACCCTGGAAAGTGCCTTACCATGCTCCAATCTTCTCGCGGAAAACGGCGTTGGAAAGAGGAGGTTCCCCTGAAAAATGCAAGCCAACCCGCGGGCCTCTAGGTGCTCCAGAGCCTGCTCCACAGCCGTTTTAGTGCTCCGGAGTCGAAGCCTGCATTGGAGTAGAAGGCCGGGAGCCACATTTCAACCCTGGAAAGTGCCTTACCATGCTCCAATCTTCTCGCGGAAAACGGCGTTGGAAAGAAGAGCTTCCCCTGAAGACGGGAAGCCAACCCGCAGGCTTCTAGGTGCTCCACAGCCTGCTCGGCGGCCGCTGTAGAGCGCAGTCGGCGGGTCAGGTTTGCAGAGGTCAGTGCATTAAAAGCTCAATTTGTAATGCCCGGATTTCGCCACAAGATGGAGCCCTCTACCAGGCTATGAATTCAATTCGACTGACTGCAACTTGGATTCCATTCAGACTTCAGAGGCCGCGTTTGAAGGCCGCAAAGTCGGTCTAGAGATGGCAAAATGCACCACAAGACCCATGGCTACATGTTTAAAGTGCCAAGGCACAAATAGAGCATTAATATCGGATTAGTGATGTTTGAAATATTAACCCCTGAGAGCCATGGAGCTCACTGAGGACCACAGAGGGTCTCATTAGACATG
>JBAMJR010000446.1:15000-20000 GCA_038501785.1 Myoxocephalus aenaeus | reverse complement strand
CCATCCGATCTGCCTTCACTCATCGTGGGCATCCATTCCTGTGAAAAGCCGGCCTCAACTCATGGTAAGTCTTTTTCTGAAAACTGGGTTTCTGAAATCGTGCGAGAGGTAATTTTGTCGCACCGTACCAAAGTGTGTCAATGTAAAATAATGAAAGAGGTAATCTTCGGTCTGTTATCTTACACTCCGTTTCGTGCCCCTGGTACTCTGAGTCTCGCGCCCCTGGTACTCTAAATCTGATTCTCGTGCCCCTGGTACTCTGAATCTCGCGCCCCTGGTACTCTGAATCTCGCGCCCCTGGTACTCTAACTCCGATTCTCGCGCCCCTGGTGCTCCGATTCTCGCGCCCCTGGTACTCTGAATCTCGCGCCCCTGGTTCTCTAACTCCGATTCTCGCGCCCCTGGTGCTCCGAATCTCGCGCCCCTGGTTCTCTAACTCCGATTCTCGCGCCCCTGGTGCTCCGAATCTCGCGCCCCTGGTTCTCTAGGACTCTCGCGCCCCTGGTTATCTAGGATTCTCGTGCCCCTGGTTCTCTAACTCTCGCGCCCCTGGTTATCTGACTCTCGCGCCCCTGGTTATCTAGGACTCTCGCGCCCCTGGTACTCTAACTCTCGCGCCCCTGGTTCTCTAACTCTCGTGCCCCTGGTTCTCTAGAACTCTGGCGCCCCTGGTTCTCTAACTCTCGTGCCCCTGGTTATCTAGATCTCGGACCCCTGGTTCTCTAACTATCTCGGAGCCCTGGTACTCTAGAATAGTGGACTCTGTCTGATTTTCATCACTTTTTCCATTTTGAAAAAAGTTAAAGTTTTTTCTTCCTGAGGGAGGGGGGATTTCCTCCGAAACTATGGCGAAAAAAAAGGTGGGGGCTGAGCAGCGAGTGAGAGGAGGTCTGGCTGCTGGCCTTGGTCCTCTAGGGGGTCCAGGTCCCTCTGGGGTACCCAGACCAGGTCTACTAAGTCCGGCTAAAGGTCTTGGTCCTGTAGGGGGGTCTGAGTCACTCAGCTAGACCCAGACCAGGTCTACTAAGTCCGGCTAAAGGTCTTGGTCCTGTAGTGGGGTCTGAGTCTCTCAGCTAGACCCAGACCAGGTCTACTAAGTCCGGGTACTGGTCTGGGTCCTGTAGGGGGGTCCCAGTCCCTCTGGGGTACCCAGACCAGGTCTACTAAGTCCGGGTAAAGGTCTGGGTCCTGTAGGGGGGTCCCAGTCCCTCTGGGGTACCCAGACCAGGTCTACTAAGTCCGGGTAAAGGTCTTGGTCTCATGGGGGGGTCTCAGTCCCTCTGGGGTACCCAGACCAGGTCTACTAAGTCCGGGTAAAGGTCTTGGTCTCATGGGGGGGTCTCAGTCCCTCAGCTGGACCCAGACCAGGTCTACTAAGTCCGGGTAAAGGTCTGGGTCCTGTAGGGGGGTCCCAGTCCCTCTGTGGTACCCAGACCAGGTCTACTAAGTCCGGGTAAAGGTCTTGGTCCTGTAGGGGGGTCTCAGTCCCTCTCTGGTACCCAGACCAGGTCTACTAAGTCCGGGTAAAGGTCTTGGTCCTGTAGGGGGGTCTCAGTCCCTCTCTGGTACCCAGACCAGGTCTACTAAGTCCGGGTAAAGGCCTGGGTCTCATGGGGGGTCTTAGTCCCTCTGGGGTACCCAGACCAGGACCACCAAGCCTGGGTACTGGTCTTGGTCTCATGGGGGGGTCTCAGTCCCTCTGGGGTACCCAGACCAGGTCTACTAAGTCTGGGTACTGGTCTTGGTCTCATGGGGGGTCTCAGTCCCTCTCTGGTACCCAGACCTGGTCTACTAAGTCTGGGTACTGGTCTTGGTCTCATGGGGGGGTCTCAGTCACTCACTCAGACCCAGAGAAGGACCACCAAGTCTGGGTACTGGTCTTGGTCTTGTGGGGGGGTCTCAGTCCCTCTATGGTACCCAGACCAGGTCTACCAAGTCCGGGTACTGGTCTGGGTCCTGTAGGGGGGTCCCAGTCCCTCTGGGGTACCCAGACCAGGTCTACTAAGTCCGGGTAAAGGTCTGGGTCCTGTAGGGGGGTCCCAGTCCCTCTGGGGTACCCAGACCAGGTCTACTAAGTCCGGGTAAAGGTCTTGGTCTCATGGGGGGGTCTCAGTCCCTCTGGGGTACCCAGACCAGGTCTACTAAGTCCGGGTAAAGGTCTTGGTCTCATGGGGGGGTCTCAGTCCCTCAGCTGGACCCAGACCAGGTCTACTAAGTCCGGGTAAAGGTCTGGGTCCTGTAGGGGGGTCCCAGTCCCTCTGTGGTACCCAGACCAGGTCTACTAAGTCCGGGTAAAGGTCTTGGTCCTGTAGGGGGGTCTCAGTCCCTCTCTGGTACCCAGACCAGGTCTACTAAGTCCGGGTAAAGGTCTTGGTCCTGTAGGGGGGTCTCAGTCCCTCTCTGGTACCCAGACCAGGTCTACTAAGTCCGGGTAAAGGCCTGGGTCTCATGGGGGGTCTTAGTCCCTCTGGGGTACCCAGACCAGGACCACCAAGCCTGGGTACTGGTCTTGGTCTCATGGGGGGGTCTCAGTCCCTCTGGGGTACCCAGACCAGGTCTACTAAGTCTGGGTACTGGTCTTGGTCTCATGGGGGGTCTCAGTCCCTCTCTGGTACCCAGACCTGGTCTACTAAGTCTGGGTACTGGTCTTGGTCTCATGGGGGGGTCTCAGTCACTCACTCAGACCCAGAGAAGGACCACCAAGTCTGGGTACTGGTCTTGGTCTTGTGGGGGGGTCTCAGTCCCTCTATGGTACCCAGACCAGGTCTACCAAGTCTGGGTACTGGTCTGGGTCTTGTGGGGGGGTCTCAGTCACTCAGAGGTACCCAGAGAAGGACCACCAAGTCTGGGTACTGGTCTTGGTCTCATGGGGGGTCCCAGTCCCTCTGGGGTACCCAGACCAGGTCTACTAAGTCTGGGTACTGGTCTTGGTCTCATGGGGGGTCTCAGTCCCTCTCTGGTACCCAGACCAGGTCTACTAAGTCTGGGTACTGGTCTGGGTCTCATGGGGGGTCTCAGTCACTCTGGGGTACCCAGACCAGGACCACCAAGCCTGGGTACTGGTCTTGGTCTCATGGGGGGGTCTCAGTCCCTCTATGGTACCCAGACCAGGTCTACTAAGTCTGGGTACTGGTCTTGGTCTCATGGGGGGGTCACAGTCACTCACTCAGACCCAGAGAAGGACCACCAAGTCTGGGTACTGGTCTTGGTCTTGTGGGGGGGTCTCAGTCACTCTGGGGTACCCAGACCAGGACCACCAAGTCTGGGTACTGGTCTGGGTCTCATGGGGGGTCTCAGTCACTCTGGGGTACCCAGACCAGGACCACCAAGTCTGGGTACTGGTATGGGTCTTGTGGGGGGGTCTCAGTCCCCCTGGGGTACCCAGAGAAGGACCACCAAGTCTGGGTACTGGTCTTGGTCTCATGGGGGGTCTCAGTCCCTCTATGGTACCCAGACCAGGTCTACTAAGTCTGGGTACTGGTCTGGGTCTCATGGGGGGTCTCAGTCACTCTGGGGTACCCAGACCAGGACCACCAAGCCTGGGTACTGGTCTTGGTCTTGTGGGGGGGTCTCAGTCACTCTGGGGTACCCAGACCAGGTCTACTAAGTCTGGGTACTGGCCTTGGTCCTGAAGGGGGTCTCAGTCACTCACACAGACCCAGAGAAGGACCACCAAGTATGGGTACTGGTCTTGGTCTCATGGGGGGGTCTCAGTCCCTCTATGGTACCCAGACCAGGTCTACTAAGTCTGGGTACTGGTCTTGGTCTCATGGGGGGGTCTCAGTCCCTCTATGGTACCCAGACCAGGTCTACTAAGTCTGGGTACTGGTCTGGGTCTCATGGGGGGTCACAGTCACTCACTCAGACCCAGAGAAGGACCACCAAGTCTGGGTACTGGTCTTGGTCTTGTGGGGGGGTCTCAGTCCCTCTGGGGTACCCAGACCAGGACCACCAAGTCTGGGTACTGGTCTGGGTCTCATGGGGGGTCTCAGTCACTCTGGGGTACCCAGACCAGGACCACCAAGTCTGGGTACTGGTATGGGTCTTGTGGGGGGGTCTCAGTCCCCCTGGGGTACCCAGAGAAGGACCACCAAGTCTGGGTACTGGTCTTGGTCTCATGGGGGGTCTCAGTCCCTCTATGGTACCCAGACCAGGTCTACTAAGTCTGGGTACTGGTCTGGGTCTCATGGGGGGTCTCAGTCACTCTGGGGTACCCAGACCAGGACCACCAAGCCTGGGTACTGGTCTTGGTCTTGTGGGGGGGTCTCAGTCACTCTGGGGTACCCAGACCAGGTCTACTAAGTCTGGGTACTGGCCTTGGTCCTGAAGGGGGTCTCAGTCACTCACACAGACCCAGACCAGGACCACCAAGTCCGGGTACTGGTCTGGGTCTCGTGGGGGGGTCTCACACTCACTCAGACACACCCAGAAGACACTCCCTCTAGCTGGGGAGCTCAGGGCTTTGGAGGCCATCTGACCTTTGACCTTTCGCTGTTAGCAGGCCTGGAACCACGGGGACCATGCCGAATTGAAGAGGAGCTTCCCCTGAACACGGGAAGCCAAACCCGGGGCTTCTAGGTGGTCCACAGCCTGATTTAGGACCGTTTTAGTGAATCCGCATGCAGTACCGGACGTCGCCACAGGAGGGAGCTCCAAGCACAGCTCGCGCCACATTTCAACCCTGGAAAGTGCCTTACCATGCTCCAATCTTCTCGCGGAAAACGGCGTTGGAAAGAGGAGGTTCCCCTGAAAAATGCAAGCCAACCCGCGGGCCTCTAGGTGCTCCAGAGCCTGCTCCACAGCCGTTTTAGTGCTCCGGAGTCGAAGCCTGCATTGGAGTAGAAGGCCGGGAGCCACATTTCAACCCTGGAAAGTGCCTTATCCTTATCCAATCTTCTCGCGGAAAACGGCGTTGGAAAGAAGAGCTTCCCCTGAAGACGGGAAGCCAACCCGCAGGCTTCTAGGTGCTCCACAGCCTGCTCGGCGGCCGCTGTAGAGCG
>JBAMJR010000446.1:0-5000 GCA_038501785.1 Myoxocephalus aenaeus | reverse complement strand
CCGAAAAATTATCAGAGGAAACGCACCTCGCTCCGCGGGACGCTCGCTGCGTGCTCCAAAAAGTGCCAAAAACGGCTAAAAATGAAGACTCTTTTTCGGGCAAACTGGTTTTTATTCATCGGGGGGGCGGTCCGGAGGGGGTCTGCGGGTCCAGTTCATGCCCGACCTAGCTCACTTGCAATGCACCTCACCGCAGCGAGAAGTTACTCTTCTCCAAAAAGACGTCAAAATGACTCGGTTCTTTTTCCAAAAGTGCTTTTTATTCATCCGTGGGACCGTCCGGAGGGGGCCTGTGGGTCAGATTGTGTCCGAAAAATTATCAGAGGAAACGCACCTCGCTCCGCGGGACGCCCGCTGCGTGCTCCAAAAAGTGCCAAAACTGTCAAAAAAAGCTCCGCGGGTCCCGCCACACACCGCGCGCGGCCGCCCTCCACGCCCAGAAAAGCTCTGCAAAATCCCAGAAGGATCCGGGCATGTACAGGCGTACCTCCACAAACGCCTTTTATTTTTCACCAAAGTGTTTTTTATCCAGGACATGGACCCTCTATGGCCGCCCAGACCATCCGACCTGCCTTCAGTCATCGTGGGCATCCATTCCTGTGAAAAGCCGGCCTCAACTCATGGTAAGCCTTTTTCTGAAAACTGGGTTTCTGAAATCGTGCGAGAGGTAATTTTGTCGCACCGTACCAAAGTGTGTCAATGTAAAATAATGAAAGAGGTAATCTTCGGTCTGTTATCTTACACTCCGTTTCGTGCCCCTGGTACTCTGAGTCTCGCGCCCCTGGTACTCTAAATCTGATTCTCGTGCCCCTGGTACTCTGAATCTCGCGCCCCTGGTACTCTGAATCTCGCGCCCCTGGTACTCTAACTCCGATTCTCGCGCCCCTGGTGCTCCGATTCTCGCGCCCCTGGTACTCTGAATCTCGCGCCCCTGGTTCTCTAACTCCGATTCTCGCGCCCCTGGTGCTCCGAATCTCGCGCCCCTGGTTCTCTAACTCCGATTCTCGTGCCCCTGGTGCTCCGAATCTCGCGCCCCTGGTTCTCTAGGACTCTCGCGCCCCTGGTTATCTAGGATTCTCGTGCCCCTGGTTCTCTAACTCTCGCGCCCCTGGTTATCTAGGACTCTCGCGCCCCTGGTACTCTAACTCTCGCGCCCCTGGTTCTCTAACTCTCGTGCCCCTGGTTCTCTAGAACTCTGGCGCCCCTGGTTCTCTAACTCTCGTGCCCCTGGTTATCTAGATCTCGGACCCCTGGTTCTCTAACTATCTCGGAGCCCTGGTACTCTAGAATAGTGGACTCTGTCTGATTTTCATCACTTTTTCCATTTTGAAAAAAGTTAAAGTTTTTTCTTCCTGAGGGAGGGGGGATTTCCTCCGAAACTATGGCGAAAAAAAAGGTGGGGGCTGAGCAGCGAGTGAGAGGAGGTCTGGCTGCTGGCCTTGGTCCTCTAGGGGGTCCAGGTCCCTCTGGGGTACCCAGACCAGGTCTACTAAGTCCGGCTAAAGGTCTTGGTCCTGTAGGGGGGTCTGAGTCACTCAGCTAGACCCAGACCAGGTCTACTAAGTCCGGCTAAAGGTCTTGGTCCTGTAGTGGGGTCTGAGTCTCTCAGCTAGACCCAGACCAGGTCTACTAAGTCCGGGTACTGGTCTGGGTCCTGTAGGGGGGTCCCAGTCCCTCTGGGGTACCCAGACCCGGTCTACTAAGTCCGGGTAAAGGTCTTGGTCCTGTAGGGGGGTCTCAGTCCCTCTCTGGTACCCAGACCAGGTCTACTAAGTCCGGGTAAAGGTCTTGGTCCTGTAGGGGGGTCTCAGTCCCTCTCTGGTACCCAGACCAGGTCTACTAAGTCCGGGTAAAGGTCTGGGTCCTGTAGGGGGGTCCCAGTCCCTCTGGGGTACCCAGACCCGGTCTACTAAGTCCGGGTAAAGGTCTTGGTCCTGTAGGGGGGTCTCAGTCCCTCTCTGGTACCCAGACCAGGTCTACTAAGTCCGGGTAAAGGTCTTGGTCCTGTAGGGGGGTCTCAGTCCCTCTCTGGTACCCAGACCAGGTCTACTAAGTCCGGGTAAAGGTCTTGGTCCTGTAGGGGGGTCTCAGTCCCTCTCTGGTACCCAGACCAGGTCTACTAAGTCCGGGTAAAGGTCTTGGTCCTGTAGGGGGGTCTCAGTCCCTCTCTGGTACCCAGACCAGGTCTACTAAGTCCGGGTAAAGGTCTTGGTCCTGTAGGGGGGTCTCAGTCCCTCTCTGGTACCCAGACCAGGTCTACTAAGTCCGGGTAAAGGTCTTGGTCCTGTAGGGGGGTCTCAGTCCCTCTCTGGTACCCAGACCAGGTCTACTAAGTCCGGGTAAAGGTCTTGGTCCTGTAGGGGGGTCTCAGTCCCTCTCTGGTACCCAGACCAGGTCTACTAAGTCCGGGTAAAGGTCTGGGTCCTGTAGGGGGGTCTCAGTCCCTCTCTGGTACCCAGACCTGGTCTACTAAGTCTGGGTACTGGTCTTGGTCTCATGGGGGGGTCTCAGTCACTCTGGGGTACCCAGACCAGGTCTACTAAGTCTGGGTACTGGTCTTGGTCTCATGGGGGGTCTCAGTCCCTCTCTGGTACCCAGACCAGGTCTACTAAGTCTGGGTACTGGTCTTGGTCTCATGGGGGGGTCTCAGTCCCTCTATGGTACCCAGACCAGGTCTACTAAGTCTGGGTACTGGTCTTGGTCTCATGGGGGGGTCTCAGTCACTCTGGGGTACCCAGACCAGGTCTACTAAGTCTGGGTACTGGTCTTGGTCTCATGGGGGGTCTCAGTCCCTCTCTGGTACCCAGACCAGGTCTACTAAGTCTGGGTACTGGTCTTGGTCTCATGGGGGGGTCTCAGTCCCTCTCTGGTACCCAGACCAGGTCTACTAAGTCTGGGTACTGGTCTTGGTCTCATGGGGGGTCTCAGTCCCTCTCTGGTACCCAGACCAGGTCTACTAAGTCTGGGTACTGGTCTTGGTCTCATGGGGGGGTCTCAGTCCCTCTCTGGTACCCAGACCAGGTCTACTAAGTCTGGGTACTGGTCTTGGTCTCATGGGGGGGTCTCAGTCCCTCTATGGTACCCAGACCAGGTCTACTAAGTCTGGGTACTGGTCTTGGTCTTGTGGGGGGGTCTCAGTCACTCAGAGGTACCCAGACCAGGACCACCAAGCCTGGGTACTGGTCTTGGTCTTGTGGGGGGGTCTCAGTCCCTCTGGGGTACCCAGACCAGGTCTACTAAGTCTGGGTACTGGTCTTGGTCTCATGGGGGGGTCTCAGTCACTCTGGGGTACCCAGACCAGGACCACCAAAGCCTGGGTACTGGCCTTGGTCCTGAAGGGGGTCTCAGTCACTCACACAGACCCAGAGAAGGACCACCAAGTCTGGGTACTGGTCTTGGTCTTGTGGGGGGGTCTCAGTCACTCAGAGGTACCCAGACCAGGACCACCAAGCCTGGGTACTGGTCTTGGTCTTGTGGGGGGGTCTCAGTCACTCTGGGGTACCCAGACCAGGTCTACTAAGTCTGGGTACTGGTCTTGGTCTCATGGGGGGGTCTCAGTCACTCTGGGGTACCCAGACCAGGACCACCAAAGCCTGGGTACTGGTCTTGGTCCTGTAGGGGGTCTCAGTCACTCACACAGACCCAGACCAGGACCACCAAAGCCTGGGTACTGGTCTGGGTCTCATGGGGGGGGTCTCAGTCACTCTGGGGTACCCAGACCAGGACCACCAAGCCTGGGTACTGGTCTTGGTCCTGTAGGGGGTCTCAGTCACTCACACAGACCCAGACCAGGACCACCAAAGCCTGGGTACTGGTCTTGGTCTTGTGGGGGGGTCTCAGTCACTCACACAGACCCAGACCAGGACCACCAAGCCTGGGTACTGGTCTTGGTCTTGTGGGGGGGTCTCAGTCTCTCTGGGGTACCCAGACCAGGTCTACTAAGTCTGGGTACTGGTCTGGGTCTCATGGGGGGTCTCAGTCACTCACACAGACCCAGACCAGGACCACCAAGTCCGGGTACTGGTCTGGGTCTCGTGGGGGGGTCTCAGTCCCTCTCTGGTACCCAGACCAGGTCTACTAAGTCTGGGTACTGGCCTTGGTCCTGAAGGGGGTCTCATTCACTCACACAGACCCAGAGAAGGACCACCAAAGCCTGGGTACTGGTCTTGGTCTCATGGGGGGTCTCAGTCCCTCTGGGGTACCCAGACCAGGTCTACTAAGCCTGGGTACTGGTCTTGGTCTCATGGGGGGTCTCAGTCACTCACACAGACCCAGACCAGGACCACCAAGCCTGGGTACTGGTCTGGGTCTCGTGGGGGGGGTCTCAGTCCCTCTCTGGTACCCAGACCAGGTCTACTAAGCCTGGGTACTGGTCTTGGTCTCATGGGGGGTCTCAGTCACTCACACAGACCCAGACCAGGACCACCAAGCCTGGGTACTGGTCTTGGTCTTGTGGGGGGGTCTCAGTCTCTCTGGGGTACCCAGACCAGGTCTACTAAGTCTGGGTACTGGTCTGGGTCTCATGGGGGGTCTCAGTCACTCACACAGACCCAGACCAGGACCACCAAGTCCGGGTACTGGTCTGGGTCTCGTGGGGGGGTCTCAGTCCCTCTCTGGTACCCAGACCAGGTCTACTAAGCCTGGGTACTGGTCTTGGTCTCATGGGGGGTCTCAGTCCCTCTATGGTACCCAGACCAGGTCTACTAAGTCTGGGTACTGGTCTTGGTCTTGTGGGGGGGTCTCAGTCCCTCTGGGGTACCCAGAGAAGGACCACCAAGTCTGGGTACTGGTCTTGGTCTTGTGGGGGGGTCTCAGTCACTCTGGGGTACCCAGACCAGGTCTACTAAGTCTGGGTACTGGCCTTGGTCCTGAAGGGGGTCTCATTCACTCACACAGACCCAGAGAAGGACCACCAAAGCCTGGGTACTGGTCTTGGTCTCATGGGGGGTCTCAGTCCCTCTGGGGTACCCAGACCAGGTCTACTAAGCCTGGGTACTGGT
>JBAMJR010000445.1:92500-134064 GCA_038501785.1 Myoxocephalus aenaeus | reverse complement strand
CCCTCTCCCTCCTCTCCCTCCTCCTCCTCCTCCTCCTCCTCCTCCCCCTCCTCTCCCCTCCTCCTCTTCCTCCTCCTCCTCTTCTTCCTCCTCCTCCCTCCTCCTCCTCCTCCTCCCCCTCCTCTCCCTCCTCCTCTTCCTCCTCCTCTCTCCTCCTCCTCCCCCTCCTCCTCCTCCTCCTCCTCCTCCTCCTCCTCCTCCTCTCTCCTCACTCCTCCTCCTCCCTCTTCCTCCCTCCTCCTCCTCCTCCTCCCTCTCCCTCCTCTCCCTCCTCCTCTCCCTCCTCCTCCTCCTCCTCCCTCCTCTTCCTCCTCCTCCTCCTCCTCCTCTTCCTCCAGGCTACCCTGGCTGCCAGCCGTCAGTCGGGTCCCTCCAGCGTTGGCTCTCCTCAGCCCAGCGGCTCTGCGGCTGTAAGTACCGACCCCGGCTGCTCTGCACCGATGAGAAAAGGTTTAAAACATCGTTCTACCTGAAGTCTCCTCTTCGTCGTCCTTCAGGCCGGCGTGACGTCTGGACCCACCGGCCAGCGGCCCGCAGCGCGGGGCGCCCCGGCAACGCCCACCATCGGCCAATCGGTGCTGCTGAGCGGGGGCGGCGGGGGGGGCAGGGCCAGATGTACCTGAGGGTGAGTCACCTGACGCCGTCGGGCCGAAGGGCTTCGAGTGACCAGCAGGCTGAAAACAAACATAAATATAAATATAAACCTGGAAAAGTCATGGA
The DNA here is from genome assembly GCA_038501785.1 of Myoxocephalus aenaeus. Taxonomy (NCBI): domain Eukaryota; kingdom Metazoa; phylum Chordata; class Actinopteri; order Perciformes; family Cottidae; genus Myoxocephalus; species Myoxocephalus aenaeus. The sequence goes on along the minus strand of JBAMJR010000445.1, from coordinate 133,344 downwards.
ATTTTAAAATGGTTATTTCCAGCCTGGAAAAGTCCTCATGTGTTATATTCATGTGTTCATGACGTTCATTTACGCTGAGTTTCTGTTTCTTCTTTTTTTCACACAACATACTGACACCAACGCTCTTCTTCTTCTTCTTCTTCTTCTTCTTCTTCCTCTTCTCTCTTCTCTCTCTCTTCTTCCTCTTCTCTCTTCTCTCTTCTTCTTCCTCTTCTCTCTTCTTCTTCCTCTTCTCTCTTCTCTCTTCTTCTTCCTCTTCTCACTTCTCTTCTCTTTCTTCTCTTTCTTCTCCCTTCTTCTCCCTTCTTCTCTCTTCTTCTTCTTCTTCTTCTTCTTCTTCTTCTTCTTCTTCTTCTTCTTCTTCTTCTTCTTCTTCCTCTTCTGTCTTCCTCTTCTTCTTCTTCTTCTTCTTCTTCTTCTTCTTCTTCTTCTTCTTCTTCTCTCTTTCTTCTTCTTCTTCTCTTTCTTCTCCCTTCTTCTTCTCTCTTCTCTCTTCTTCTTCTCTTTCTTCTTCTTCTTCTCTTTCTTCTCCCTTTCTTCTTCTTCTTCTTCTTCTTCTCTCTTCTCTCTTCTTCTTCTCTTTCCTTCTTCTTCTTCTCTTTCTTCTCCCTTCTTCTTCCTTTTTCTTTTCTTCTTCTTCTTCCTTCCTCTTCTTCTTCTTCTCTTTCTTCTCTCTTCTTCTTTTTCTTCTCCCTTCTTCTTCTCTTTCTTCTCCCTTCTTCTTCTTCCTTTTTCTTTTTCTTCTTTTTTCTTTTTCTTCTTCTTTCGTCCTCCCTCTTCTTCTTCTTCTTTCTTCTTCTTCTTCTTCTTCTTCTTCTTCTTCTTCTTCTTCTTCTTCTTCTTCTTCTTCATGTAAAATGTGTTATATTCATGTGTTCATGTCGTTCATTTACGCTGAGTTTGAAATAATGAATATGCTTTTAAAAGAAAGACGCTCAAAAATATAAGCAGGCATACATACAGGCATCTATATAAATGTTTATTCTTTTAATCAAACTATTGTCTCATTCATTGAGTCATTTTAAGGTTTACTGTATGCTTTGTATTCTCATTGTTAGTTTAAATACTACATTTACTCACTTTTTACTGTTTACACCCAGATTTCACTAAATTTGGTTTAAAGTCATGGAAAAGTCAGAATGTGTATGAACCCTGTATATGTATATTTATATCTATATATTCGTGCTGCAGGTGAACCGCTCCCTGCGGGCCCCCATCTCCTCGCAGCTCATCTTCATGCCCGGCAACACGGCCGTGGCAAACGTCCCCCAGCAGCAGCATCAGCAGCAGGAAGTGGCGCCGACTTCCTCCTCCGGCGGCCAATCGGGATAACGACCAGGTCGGTGGATGTGGAGGAAAGAAAATACACAAAAAAAAAAATGTGATTTGTTTCTTTTTTTTCGCCTCTTTTTAAAACAGTATATTCCCCTCCAGGTGCAGAATCTGGTCATAGCGCGGCGTGGTCGGGCCTCAAAGGCGTCGGCGTGAAGACCGAAGCCCCGGAGAGGAGCGACTCAGGTAGGGCGGGTGTCTGGCGCCGCGTGGAGACGTCGCGTCCTGTGGCGTCCCGGTTGAAGCGTCATGTTGTCCTCTGTCTCCTCAGCTGCCTACTCCTTCGTCCAGCCCTCCCACCAGTCAAACTCCCAGTCTCCCAGTAAGCCGAGCCAGCTGCCCCACATCAAGATCCCCACGTACCCTCAGCCCAGCAACCTCAAAGCCCACCCCTCCTCCTCCTCCTCCTCCTCCTCCATCCCTCTCTCCCAGCTCCTGCTCCACGGGACCCGGACCCTGGCGGCGGGTCACTCCTCGGCGGCGGCGCACGCTCTGGTCCTGACGTCCGGCGGCGGGCGGCGGCGCGGCGGCCATGAAACCGGCGGGCGGCGCTCAGACGCTGGTGGTGCAGCCGCTGCAGAAGACGTCGCTCGGCGCCGAGAAATCGGGCCACGGCCACGGGCGGCGGGGCCTGTCCCCATCCAGCCCCAAAACCCTGCAGGGGCTCCGGCTGCCGCTCCAGCTGCCGTCCAGGAACCCGCCGCCCATCCTGCCCGCCGCCGCCCGCCGCCCGTCAGCAGCTCCGCTCCGCCGCCGCCGCCCGCCCGCCTCCGCCGCCGCACATCCCGGTGCAGATCGTGGGCGCGAGGCAGAGCACGCTGGGAAACAACGCAGGCGCTGGCGCTGGCCCGGGGCAGCTGCTGCCAGGACGGAGCCGGCAGCGGCGGCGGGCGGCTCGTCCGGCCCTGCTCGCCATGGCGCCGTCCATCGCCTCCAGGGAGGGCGGGGTCGCGGGCCGGGGGGCGGGGGCTAAAGGAGGCCCCCCCGGCGGCGGCGCAGGTCTCTCAGGTGCGTCCGCAGGCCAAGCAGACCGGACCGAGCCGCATCGGGCCCCCTGGCCTCCGGCCCCGCCTCCTCTCAGGGCCCCGCCCTCCTCTCAGGGCCCCACCTCCTCTCAGGGCCCCCGCCTCCTCGCCTCCCGCCTCCTTGTCGCGCGCCGCCCTCTCCCTGCCGCTGCTGACGGGGCAGCAGAGAGGAGCGCCGGCCGGCGTGACCACGAACGGAGGAACGACCGCGAGTCAGACGCCACAGGTCAGCGGATCGATGTTATTAATAAATGATGAACGTCCCAGGAGAAGAATGAAGGAAGAGAGAGAGACATAAATAATTAAAGAAACGCATTAATACAAATATATATATATATATATATAAATGAATGGGTATATTAATTTAAAGTCATTACAGTTACTACATAAATATTAAATAAGATTGTAATATTGCTTTTGTTTTATTAAATACAAATAATAATAATAATTATTATTATTATAATAAAAAAATATTCAAATATATAATATTATATATAATTTAATGATTCTAATAATTTTTTTAATAATAATTAGTAAAAAAATATGAGTAAATAAATCTATTTAAAAAAAAAAAATATATATATATATATATATATATATATATATATATATATATAAATTAGATAAATAAAATTGACCATCCATTTATTTTCTTCGCTGTTATTTTGTCTTTCCGTCTGTTGAAACAGTTTCTTTATTGTTTTTTAGGGAAAGCAGTTGTCCGGTTCTCTAAAACGAAAGTCCGACTCGACTTCAGCCAACGACGAAGACGGCCCCGCCCCTCCACGGCTCCAGCCAATCAGAGACCACAGCTTCAGCGCTGCCGACCAATCACAGCGAAGCAGGTAACGGCACGGCGACTGTGTGAACCTCAAAGCGTATCAACGCGAGCGTAACAACATATTGACTCCTCTCATCGTCTCCCCCAGGCTCCGGGGCCCCTCCCCCGCTCTCCTCCTCCCCCTCCCCCATGCTGCCGGCGTCCCGTGGGCTCGCCCATGGGGAGAGAGCTCCTCCCCCTCAAGCGGTGGTGAAGCCCAACGTCCTCACGCACCTCATCGAGGGCTTCGTCATCCAGGAGGGCGCCGAGCCGTTCCCTGTGAGTGCATACAGGCATCTATATAAATGTTTATTCTGTTAATCAAACTATTGTCTCATTTAAGGTTTACTGTATGCTTTGTGTTCTCATTGTTAGTTTAAATACTACATTTACTCACTTTTTACTGTTTACACCCAGATTTCACTAAATGTTTGGTCATGGAAATTTGGTTTAAAGTCATGGAGAAGTAATGGAAAATTGGTTAAAAGTTATGGAAAATTGGTTTAAAGTCATGGAAAAGTCAGAATGTGTATGATCCCTGATCCTGGGATTTGTAGTTTCTGACACTAGCGATTTATTTTCATTATCGATTTAATCTCCCGATAGTTTTCTAGATACATGGGAAAACCTGGAAAAGTCATGGAATTTTTTTTGATGGTTATTTCCAGGCCTGGAAAAGTCCTTGAAGAAAAAAAAGTTTGAAATAATTAAAATGCTTTTAAAAGAAAGACGCTAAAAAATAAATAACTTTTTCATTCATACACCGAGATTTTGCTAAATGTTTGGTCAGGAAATGTAGTTTAAAGTCCTGGAAATCCACTGGTCTCAAAATGTGTATGAACCCTGTGTTTATATGTTTTGGTCTTTAAATGTCTTGCTTTGTGAGTTCAAACCCTCAAGACATTCTGTTTAATGTGCTACAAAAGCTTTTTCTCTGTCATTTTTGTATTAAAAATAACCAATTATTTTTAAATTCACGAATTAGTCGACTGATGACCTCGTGACCTTTTCTCTTGTTTGATTGACAGGTGTGTGGGTCGGTGAAGGACTCGACCGGCGAGGATTTAACCGACGACGGTCCGGACGCCGACCGGTCGGAGACGGTTACCGCGGCGACGGGTAAGGGCCGTCTGAGGGCGGGGCTTAAACACACAACGACAAAGTGACTTTTTGTGGGTTTTAATTACAACCTTTAAACTCTGAGTTTCCCACCTCCTGACTTTCACTTGAATGCAGCACAGAAAAACATCGTGACACCTTAAAGCTGTTTAAATGCAGTTCTTTGTGTTTGCTGATGGATATTCAATGTTCAATATCATGTATTTACCATCTGCTCTGTTTTTTTATTTTATTTTATCCCTCCTCAGTGCTGAAGTGTGAGTACTGTAAAAACTTTGCTCCGGCCGGACAGTTCAGAGGCACCAAAAGATTCTGCTCCATGACGTGTGCCAAGAGGTACTTCAACATGCATGAGATATTATATATATGTATAATATATATATATATATACGCAGTGGAAGCCATCTGAGAAAGAAGACACACAGTACAGCTGAGAGCTAAAAAAGATTTAAATAAATACAAGTCTTCTGATTGAAGAACCCTTTCTCAGGTGGCTCATCTGTATGTGACGCAGCACGTTTCATGTTTCATCCACTTTTCTATAAAAAAACAGGCATGTGAAATTGTTCCTTCTTTTTCTTTTTCTCAATTTCCATATTCAAATGTATGTATTATGTCGTATTTGTATCGCTATAGAAACAATGCGCTGCCGGCATTGTTTTGAACAGATTGCTGTCGCCGTGTTATTTGATTCTTTGTCTGCTTCTGCTTTGCATTCGTCCCTTTGCCCGCGACGCGAGTATAGATCCATACGGTAGAGATCCATACGGTATAGATCCATACGGTATAGATCCATACGGTATAGATCCATACGGTATAGATAGATCCATACATCTATACGTATAGATCCTTATCTATATGTAAGGATCTATATGTATAGATCCTTAGGGGTATAGATCTATACGTATAGATCCATACATCTATACGCATGGATCTATACGCATGGATCTATACCCTATGGATCTATATGTATAGATCTATTTGTATATATCCATACGTATAGATCCATACGTATACAAATATATATATTCGTATAGATCCATATGTATAGATCCATATGTATAGATCCATACGGTATAGATCCATACATCCATACGTAAGGATCTATACGTATAGATCCTTACGTATACGAATATATCTATTCGTATACGTAAGGATCTATACGTATAGATCCTTACGTATACGAATAGATATATTCGTATAGATCCATACATATACGTATAGATCTATTCGGATACGTATGGATCCATACGTATAGATCTATACGTATACTTATGGATCTATACGTATAGATCCTTACGTATACGAATAGATCCTTACGTATATGAATAGATCTATTCGTATAGATCCATACATATACGTATAGATCTATTCGGATACATATAGATCCATACGTATAGATGTATACGTATAGATCCATTCGTATACTTATGGATCCATACGTATGGATCCATAAGTATACGAATGGATCTATACGTATAGATCCATTCGTATACTTATGGATCCATACGTATGGATCTATACGGATACGTATGGATCTATACGGATACGTATGGATCTATACGGATACGTATGGATCTATACGGATACGTATGAATCTATTCGGATACGTATGGATCTATACGTATAGATGTATACGTATGGATCTATACGTATAGATGTATACGTATAGATCCATTCGTATACTTATGGATCCATACGTATGGATCTATACGTATGGATCTATTCGGATACGTATGGATCTATTCGGATACGTATAGATGTATACGTATAGAGCCATAGGTATACTTATGGATCTATACGTATGGATCTATTCGGATACGTATGGATCTATACGTATAGATCCATACGGCGCTCGGAGCAAAGGGATAAAAACTGTATGTGTTGCTCGTCTTGGCTTCAGTACCATATATGTCACTCTGTGTCTACGATACAGTATGTATTGGTTCCCCAGGTACAACGTCAGCTTCCGGCAGCACTGCTGCATGCGTCAGGGTCAAGGTCAAGGTCACGGTCAAGGTCAGCTCACCAACTCGGACGAGGAGGGAGGCATCGCCAGGCGGAGGGTCCCCCGCAGGACCAGCTCCGAAATAGCCAGTGCCAAGATAGCAGGGAGACCCGTACCTGTGAAGGTGAGGAGGAGCCGTGCACAGTGACCGCGTGTCATCACCGCCACCGTGAGTTTTAAGGTGGGAAGCAACGTGTGGATCTGCTCTGCTCCCACAGAGCCGCTCAGAGTCCAGCCACTCGGACGAGGAGTCCAGCGGCGAGGAGGACGAGGACGACCCCGTGTCCCTGTCCTCCGCCTCCTCGGCCTCCTGCCGCCCGCCGCCTCCCCCGCTGCCGGCGGAGAGCTCGGCGCCCGGCTGCCTGCCGCCCGCCGGCCCCGCCCAGTGGAGCGTGGAGGAAGTGTCGCAGTTCATTTCCTCACTACAAGGTTGGAAGATTTTTAAGTACTTTTCTATTCAGTCTGTATATTAATATTTCTCTACTGTTTTTACTGCTCATTTATATTTATTTATATTACTTGTTTCTATTGTATTATTCTTTTTATTCACTTGTGAGCAAGGCTGCTGTAATCCTGTAATTTCCCCACTGCGGGACTAATAAAGGATTATCTTATCTTATCTTATCTTTTGCTTGTTTTTGTATTTTTTGCGTTTTCACACTTAGTTTTTCTATTTTGCCCTCCCATTTATCCTCCTCCTCCTCCTCCTCCTCCTTCGCAGGCTGTGAGGAGGTCGCCTCCCAGTTCCTGTCGCAGGAGATTGACGGACAGGCCCTGCTGCTGCTGAAAGAGGAGCACCTAATGTCCACCATGAACATCAAGCTAGGTCCCGCCCTCAAGATCTGCGCCCACATTAACACCCTGAGAGACTGATGATGCCAGCGTGTTCACAGTCCAGCCTCAAGCATTTACCCTGAAACTCCTGATCCGCTCACCAGTTCGGATATGAAACTGGTTCCAGTGCAGCTCTCCAGCTCCCAGTAGAGCTGCAGCACTTGGATCTGTAGTTGAATTGTCCACTCAGCAGCACATGTTCAACGCACAGAGAAACCGTTCATCTTTCATGTCTGTGAGTTGCAGAAATAGAACGGATTACTATATTTTGGTGAAGATTCATGTTCCCTAAAATGCAAACGTGCAGTCAGAAATAGTTCTCTCTCAAAGTGGTTTCATTTTGCTTTTTAGTTGCACAGTTTCACTCGTACCTGCGATGCAAAATGCAGAAATGGAGGTTTTTGAATGTATTTTCGATGCAAAAGTCACTTCAGCAAGTTGGATTCGTTGCACAGGATTCCCTCATGTTATTTACCGACAGGGCTGCCCTTTACACAGACTCTGACCCAGGCGGTGCTGACCTTGGTTTATTTTGTTGTTGCATTTAACTGCTATTCATATTGTACAGATTATCCCACTTCTTTGTCTTCAAAAATGAAGTCAGGATTAGTTTTTCTTGTCTTTGAGAAACACTTTGGTTCTCATCTAGCCGAACACTCGTGGCTTTTTCCTGAAATGTGTTTTTTTTATTTCTTATTTAAGCCACAACCAGCATGGCATTAGGACAGAAATGCAGTAAATAAATACGCATAATTTAATTTAAATCCACCTAAAAGCTATTTATCAGTCATTATCAAAGATATTTGCTTTCATTTTCAAGTATCTTTCAAGGGAACATTTATAACTTTAATGTTTAATTCTGTGAAAACTAGTACTTTCAATCATTTTGTGAGAATAGGCCTCATCGATTTGAAACTTTTTATTTATTTAGTCTGCGGCCTATTCTTCAGTTCACAGGGTTTCAGCTCAACGTCCAGAGTCCAGAAGAAACCCGAGGCCCTCGAGTTTCACAGCATTCCTCAAAAGATACTGCAACAACAGCGACGTTGCATCTCGTTTCCTCACATTCCTCTTGTGTTTTCACAAACGGAGCACATCGACACTCCAACGCTCTTCCAAAACTGTGTTTTTCCACTCGGTATCTGTAAAGAGCCGGTCTTTTAAAGTTGTTTAACGGGTCTTATTGTTGACTCTACTGCAGAAATGTAATCTGCAATCCGTGACTATTTTCGTTCTGTCAGGCAATTTCAAGATTGTCGATAGCCGCTCCTGATTTAACTCAGAGCGAAGGGTGACGTCATGGGCTTGATTTTATTTTTTTTATTTTTTTTAAGTATCGACGAACAAAACCAGAAGAATTGTGCAGAAAAAGATGAATCCGGCTTGTGGACCTACGTTTAGGATGGATGAAGGAAAAAAGCAAATCCTCCCTGAATGAATGAGTGTGAATGAGGAAAAAACAACTTAAGCTAAACTGTAATAAGTGTAAAATTTGCCTTTTATATTTAAATGCACATTTGTTTGCTGGACTGCCTTGTTTAAGCTTTTTACTGTAGGAGTTTTCTCATGTTCTCTGTGAACCTCGTGGCCTTTCTCACTAGTCTCCAATAGGTTTAGATGAGGATTGTCTGTTTTCTAACTGCTTTTCATATCACTCCTTGTTTTATATTAGTGCTTACTTTTTTTACGATTGTTAATTCAAGCAATGACATCCGTTGCCTTTTTCCCAAAAAGCGTGACCGAGTAGTAGCTCCCTTGATGAAGGACACTCTGTCTTCCTCGTAGCGTCGTCTCATAGCGTGTAACCACCGACGGTGTTTCCCTCTTCTAGCTCTCCGTCTTCGGCTTTATTGTTAGTGACTGTGGCTCTTTGCAGTGTTTTCTTTCAGAGGGGATCATAATCTTTGATAGCTGTGTGTGTTTTTTTTGTATTTCATGGTGCTCACCAGGTTTTGAAGTGTTCGGATCCGCAGCTCCCTCGCCATATTGTGACGACACAAAACTAATAAATAATAATAATAATAAAAAAGAGCCATTGTGTTGCATAACAAGCGGTGTGAGATACAATTTCTTAGTCGAAACATCTGCAGGTCTGTGGTCACAAAGATATCAGCGGACTCTGCAAAAGACCCTTTTTCTTTCCTTTTATTAAATAAAGAGGATACTTCAGGATCAACATGTGTTTGCTTGCAATAATCTGAAGAAAAGAAACCCCGCTAAACCTTCGGAGGGACGGAGTTTGAAGAGGAGACGCTAACAATGCTGTCGTGCAAATAAATCATCAAGGAACTGTTTTAAAACTGTTTTTATTTTTGCAGCGGAACTAAACTGACCTGTGAGGGAAGCGTCTCTCTTCTATGATGTTTTTTATTTTAAATGTGCATGGATTGCTTTCTGTAGTCCCTTTAGCTTCCTAGTTGTCTGACATGTAAGAATGGATCATTACAGGTTTATAATTTTATATATATATATATTGGTCTTAATCTCAGGGGAAATCACTGTTCAGATTCCAGAATACAGTTAAACACCTGCTTGTACAACAGTATGCGGTTTACAATGGCCTAATTATGGGATGTAAAACAACAGTGTTGTCACCAAGTAGACAGAACTTGATTGACAACAGTCCCTTTGTAGGTTGTGTCAGCTTTTAGTCGCTGATTCACACCAGCTCCGGGACATTTTGTTCTTTTCTGGCTAAGTTGTTTTTATTTATGGCAAATAGTCCATTTGAATGCATAGCATCGTAATGACGTGGAAACTAGTGCAGTGTTATGGTCCCGTCACACAGTTTAAAGTGCATCTCCTGTCCTCTGCTGTATTACTTATGTAAAGCTATGTACATATGACGCATTACGCTTCCTTTACAGTTAAAAAGTGCAGCAAACCTTCATTGTTTTCTTTCATTATATGAGTCTTTTTTAGATCACCATAGTTAGTTTACAGAAAAATACATATATATACAACCCATATATTACGTTCTACATATACAGCATAAAGTGTTCCAACAGTACAAACACGTTGAACACTAAACTTGCGTTTAAAAAACAATGTGCGTTTGTTTTTATGCTAAAAGTTCTCCTTCATTAGAATCCTTCATTTTTGCAGCAGTCCTCAATGTTTACGACAACGCCGGTGCAGGTTCTGACCGACGACGGTCTCAGCCAATCAGAGCACCGTATAGGTGTGTCCCTCTACATATCCCGCCTCCTTCAGGTATTTCTCGATGTCCAGTGGTTCAGACGCTCTGAGAGCTGTGCTCCCATTGGCTGATTTCTCCGCCTCGTGAAGTGTTCTAATGAGCTCTGACGTCGAGAGCCGTTGTTCGGGGCGCCAATGGCAGCAGGCCCTGATGACGGAGTACCTACGGAACAAGGTACAATTAGCATGTACAATTAGCATGTACAACTGAAACTAAGCGAGACACGTGTATTTATACCACCTTAACACACGAATAGCAAGTCGTTTTAACGTGTTACTTCATGAGCGAGGTGTTGTCGTCTGTTGGAACTCACGCGAGCTAGCAAACGTATCTGTTAATGTTAGCTTAGCGTTAGCTGCCGTGTAGCCTGCTTGAAATTCAATGTTGACTATTAGAAGTTAACGTTAAGTTTTTAAGCGCGTCTTCTCTGAAAATGAAGTTACATTTTAATCTATACTAAAAACAAATGTCAACTATGAAATAAAAGTCACTCATTCTGGTCAGAAATGTTAGCTAACTAGCTACATCTAACACACAAACGTTTTGCTAGCTCACTAAATTAATGTAAATATATTGTGTGTGTGTATGTATATGTGTATATATATATATATATATATATATATATATATATATATATATATATATATATATATATATGTTTTAAATACATTTTTATTATATTTATATATTTTATTTAATATATATGTATATTTATATTTATATATATATGTATATATTTGTATTGATATACATATATATATTTCTTTTTATATATTAATATATATATAATATTTTTGTATATTGATATATATATATATATATATATTTATTAATTTATATATAAGTATTGATATTTTTATTGATATATGCATTTTTTATATATATATATACTTATATATATATATTTGTATTTTTTTTATATTTACTTTTATATTTATCTATTTTTATTATTTATTTAATTATTTAATTATTTATATATATATATATATATATATATCTATATATATATATATATATATATTTTTTTTTTTTCTATATATTTATATATTTTTTATTTATATAGCAGCCTAGGTGTGGGTGAGATATTCCTCCCAGCTCCACTACTTAAGACCTCATGAATTCGTTGTTGCTGCACTAATTGATTTGAAGATAAGATAAAGACTCGTTGCACAATCCGGCCAGTTCTCTTATCTCATTGTGAAAACAGTTTCCTGCTGTTTGTCTTACAGGGAGTTGGAGCAGCCGCTGGGCCGTTTGAGATGCTTTCCTCTTTGTAGATGCTGCAGAAGTTCAGTCTCCTTGATCTGGGCAAACGGTGGGTCACCTGCATACACAAGAGTATTTTATATTAGATTAATGTCCCTATGCGTAACAAATATGCACTAAACACATTATCGAATATATTTATCGACATTTCTTAAAAAATTGTTGTTTATTATCTAGTTTGGCTGTGTACTTTTACTTTGAAAGGGTGTTTATATTTGTTCTTTGCAGGTAATTATAATCAATATGCCAACATTTGACTAAAATCTTATTCTATGACTCATACAATAAACAACTTCTCTTGTATTTATAATTTGTAAACACCCACCCAATGTGACCATTTCATAGAGCAGGATACCAAAGGACCATCTGACAAAAAGAGAGAGAGAGGAGCATTATGGCAAGGAAAGGGACCGGATATTGCACTCAGATTAAATAATATACATTGTTTATGAATGCATTTAGGGTAGAGACACTGGAATCAACGCTGACATGCATTTCAAACACACAACTTGTTGATTAAGTGGCTTATTAAAACATTAAAACACTAAAACACCTTTTTTTCTTTTTTTTTACATCAATAATGCTAATGTTTAGGGTTATAATGTGTGTTTTTTCCTTTTGATCACATAAACAACTGTACATATTATACACTGTGGTGAAACCTGCTATTCATTAGACATATAACGTCAACATAATTCAACAGCCTGGTATTAAATGGGATAATAACACACCTCCTGCCTTCATAACTACATCTGTGGACATTTCAGTGACTGCTGTCATTATTTAAGGTTCTCACAGACGACTACTCACACGTCGCTGCTCTGACTGACGCCTCTCCTGCTCAACACTTCAGGCGCCTGCCACTTCCTCCTCTCCTCGCCTTCCCCCGGCGACGCGGCGGCCTGCGCTGTCCTCCGATAGGCCGAGCCCAATCCCCACAGCTTCGCCGTCAGGTCTCCACCAACCAGGACGCTGTGAGCGCCCACGTTGCCGTGGATGCAGCGCTGACTGTGCAGGTACTCCTAGAGGAGGTTCGGAGAAAGACGGGACAATAAGAGGGGGTGCTGGGAGTTGTGAGGACGATCGGCACTTTAAGGATACTAAAAACATCCAAAATATGAACGTCAACCAGACGTAACACTAAAATTCAGAATGTTTAATACCGTATTCATACTTTTACAGAATGTACATCGTATTTTATTCAACCTGGCATCATAACAACATAACCTGAAGTGTGAAGATAGTATTCAGACGGTTCATGCTCTGTAATTTATCAGGCATAAACAAATCATAACAAATTAGGTTATGGACAGACTGGAGGATAAGCAGGAGATGGAATGTGAATACAGGATGTTGGTACATAAAGCAGGGAGACAGACAGACGGATGTTTAACCAACCAGAGCAGAGGCCACTTGTTCTGCCATGGAGAAGATCTTCTTCTCTGTGATGTCACATGAAGACTCCACACCCACGTTGTCCTTCAGTGAGGATGAGGAGGAAAAGAGAAACACATGACGTATAATCAGTTAGATATTAGCCTTTTAAATCAGACTACCAGACCTGATATCTCTCTCTCCCTGTCTGCATTCATAATCAGCTGTTGCACCCGAAGGTGAACACACTGAGCTCCACTGCTTAGTCATGTATTGCCCTATACTGCCTCACAGAGGCGAAGAGCAGTAATTACTTTAACGACTCTGCATGTTAATTAAAAGTCACTGTGGGCTTAAATAATGTTTAAAATAGCATGAAGAATATTATACTGTCCACTTCTGTTCCATTGATATTTTTGGGGGCAACAGATGTGTTTTTTTTTTTTTTTTTTTTTACATTTCGAAGGTTTTGGTGATTAACCGTACCTGTCGACACCTCCACAGGAACCCCAGCAGGTCTCTGTGCTGCAGCTCCTCCACCACCATCATGGGGGGCGGCTGCACCGACACCACACCCAGCAGCTCGGGTAGGAAGGGGTGCGGCCCGAGTCCCGACACGAAGGACGCGAAACCCAAAAAGTGCTGCCGCTCGGTGCTGTTTGCTCTTTCTGGAGGGAGAGATTAGGGAACAGGAAAACAGTTTTAATCACTTAGAAAGCAGCGCTCTGTTTTTCACATGCACACACAGTAAGTTCAGCATCAGTTCGATTCCATTAGGATTTATCCGTACACTTTTTAACAAGTGATAACTCAGAAAAAACTAAGCTTCTGTGCCATCAATCATTGGCAGAGCCTCCTTGAGACTATAGAGCTCTGTCTCTGCACACGTCTCCTCACCCTTCAGCACCCTCAGCACCACGTTCCTGCTGTCCATGCGCGCTCTGTAGAGGCCGGTCGTGTGGTCCGGCTTAATGGAGAAGGACTGCGGCAGCGCAGCGACCTGGCTGAAGGCGCCGTGCTGCTTCTCGGTGGACACCTGAGGTACTGCGGCCAGCGTCGGCACCACGGTCAGCTGCACTTCCTGAACCGACATCGGCAGCTCCTCGTGCTCCATTGGGTTTATCCCCGCGGGCGCTATTTAGAGAGGAATAATACATCAGTGTACTCTTTTTTTTTTTGTGTGGCTAATTTAGTTTTTAGATTAGGAACTGGTGCGTGCTCGCTCACCATCGATGCCCTGCAGGTGATGCCGGCGGCTGCTCCTTCTGTAGGAGGAGCGCTGAAAGGGAGAGACCTGAGTCCGCTTCTCTTCTGGACAGTACCGCACCAGGCACAGGGCCAGTAAGGTGACCAGTGTTCCCAGTAGGAGCAGCGTGGGGACGATGATCACCGCCTGCATGTGCTCCAATACAACTGAGAGAGAGAGAGAAGGTCAGAGACGAGAAACAGCTTTATTCTCTATGTTTTTTTTGGTATGTCACTGATGAGGAAGACCTTCCCACAGCGGGAATGTCCTAACCTCCCTGTTTCTTGTATTTAAGTCCTCGCGTGGATGCATTTGTGTCTCACAGACGCTCAAAAAGGAATTCCAAGTGCGTAAGTTTGTTTAGGTTTGGTTTCAGTTTTCCGCTGGAGGTGTGTTGACGGGATGAATCCGTCGGCTGTTTAAAAGGTCGCACCTCTCGAGTGTTGACAGGAGGTTTTAACATCTGATTTAACAAAGCGCTTCAGTGTTTAAGAGCAACTGTCGATACCACCCCTCTGAAAGAGTCATACTTTACAAATACAGTGGCACAAAGCGAGGCAACGACGAAAAAAAGAAGATGATTGTATAATTACTCGATTTAAATAATTAGTTTCCAGTCAAAAGCTGGAGAAGCTTGAGAATTCACGCTGTTCCGTTAAAGCGTAATCGTACATCTGGACACGCGGCTAGTTCTTTAATCCTGTTCTTTTATTTTTGTCTTTATTGTTATCGTGATACGACGACGGCATGTGGATGGCGTTCATCCCGATTGCGCAACCGCCATGCCGTTGCCCCGCTGCATTGCCGACATAACACAATTAGGCTGTAATTAGCCGGTAGGACTGGCTCTGGTGAGTCACTGACAGCTAGTGCTGAGTCACGGATCACATGTTGAGCCACTGAAGCACTTTATTTTGATAGCTGTGCTGAACAGGAAGTACATGAATGTGTTCCTGGTTATTGCTTTTTCCTTTATAATTATGCCCGTCCTCCATGTTCACCCTTCACTGACATACCAGACTCTGTGGACCAACACACCTTTACACAACATGACTACAGCGCCTGTACGCTGCAGAAAGAGCCGGATGAAAGCCTGATGTTTTGTTAGGAAGAGGAAACTGGAACGTAAAGCCTCTTTTCCGTGGAAACTGTTCTTGTTGTTGCACATTCTTAGGGGAGGTGAGGTCTCGGTGGAAAGACATACATCATGTGTCTTGTCATTCTCATAAAAGACCGTTTGAGCTTGAAATGTCAACACCGCTCCTCCACAAAGACTCAATACATTTAACATTCAGGCTGGTTAAACTCTTCTAGCGTTCCCATTTTATGGATAGTTGATTTCTATCAGGGTTCTTACGGTCATGGAAAACCTGGAAAAGTCATGGAAGTTTAAAATGGTTATTTCCAGGCCTGTAAAAGTCCTTGAAAAACATAAAAAAATCCCAAAAGTGTTGTAAAAGTCATGTAAATGTGTTATATTCATGTGTTCATGTCGTTCATTTACGCTGAGTTTGAAATAATTAATATGCTTTTAAAAGAAAGACGCTCAAAAGTCATGGAAATTTGGTTAAAAGTCATGGAAAAGTTATGGAAATTTGGTTAAAAGTCATGGAAAAGTCATGTAAATGTGTTATATTCATGTGTTCATGTCGTTCATTTACGCTGAGTTTGAAATAATGAATATGCTTTTAAAAGAAAGACGCTCAAAATATAAGCAGGCATACATACAGGCATCTATATAAATGTTTATTCTTTTAATCAAACTATTGTCTCATTCATTTGAGTCATTTAAGGTTTACTGTATGCTTTGTATTCTCATTGTTAGTTTAAATACTACATTTACTCACTTTTTACTGTTTACACAACATGTTTGGTCACGGAAATCTGGTTTAAAATGTGTATGAACCCTGTAAAAAAAAATCACGAATAACAATTTAAAAAGGCCTTGTTGTTGTTGACTCAACACAAGCTGCAGTGTCTTGTGTTCTAATGAGGTGTGAACGTCTCGTCCAGATAACGTATTATTAACTGATCAGTGAGTCAGCCGGTATTTCTCCATCTGATAGTCGTCTCACTTCACATGAGGTATTCTGTATCGTACCCGCGGTCACCGGCATGAAGTAGAAATAATGATGGACTTCATGGTCGTTTGAAGGGTTCATCTCAGGTCCTTTCTTTCATGGCTTTGAGCCGAGTGTTATGTTTCCTAATCGGCTGCCAGGATCTAGATCTATGTGATCAGAAGGCCGCTGGTGTTTTATGTTAACAGAGATACGCTGCAAGCGGAGAGATGAGAAGCTCCCTGAGTAAACAAAGAGATACGGATGATAGTGAGAGAGCAGAAGGCAACAGAGGGAAGCCTCAGCTAAATGAAATGTAATGTATGAAGCTTCTCAACCTTTTTTCAGTAATGTTCTCCTTAACCAGCTTTTTGGGTTGAAAAAAAGATGTATAATACACAGCGTTGTGCCATCAGTGTCTAATTTAATATAGAATATATACAATTATGTTTATGAACTTGATTGAATATTTGATAAAATAACAATTTTGAAAGGATTTTTTTAACGGATCTTACTTTTACATTTATGTTTTTTTTAAATCTGACGTTTGCTTACGCTGCGTTTTAATACAGGGGTCAAATGTCGTGTGTGTGCTTGTGCAGAAAAGAGCACAAATGTGAAGTAAAGTAAACAAGAGACATGACAGGAAGACGGGTTGAGGAGGAGGAAGAGGAGCTGACGAAGAGCAGCAGGTGTGTTCTTACTGCAGAGGTTGTCGCCCGGCGCACACAGGTCGTCGGCCGTGGAGTTGGACGACATGCTGCAGAGGAAGAGAGGGACGGGTCATCGTTAGCGCCTTTAGCTCACTGGAGGTCATTTTCAGTCCATTTTCTCGATTTGACATCATTTTCTTAGATTCACCTTTTAAGGCACTTGCATATAAGATACATACCCATGTTTTACATCATAAATTGCAGAACAATCTCAGCTATCTATATAATGAGGCACCATTGTCGTAAGGCAAAAGTGTAAAGAGAAAAACTTTATAATATGACACTAAAGCTGAAAAATGGAATCTCGATTTTTGGAAATTCTTCATATCGCTTGAAAAAAGCTAACTTTACTCAGGTGGTGACTCTGTTTAGGTGATGGCAATTGGTTTACCAAAGGTTTTAGGTTCACAAAAGCAGTGAAATATATGAATACAATGGTAGATACATGTAAATAAATGTCTAAAACTAAATTTTTTATTATCGTTTTTTGAGTAGAAATATGGTCTTTCACAGCTTTCACCAAAATGATAAAAATGGGACTGAGAAATGACTTCATAGTGCAGATAAAGCTTCATGAGGTGTGTGCAAATGAAAAATTACCATCACAACACTTTTTTTTTAAATAAAATATGTATTCGTCCAGAAGGATGTCGACATTTCAGAAAGGTGTCAATATTTACAGTAGACTTAAAGCTTGCACGACAAATATGAACTGACCTTTTTTTTTTTTTTTTTAATCTGGACTCGCACGGCAAATATAAAGAGGAGCGCTGGAGGACTTTGTGTGTTTAGCTAAACCGATATCGCTTCCGTGGATAACGGAGGAGCAGAGATCAGCGTCACCGTCGCTCAGCACCGACCCACAATCCATCTCACACACATGATATACAGATATGTTTAATACATGTTGAATATATTGTAAAGAGGTTATCAGATTGTTTGCCAGTAAAACGTCGTCGTTGTGAGTCGAGGGTCATCTCTTCATTGTTCGTCCTAATTTAGAAATGTATTTTCCTGTTGCATGTGTACAGTTGGCAGAGATGAGTCACTGAAAGGCTCCAAATAGTTTCCCTGTAACACCGTCAAGTTATAGAAACTTCTCCGTGCCGGAAAACCCCTGACACTGAGCCGAGGTGTGTGTTTCCACTTCTCTGGTCTCTATTAAAGCAAATGGTAACTTGACCAACATATAAATATATATATATGTATGAATATATGAAAGACTATAACTATAAATCAGTGTGTAGGTAGATAAACTGTTTCCCACTGAGATTAAAGCTAATAAAATGCACTCTTATGAAGGGTGGCTAACATAATATATATATTTATTTTTAGCTAAAAAAGAATCAATCTGATTTTAAGTGTACGCTATATTCAGAATGTTTTCTCGGCTCTACGTCTCCGTCAGACATTGAGCCGGAGCCTTTATCTGCTCTCTTCAAAGCCACCGGCCTCCATTGACAAAACTACTAATGTGCTGGTCTACTGCTGCCTCCATCTGTTAGTTAGTTAGTTAGTATTATTACACAACTTCTGTGTAGTTCAAGGTTTAGTCCGGATCAACCAGTCTGACGGCAACGTGCCGATACTGTTCTAACAGCTTCCACTTGGATGGATTGTTCTTAAGGTCGGCCTCTTTTCCGGTGCCTGAAACCTGTTATTCTGCAGTGTAAATAAAGCGTTACATTGCTCTGCTCCTTTTGTTCCTGCGCTGGTCCTCTAATTCATCTCCTGTCGGAGCTACGCTGATGATGGACAAGAACCTCATGCAGGCCTAAGCCATCCTGCAGAACACAGCTGATGGAGAGCGTGATGGAAATGCCCCCTCAGCACATGTGATCCTGTATACATTTAAACTCGTGATCTTTTTTAACAAGCATATTTAATGCAAATAGTAAACATTCAAATCACGAGTTCAGAGGAAAAAAAACACCCTTTTTAAAAAGATTGATGGACACTTCTCTCCTGGGATGCACTGGATAACCACCACTATGTCCGTCCCCACACACACACACACACACACACACAGCAGACACCTTCATATACATACATACACACATATATGTATATGTATGTTTATACTGTCTCTCATTGTATTATCCACCACATTGCACTGCACCTTTACCGCTTCTCTTTTGCACTCTGGACAGATGCAAACTACATAAAGGTGAATCTGAATCTGAACAGACCCACGTACAGGTTGTGGTCCTGTCCGCCTGATTTGTTTAACAAATGTAGCCGAGAGCGTCAGCTGTTCCCAGCGGCGTCGGGCCGTCGGTAATGTGGAGTCTAACACAGATGAACAACCAGCGATGAATGTTATCCACCTGGGCAAATATCAGAAAGGTGTACAACGTAAAGATAAACATTGTTTAACCCCAGGTGAGAAACACACAGCCTCCTCATCAACATCAGTCAGCTTTCCTCTTTTGGTTGAGATATCAACTTTAAGTCATTTATAAACTCAAACTTTAAGAAGTTTCATAAAGACCTTTTTAGTTCCATATAAATAAGGATTTCTTAAAATGTTGTTACTTGCAGACTGTTATGTAATTTAGCTATCGACTCATTTCTTTGTGTTGAAAAGGATTTATTGAAGACATTGTCTATGCTGTGGTTCAACTAATGCTGAAGAAATGGTTCTTTTCTGTCATCTGAAGAACTATTTAACCGGTAAAGTGCACATAGTGTGTGTGACAGGCGGTTGTGTTGATGGAATTGTGTTATTAACACGAGAGGAAAGACGCTTCTTCGTGACGAGATGTGTGTGTGTGACAATGCAGAGTCATCCACACCCACACACACACTTCTTACTGAAGCACACTGGTATGTAGTAAGCAGTGTTTTAAAGACAACACACACACACACACACACAGACAGAGACCGGCCTCTACACTCCTTTTTCCACAAGAATGGATGTCACTGAACCCGTTTGTCTGCATTGTTCTCTCTTATTCACACGCGGCGCATCAACGCGCGCCTGAAACACAACTCAAGACTGGCCGTCGCACACACACAAGAGCAGACACACACACAATGGTTGTGTATATGTATAAGCATTTGTTGGTGTAGATGTTCATGTATGTAACGGTTAGCATTTATACTCGCTAAAAGCTAATACTACTGATTATTTATTTTATTATCTTTATTTTTTTATATGTCAAGGATTGACAATGCAAAGTAAAAAGTTCAACAACAAAAAAAAGACACACAGACGTGTGTAAATAATAAATATAAATCATGACATTAAATGTGTAAGGGTGCACGTATCACATAGGATGATACCACACACATGTAGTACTCGTATAGTACATGTAGTACTCGTATAAGTACTACAGTGTGTATGTGCACACAGCATAAAGCTTCTGAAAGACGTGCACACACATGTCAGCAGGAGCGTGTCAAACAAAACAAAAAAGAGGTGGAAATCAAGTCCAGAAGTTTCTGTCACAAATCCATATATATATATATATATATATATATATATATATATATATATTCTTTTTCTCTTTCATCTTACCTGGCTGACTTTCTGGGTCAGGTGTCAAACTCTGTGCGCTCCTCTAATCCAGAAACCTGCAGTCCGGTGCGAGTGGAGAGAGATGCTCTCCGTTTTCATGTTGTCCTACTCAGTCTGCAGTAAATAGTGAAATCCAGTGAAGATACCGGCGGTGATAGAATCTGTGTTTCTATTGCTGTCACCAACCAGGTGTGTTCTCTCTCTCTCTCTCAGGTAAGCCACTCCCACCACTCCAACACTGTTTCCTTGCAACGCTTATCACCTGCACACACCTTGCACTCAGTATTATATTTGCTGTGTGCATGTATTTGGGTATCGCTGTGCAGGTTTTTCTTTTTTCTTCTTCTCCTGTTTGTGACGAGTTTCCAGGCAGCTGGCTGTATTATTTTTCAACTTGACCGACTTCAGTTACTTCAGTAGGTAACAGAGAGGCAACATGATTTATTTTTCATGCTCCAGAATAACTTTTCATATTGGGGCACAGTATTTATTTGTCCCCGACATTATTTCACTGGGCCTTTTGGTGCCACAATAATACATTTTTTGGTCAGTTTCCATTAGGGATGCTAATTTTGGAGATTCAGTGGCGTAACGGAGCATCGTCGATCCGCATTCACGATTTCTATGATTTCTAGTCGCCGATCTCTGATGATGTCACATTGTAAACAATGAACAAGGAGAGCCACTAACGTTAGCAGCATCGCTAATGGATAACAAACGAAGGTTCTGTTCACTTACTTTATGATGCGTTCAGGCTCTTAGGTTTTCAGGGAAAACTAGTACTGGGCGAAGGTAAATTATTAATTAATAAATGTGGCGCTGGGGAGAAACTAAAACAAATCCGGTTGTTTGAACGAGATGTTTTCACAACAACACAAATAGATATTAGAGATGAATTATGAGCTGTGAACCCTAACCTTTAATAATACGTAAATAAACTACTAATGCCAAGATGTGTTTTAATCTGCTATAGCTGCTATAATTAAACAACAAAGGGATCTGGATCTGCCAATATGGATCATCAATGATAACCGTGGATAGGCATCATTTACTCTCTTTTTTTTCTTTTGTGCTGATTCAAACCGTGAGTTGTACGACCCGTCGCCCCGCTACTCGTTATACGGCCGCTAACCGTTACTCCACAAGAGGCGGGGTAGTTGAAGTAGAGGGGGGGTAGTTGAAGTAGAGGGGGGGTAGTTGAAGTAGAGGGGGGGTAGTTGAAGTACCCAACGAGCCGCCCATCAAAACCGGTTCCGTCATCGTTTAGTCGTCAGCTGTGTGACGGCCCGGTGCCTGAACGGGTTTCTGCCGGTGTTGTGAAGGGGGTCGGCCCCAAAGGGCCCAACGGGAGCGATGATGACGGCCTTGGATGCCTTTAGGTGGACTGACCTTTTAATAGATAGATAGATAGATAGATAGATAGATAGATAGATAGAAAACTTTATTAATCCCCAGTGGGGAAACTCATTTGTCACCAAAGTCATACAACAATAGACTCATACAGACAAAGTTCACAGTGCACAGCAGACAATAAACACATTGCAAAAGAACAGACAACACCCGGAAATGCCATATGAAGCAAGACACATGATCAGAAAGATGCTAAATCTAAAAAGATTTGCTGAGGTTTTATATTTCCGTCAATTATATTTATTCTTTTTATTTTAACTTTTATTTTAAGCCCAAAAATGTAAATGTTTCTTAAATTAACTCTACGTCACTGTCTCTTAGCTCTTAGCTTTTGGTTTCTTTTAACTTGTCTTGTTCTGTGTTTTCTGTCTGTAACTATGTGTTTTTTATGCTGCTGCCTGTCTTGGCCAGGTCTCCCTCGAAAAAGAGATTTTTAATCTCAATGGGACTTCCTGGTTAAATAAAGGTTTAAATAAAAAATAAAAAATAAACTGTTCAACTGCGAGCATCAATCCTTCAAAATGTGTTGTTGGTTAGTTGAACGGTCAATCATTAACATCCCTTTATTTCATGAACAAACAAAGGTGCAGATGTTTTTTTTTTGTCGGACAGGGTAATCTCCACCATAGACGTTGGGTCAGAAGGGCCCCCGAAGCAGGAGGTCCAAGGGGCCGCTGCCCCACCCGACTTGATATCGTTACGGTCCTCAGTGGGGATGGATTTATGTGTTTTCAGTGTGTCAGAGGCCGAGAGTTTAAAATTGACCTGAATCTACTTCAATCAAACAATGAAAGTATATTAACAAAAGCCTCTGTCCTCATGTGTTGTCCCTCAGACGATCTCTGTAATGCATTACGACTCGAGACATTTATTCAGGTATATGAGCAGAGCACAGGTAGACCGGGTTGTGTAACAAAGAGAGTTTTTTGAAAAGGTCATGGTCTTGATCCTCCAGATAAAAGCTACAAAGTATAAAGATAAATGAGTTTTTGAGGCTGCTATTGTATTGAAGCGTTCTGGCAGTTTGTGTTTGTTCATGCTGGCAAGATATGAAAAAACCAGACTTCAATGCACTTATCACTGTTATTGGAGCTGAAAGGCGTGACGCTGGCTCTGGTGTGTGTGTGTGTGTGTGTGTGTGTGTGTGTGTGTGCGTGTGATCAGTACTGGTGTTGAACAATCGTGACTTTTCACCTGCTGTGCTGACACACCCAGACACTGACATCACTTTGGTCACGTTTCTCCACAGACACACACACAACACACACACACACTGATCTTTATGCAACGTTTCCTCTAAATTAACGGACTTAAAGATTTTTACTCTTTCATGCAGATTTTGGGTGAAATGTCTTAGAGATTAATTAGCTATCAAACCTACAAAGGCAAGTCTTTGTTTGTTAGCCGTTTGTCCTCTTGATTTAAGATAATTCATCCTTTCACTGTGTTGTATAAACTATCTCTGTAGGATTGACAAATATGTGACGAATCTGATGACATACCATTAAATATGTACTCTTTTACTTTTGCTTTGTTTAAATGAAAGTGTTTTAGCACCAAAATCTCAACCAAAAAAGACAACATTTAGTGTTTTTGCCTTTCAATGATTTTGTGTGTGTTTGTTTTGAGCCATGTTGGTTGAGAAAGGATGTTTATTGTTCATATCTCAGAGGTGGTTGTTCTGACAAGGAACCCTTCTGTTGTTTTCGTGACTGTTTGAGTCTCCTACCTTTCTCTTTCTGTCTTTTGTCAGAAGGCCGTGCACTCCAACACTTTGACCATCTTCTCTGCTGATGAACACAAACAGGGCTTTGGGATTTGTAGCATGACAGATTCCTGATGTTTGGTAGAACCCAACTAGTCCACCTGATGTTTGTTAGACCCTAACTAGTCCACCTGATGTTTGTTAGACCCTAACTAGTCCACCTGATGCTTGGTAGAACCCAACTAGTCCACCTGATGTTTGTTAGACCCTAACTAGTCCACCTGACGTTTGGTAGACCCTAACTAGTCCACCTGACGTTTGGTAGACCCTAACTAGTCCACCTGATGTTTGTTAGACCCTAACTAGTCCACCTGACGTTTGGTAGACCCTAACTAGTCCACCTGACGTTTGGTAGACCCTAACTAGCCCACCTGATGTTTGTTAGACCCTAACTAGTCCACCTGACGTTTGGTAGACCCTAACTAGCCCACCTGATGTTTGGTAGACCCTAACTAGTCCACCTGATGTTTGGTAGACCCTAACTAGTCCACCTGACGTTTGGTAGACCCTAACTAGCCCACCTGATGTTTGGTAGAACCCAACTAGTCCACCTGACGTTTGGTAGACCCTAACTAGTCCACCTGATGTTTGGTAGAACCCAATTAGTCCACCTGATGTTTGGTAGAACCCAACTAGTCCACCTGACGTTTGGTAGACCCTAACTAGTCCACCTGATGTTTGGTAGAACCCAACTAGTCCACCTGATGTTTGGTAAACCTAACTAGTCCACCTGATGTTTGTAAGACCCTAACTAGTCCACCTGACGTTTGGTAGACCCTAACTAGTCCACATGATGTTTGTAAGACCCTAACTAGTCCACCTGATGTTTGGTAGACCCTAACTAGTCCACCTGATGTTTGGTAGACCCTAACTAGTCCACCTGACGTTTGGTAGACCCTAACTAGTCCACCTGACGTTTGGTAGACCCAAACTAGGCCACCTGATGTTTGGTAGACCCTAACTAGTCCACCTGATGTTTGGTAGACCCTAACTAGTCCACCTGATGTTTGGTAGACCCTAACTAGTCCACCTGATGTTTGGTAGACCCTAACTAGTCCACCTGATGTTTGGTAGAACCCAACTAGTCCACCTGATGTTTGGTAGACCCTAACTAGTCCACCTGATGTTTGGTAGACCCTAACTAGTCCACCTGATGTTTGGTAGAACCCAACTAGTCCACCTGACGTTTGGTAGACCCTAACTAGTCCACCTGATGTTTGGTAGAACCCAACTAGTCCACCTGATGTTTGGTAGAACCTAACTAGCCCACCTGATGTTTGTAAGACCCTAACTAGTCCACCTGACGTTTGGTAGACCCTAACTAGCCCACCTGATGTTTGGTAGAACCCAACTAGTCCACCTGACGTTTGGTAGACCCTAACTAGTCCACCTGATGTTTGGTAGAACCCAATTAGTCCACCTGATGTTTGGTAGAACCCAACTAGTCCACCTGACGTTTGGTAGACCCTAACTAGTCCACCTGATGTTTGGTAGAACCCAACTAGTCCACCTGATGTTTGGTAAACCTAACTAGTCCACCTGATGTTTGTAAGACCCTAACTAGTCCACCTGACGTTTGGTAGACCCTAACTAGTCCACATGATGTTTGTAAGACCCTAACTAGTCCACCTGACGTTTGGTAGACCCTAACTAGTCCACATGATGTTTGTAAGACCCTAACTAGTCCACCTGACGTTTGGTAGACCCTAACTAGTCCACATGATGTTTGTAAGACCCTAACTAGTCCACCTGATGTTTGGTAGACCCTAACTAGTCCACCTGATGTTTGGTAGACCCTAACTAGTCCACCTGACGTTTGGTAGACCCTAACTAGTCCACCTGACGTTTGGTAGACCCAAACTAGGCCACCTGATGTTTGGTAGACCCTAACTAGTCCACCTGATGTTTGGTAGACCCTAACTAGTCCACCTGATGTTTGGTAGACCCTAACTAGTCCACCTGATGTTTGGTAGAACCCAACTAGTCCACCTGATGTTTGGTAGACCCTAACTAGTCCACCTGATGTTTGGTAGACACTAACTAGTCCACCTGATGTTTGGTAGAACCCAACTAGTCCACCTGACGTTTGGTAGACCCTAACTAGTCCACCTGATGTTTGGTAGAACCCAACTAGTCCACCTGATGTTTGGTAGAACCTAACTAGCCCACCTGATGTTTGTAAGACCCTAACTAGTCCACCTGACGTTTGGTAGACCCTAACTAGTCCACCTGATGTTTGTAAGACCCTAACTAGTCCACCTGACGTTTGGTAGACCCTAACTAGCCCACCTGATGTTTGTTAGACCCTAACTAGTCCACCTGACGTTTGGTAGACCCTAACTAGTCCACCTGATGTTTGGTAGACCCTAACTAGTCCACCTGACGTTTGGTAGACCCTAACTAGCCCACCTGATGTTTGGTAGACCCTAACTAGCCCACCTTATGTTTGGTAGACCCTAACTAGTCCACCTGATGTTTGGTAGACCCTAACTAGTCCACCTGATGTTTGGTAGACCCTAACTAGCCCACCTGATGTTTGGTAGACCCTAACTAGTCCACCTGATGTTTGGTAGACCCTAACTAGTCCACCTGATGTTTGGTAGACCCTAACTAGCCCACCTGATGTTTGGTAGAACCTAACTAGCCCACCTGATGTTTGGTAGACCCTAACTAGCCCACCTGATGTTTGTTAGACCCTAACTAGTCCACCTGATGTTTGTTAGACCCTAACTAGCCCACCTGATGTTTGTTAGACCCTAACTAGCCCACCTGATGTTTGGTAGACCCTAACTAGTCCACCTGATGTTTGGTAGACCCTAACTAGTCCACCTGATGTTTGGTAGACCCTAACTAGTCCACTTGACGTTTGGTAGACCCTAACTAGTCCACCTGATGTTTGGTAGACCCTAACTAGTCCACCTTTAGTTTCATGGTAACACTAAATAGGTCACAGGCTCTGTCTTGCCAACTGATGTGACCTGGAGTTGTTAATGCTCAGCGGCTGTAGTCAAACAATCACCACTCAGGGAGCGCCGCTGCATTCGCAGCACATCCGGGAATGTTGGACCATCTTTTCCCACGGCAGGAAGAATTCCTGGCCTAAAACCAGTAATCTTGACCACTGAAAGTCCATTCAGTGATGAAATGGAGAACACTGTCGGGAAGCAAACACCCTGTTGGCACGCTATTGGATCTGCCTCTGCACGTCACTGCACCAGGTTTTCCTATATCAGGAATCAAACGCCCGCCACCCGGGTGAAAACGACATGGTATGGGACGACGGAAAAACTTGTATGTTATTCTTTATTAGCAGCTAGGAGGAAACTGCATGTTTAAACTATGAACCGGCAACAGGAGTCTACATCCATTGTAGGAATGGCAAGCAGGCCGCCAGTAATCCGAATAAACAACTAGGAAAATTAGGGATTGAACATTTTAAGGTGCTATTTCTAACAATTTCCACGTATGAGAGTTGATCGCTTTGTATTGCCAATCCGTGAACAGATTGTAACGCAACTAAACAATCCCCGTTGCCTAAAACAACCTGTGGACTGTTTTTGCTGGAAACGATCCACAGGATGTGACGTAGACGTGTCCTCCAGAGGACCTTGCCTCTCTTCAACGTTAGCCGACGTAGCAAAAAATACTTAAAGTGGGCTAATCATCCGGACTCCCGGGGCTGATCTCGCTGCTAAATTGGCTAGCTCGCCGTTTGCAAATTGCTTCATCAGCTAACGTTGCGAAGCAACCGACGTCAACCCTCCTCTTCTTTTGCACCCGTTTCCTAAATGCTGAACAATACGTATTTTGTGCAGTTCTTTGAATCACTTTGAATTTTCTCACAATAATTGTTCTTGCTCTCTGCAGTTAGTCTGGGGCCAGAGGGAGGAGGGGGGTGGGGGTAACCCCAGCTGGAGCTGGTTTACACCATGTCAGAATATGTGTGTATAGAGTGTGTGTTTGTGAGGGGGGTCCGTGTGTGTGTGTGTGTGTGTGTGTGTGTGTGAGAGAGCGAGTGTCCTGGCTGGGTGTCCTGGTAATGCTGAGACAGACGGTGAGCGGGTGGGTTTATTTTTGGGTCAGTGACAGTGTGTCAATGGCCGCAGATGCGTCGGAAAGGAAGGCTCTGAGATACAAGCAAACCCTGGTCAGTGTCGCTCTCCTTCTCTCTCTCTCTCTCTGTCGCTCTTTCTCTTCCGTCCATCTGTTATTCTCTCCGTCAGCCGGTCCCCGTCACGCGCTTTGCTCCGTGTGTCGCTCCACGTTTCTCTTTGCCCCGAAATCACCCGTCAGTCTAGCGTGACGCACCTGTGATGGCAGCGCAAACTACATGTGCATGGATGGAGCCTGTGTGTGTGTGTGTGTGCCTGTGAATGGACCTCATTCAGTTGTGTGTGTGTGTGTATGTGTGTGTGTGAGTTCTAGATATTGTGAAGACCAATTAGCTTCATGTATAACAACAGGTTCACGCACGTGGTCACGCAGCAGTTGCTCAAACACCGTGCACCACCTTCACCCCTAATCTCGGTATGCACACACACACACACACACACACACGTGCACGCGTGCACACACACACTTTGTCGCTATCTTGCTGTTTCCTTCTGGCCGGGCCGGCCACCTGTTTGCTTCCCGTTCTGCGCCTTGTTTCTCAACACAACTCAGAATGTGCGTTTGAATGTTGTGTGTACAGTGCATGTGTGTGTCCTTCCGTGTGCGTCTGCGAGCGTGTGTCCATTCGTGTGTGTGTGTGTGTGTAGGATGCTTGTCCAGTAAAAGCGAAACCCGATCTCGCATTTGCAGCGGCGCTAATCCTCACGTGGTTTACATGTGTGTTTTCGGACAAGGCGGCGGGAAGAAAGGCGTCTCGGCGGGAAGATTATCATCACGGATTTTGGGGACGTTCTGTTGCAGAACCCTGAATGTTCTCCGAGGTCTACGTAGACAGACCAGACAGATAGAAATAGTAGTCAATTAAAATACAGGTTCAGTCGTGAGTACGCAGTTTACAGTAAACAGGTTCTCTGGCGCTGAGCACGGAATATACAAGACATGCAAGTCAGCCAGAAAAGAAAAAGAAAAATGCAGTCATCACTCTTCCCTGAGCTCTATTAGTGTATCTTTTACAACATGGAAGACCTGGAAAAGTCATGGAATTTTAAAATGGTTATTTCCAGGCCTGGAAAAGTCCTTGAAAAAAATGTAATCCCCAAAAGTTTAGTAAAAGTCATGTAAATGTGTTATATTCATGTGTTCATGTCGTTCATTTACGCTGAGTTTGAAATAATGAATATGCTTTTAAAAGAAAGACGCTCAAAATATAAGCAGTCATACATACAGGCATCTATATAAATGTTTATTCTTTTAATCAAACTATTGTCTCATTCATTTGAGTCATTTAAGGTTTACTGTATGCTTTGTGTTCTCATTGTTAGTTTAAATACTACATTTACTCACTTTTTCATGTTTACACCCAGATTTCACTAAATGTTTGCTCATGGACATTTGGTTTAAAGTCTTGGAAATGCATTGTTCACAATGTGTATGAGCCCTGTGCAGCGCCGCATGAGTTTCTGCATCTTTTACACTGAAACCGCTGAACTATTTTGGGGAAAATAGAAACTCTGCTTCTGCCCCGAAACACTGGACTAGTTGTGCGTGACGAGTCGTTCTGGAATGAAGCTGCAGAGCCTCGGCGTGTTGATTGGCCGGTATGTGAGAGCCGGCGATCGTGGCGACCTATAGAGTTTACTGGCTGGTGAAACCGTATTCCTGCGGGTGGTCCAGGAAGCGTGACGTCATCTAACCTGCATGTGTGTGTGTGTGTGTGTGTGTGTGCATGTAAAGGCCATGCGGGCTGACGTTTACACTGTCCCTCATGGGAGCAGAGCTATAAACTTTAATTGGGATTTTGAATGCATTGTGTGTTTGTTTATCTCTGTGTATGTGTGTGTTCTTATAATGTCATAGCTATCAGTCTCTTGCAGTACTAAGAAAACACAATAAATGAGTAATAATAATAACAACAACAATAGCTCCCCTTCTGCAATCGGCCTCAGAGGCACGTGACGGTGCAGCCATGTGGAGAATGTGTGGAGTTAAACCCTTCTCTATTTTAGAAGACCTTCATATGCATTAGGTTTGACTTCAGATGACGGCTCATGCCGGCACGCGCTCGCGTTACGCCGCACGCAGGCCGCTCTTTAGCTTGATTCAGAATCCAGGTAAAGACGTGCCGCTTGGGTATCGAACCATCGGGACCAGCAACGGACAATTAAAAGGGATGACCGCGGTTTGTTTTTAACGACGTTTTCACTTTTTACGTGTTCGCCCTCTGAGCCCTGTTCATCCGCACGGGAGGAAAACTTGACAAAAATCGCGATTACCGTAAACGTCGGGTTACAAGCCGCTCCTACGGCCGATCAGTGTCCCCGCTGTAGCTAGCTAGTAGCAGCGCTAGCTAGCTGCTACCGGCCGCTGTTGATGCTACTGCCCGCGTCCCCTCTGCCTAAGTCAGGTGTCGAGCCTGGTCCCGCTACCTTCGGTGGTTTTCGGGGAGCTAGCGGAAGTTAGCGGGGAAGTAACGGAGCGCTAGCAGGAGCCCCAGCTGGCTACAGCGGGGAGCTAACGGGGACACTGACCGAAGGTAGTAGCGGCTCGTAACCCGACTTTTACGGTACATTAATGAAAATTAGGGTTTTCACAGCACCTCAGCTGAATGAACAGAACTAGCGGCCGAAATATCAAACCTGCCGACGACGTGACGTAAGCACAGGAGACGTGTTGAGGGGAAACTTGGGGGAGGCGTCGCCTGCAAGTCATCCAAAGGAAACGAGGACACTAATAGCTCAAGATGGACTGTTCTTTTATAACTGTAAAAAGATTTTTTTATTGATATTCAAATTTAACAAATATTTAAATCATCCCCCACATGATAATTCACTTTTTCTGATGACAAAATGTGCATCGACTGTAAAACCAGGGTTCGTCCGGTCATGGAAAACCTGGAAAAGTCATGGAAAAGTCATGGAAAACCATTAGTCAAAATGTGTATGAACCCTCTAAAACACGTATTTTACAAAAATGTAACTGCAAAAACACAGAATTTGGGAAAGAGATAAAGCGCAATCTGTAAAAACAATATTACAGGGTCCTATAAATGTAATGTGTTAGACATCTGCTCTTGCAAAGGTGCTTTATGAATGTATTTATTTGGACATCAAAGGTATCACAAACAGAGTTAATGTGGTCCGGTTTTGAAAAAAACATCTTCACCGTCTCAGAAGAAGAGATCCAAGACGGCTGACATTTTGTAAATATAATAACAATACAGTTCAGCCAGGTCTCCATCCAAATGGAGTGCACCTGTTCACCAAAATGTGCAGAAAATCAGCAAGAAAAAATACAAATTGCCAATTTATTCTAGTGCTGTTCTGCGAATTGTTGGATATAAAAAGCCGGTTATTGAACCGGTGCAGTCACGCCTCAAATGCTGGAAAAGCAAGTTGCACGCATTCATCTGAGGAAGGTTTCCGTCTCCTCATCGCCACACGCAGATGGACGCAATTATTTGTCTCTTCAGTCAATGTTTAAGTCACTAGATATGTATGTCTATATTTATGTATTAAATGCATCTTGTTTCAGAGGAGTTGAACCTCTCGTCTGGAGGCAGAACTCTTGCAGGACTGCTTGCTTGGAGTTTGACTGCTTAAAAAAAGAAGACGTTTGTATTGAATTGGCACACGGCACTAGATTCTAAAAATGTCAGACGATACCCAGCTCGGGTTCAGACCGCTTCAGTGTTTATGAGCGAGGCATTGATTCCTTCCTGGAGGCCGAGCCCGACCCTCCACCAGCTACACACACACACACACACACACACACACACACACACACACACACACTAGCATGTCTGAAGTCAGAAGCTAACCACGTCGGCAGAATGCTGGTGAAACTGCCGTTTGGTGAAGTCTTTTCAGTTCCTACTTCCTCTCCTTGAGTCCTCGAGGGACTGAAAAGACAGCTGGAAGGAAGGAAGGACGCAGAGAGTGAGAGACACAGGAGAAAGTCAGGAACACGATAAGGCATGGAAAGGTACACTGATGGTGAGAGAGGTGTGGGAAGTGTAATGAGCAATATTGGATCACACCGCTACTAAATTTAGCCCAGAGTAGAGTTTCACCGGCGGAGGAAGGAGCTAGGTGATTAGCGCAGAGTCCAGTTTCACTGTTTAAGAGGGAAAGCAGGAAGGTGAGGTGGGACGAGGTAAAGGAGGACGAGTGTGCCGAGGATGCGTTTCTGACAGCATAACAACACGCCGAGGGCTTCCTGCAGCTGACCCACTTCCAAACACGCGTCCGACGTCCGTGTTCCTTCATTATGCTCGTTAATAATGCACATATACGGTCAGCTGAGGTTGATCCTCATTGCTGAGGCACATTCTACATGATTTATTCTGATTTATGTGTATTAAAAAGCACAAAGAAATGTTTAATCGTCTTGATTATTCTCAATTTAGTAACAAATCATAATTGCTAGGGTTCCTTCTGTTATGCTGCTTTATAGGTTCAATTACTCAGTTTAATCTGAATCAGAACCATTTATTGCCACATGTGTTTTTACGTACAATGAATGTATCTTGGCAGGTGGTGCATAACATTAAACAATACGCAATAAACACAGTGCAAAAAGAAAAAGGAGCATGACATTTACAATGTAATATCAAATTAAAATAAAGTGCACAGACGCACAGATAGCAGTACTTTATCTGCACTGTTACAGCCATCGCAGTGTGGAATGTAGTTTTACCAACGATCATAATCCGCAAATATTCAGTAAAATATGCGATCAGGACATCGGCATTCATGCTTTTTGTCTCTGATAATGTCACATTGTAAAGAACTCATCTGTGTTTGTTAAAATGACTGAAGCAGAGCTGCTGATCCTCACTTCCTGGAGACGATCGACCGATTTACGAAGGCTCACAATATGAAATGCGCAGCGTGTTGGGAGTAACACGCGTGTGCAGCGGGGAGGAGAAGGACTCGCTGCTTCTGTCTCGTTCCGCTACACATTCAGGGGACGTTGCGGTAAATTAAAGTTAAATTAAACGCTACGGTGCCAAAATGTTCTGGGTTCGACCAAACCGAGCCGGACGTCCTGCAGGCGCTCACCGGTCCTAAATAGACCCGACCGACCCGGACCAATCAAAACATCCGTGGCCTCTATTGTCCGAGGCCTGCGCTGCGTGTCGGCATTCAGTTACTGCATATTGTGTATTACGCTGCTCAGGTTTCACTGTGTGTGTGTGTGTGTGTGTGTGTGTGTGTGTGTTCGTCCATCAATCTGTCTGTCCATGAAGCTGCTAAATCAGAAGCTGTTGAAAGGTGACTGCACGTACATCAACGTGTCGGCACCAGATGCAACTTGTCAGTTATATTCCTGGAGCTCTATTGTCTTATATATATATATATATATATATATATATATATATATACACACAGTGCAGGTGGATGAGTGCAGATATATTTAGGTTCTGTGCTGATAAAAGTATAGCAGACACACAGTTATAATCTTTATATTTGTATTTTCGTGCATCAAATTAATTGATTTGACATTTTAAATCTCCTATTTTAGCTTTCAGATGTGAACATTTATGGCGTTATTGACCTCCGGTGTCCCCACATAGTCCTGTTTCATGTTACTGTAGTTGTCAAGAGGACTTTACGCCTCGCATCACTCCCGTGAGATTACCAGCAAATCCTGCACAGCCGTTGCCAGTGGGAGCGCTGGGAAGGCTGGAGGTGTGAATGATGCCACATACCTGCTTATCGTGAAAATAAGATGATTCTATTTGGAAAGTTTATGATGGCAATCTAGAGAAAAGGTTTTAGTGTAATGTCTGAAACAGGAAATGAATGCATGAGGGCTTCTCCCCGCTGGAGGAGATGCGTGTGCCGGTGAGATGAGAGTTGATCTCTTCCCCAGATGATGGTCTGCCCAGAGGTGATAAATCTCAAGGCAGAGCCGTGTTTCCCATCAGATGTTTGGGTCGACACGTGGTGCCGTCTATTTTTACAAAGTGGCTCTTCCCCTCCACGCTGCCAGAAGGAGAGTACTACCTCACTACCTCACTCTCTCTCTCTCTGTCGGGAACTACCTGTACGTGTTTACGTCTCAGGAATGAACGCCACATATTTGTAGGATTTTTTTTCTTCTAATGCTGAGTTCTTACGGTCATGGAAAACCTGGAAAAGTCATGGAGTTTTAAAATGGTTATTTCCAGGCCTGGAAAAGTCCCTTGAAAAAAATAAAAATCCCAAAAGTGTTGGAAAAGTCATGTAAATGTGTTATATTCATGTGTTCAGGACGTTCATTTACGCTGAGTTTGTAATAATTAATATGCTTTTAAAAGAAAGATGCTCAAAAGTCATGGAAATTTGGTTAAAAGTCATGAAATTTCGTTAAAAGTCATGAAATTTGGTTAAAAGTCATGGAAAAGTCATGGAAATGTGTTATATTCATGTGTTCATGACGTTCATTTACGCTGAGTTTGAAATAATTAATATGCTTTTAATCAAACTATTGTCTCATTCATTTGAGTCATTTAAGGTTTACTGTATGCTTTGTATTCTCATTGTTAGTTTAAATACTACATTTACTCACTTTTTACTGTTTACACCCAGATTTCACTAAATGTTTGGTCATGGAAATTTGGTTTAAAGTCATGGAGAAGTAATGGAAAATTGGTTAAAAGTCATGGAAAATTGGTTTAAAGTCATGGAAAAGTAATGGAAAATTGGTTAAAAGTTATGGAAAATTGGTTTAAAGTCATGGAAAAGTAATGGAAAATTGGTTAAAAGTCATGGAAATTTGGTTTAAAGTCATGAAAAGTCATGGAAAATTGGTTTAAAATAATGGAAATTTGGTTTAAAGTCATGAAAAGTCATGGAAAATTGGTTTAAAGTCATGGAAAAGTCATGGAAATTTGGTTTAAAGTCATGGAAATTTGGTTTAAAGGCATGGAAATCCATTGGTCAGAATGTGTATGAACCCTGTGACGGGTCCGTTCTCCGATTTGATTGACAGCTCTATGGGGAGTACCAAGAGAACCAAGGCGGGCTCCGGCCGCCGGGAGGCCACGCGCCTGCTGACCGAGCGGCAGATCAAGAAGCATGGCAGCCATCCCCGCGGCCACGGCAGGCCGCGCCACGGCCGGCGCGGGCGGCGTTCCCGGTCAGAACGGATTCCACGGCCGGCACCAGCACGGCTACCACGGCAGAACGAGGAACCGGCGGCAGTCCAACATGGAGGCCGAGGGCGACGAGCAAGACGAGCAGGCGGCCGAACCCGACCTCGCGGCCTCGATGAAAAAGAGACGCTCCTACTCCAAATGTAGAGGTGGGGTAAAAACACAAAATGAATAAAAGTGAGTCCACGGTTAGAGTCCTGATCCCTTCCTTTCTGTCAGACTGCATAGCGCGGGTCCAGCGGTTCCTCGTGACCCGGCTGGGAGAAGACTGGATCTTCCTCGTTCTGCTGGGCTTCACGATGGCGCTGGTCAGCTGGACGATGGACTACGCCAGCGCCAAGAGCCTGCAAGGTAGGTCTGCAGGGCCCACAATGCATTGCAGGATCTGCTGAAGGAAAGGTGCAGCACAGAGCAGATGTTTTCTCTTCTTTTCAATGCGTCGTCGTTTAGTTCTTCCCTTTCTCTTCTTTCTTCCACCGCTCCCTCCTTCAGCCTATAAATGGATCCACGGGGAGCTGAGGGGGAACATCCCCCTGCAGTATCTGGTCTGGGTTTCATATCCTCTGATCTTCATCCTCTTCTCCTCCCTCTTCTGTCAGCTGGTTGCACCTCAAGCTATCGGTCTGTACCTTTCACCCTCCTCTTCCTCCTCCTTTCCTCGTGGCTTTACTCACTCTGCACTCCCCTGCTTTAAGTTTATAGATATAATAATCCACTGTGTATTAGACGATATGCATTTAACATTCTGTCTGCAACA
Source organism: Myoxocephalus aenaeus (assembly GCA_038501785.1). Lineage (NCBI taxonomy): Eukaryota > Metazoa > Chordata > Actinopteri > Perciformes > Cottidae > Myoxocephalus > Myoxocephalus aenaeus. The sequence goes on along the minus strand of JBAMJR010000445.1, from coordinate 97,645 downwards.
TCACATACTTGAAAAGTCATCTCATTGAATCAGTGGAATCAGATCCTGTGACATTTGATTGTGAACCCCGTGGAGTCCCTTCGGGTGCACGATTACCTCGCTCGTCTTTTCAAGAACACAGAGGAAAGCTTTTCACATCTTCTCATGTGAGACAATTACTTACAAGCTATTTCTCTGCAAAGCAAGAAGAAATGGTTTGGAAATGACAACAATTCAAGGAAGGCGGAGCTTTTTACATGTTTGTTACATGGCTGCTAATTGACAGTCGCTTGGTCACCAGTTTTGATCTTTGATTCAAACCTCTTTGTCCCTCCTAACCTTTATATGAAACCAACCTATTTTTAGGCCTCTGCTCGAAAATTGCATACCCAAGCTAAAAAGGGTGTATCTCTGCAACCACTAGGGCTATTTTAATAATTTTGGTGTTATAATAAAAGGTACACATGTGAGATTTTGTTCAGATGTGTACATATCAGTCTATATGTTACTGGTTAAGAGTAAATGAAGATGACACACAGAAAAACATGAAAAGGTTTCAGGTCCGCCTATAAAAAAAATCACTTTCAGGATGATTATTTCTTTGAAATGATGCAGCTGTAAGGTCCAACTCTAACCCAAATCATAGCACAATATGTGAACATTCTCTAACCCAAATCATAGTACAATATGTGAACATTCTCTAACCCAAATCATAGCTCAATATGTGAACATTCTCTAACCCAAATCATAGCTCAATATGTGAACATTCACTAACCCAAATCATAGCACAATATGTGAACATTCTCTAACCCAAATCATAGCACAATATGTGAACATTCTCTAACCCAAATCATAGCTCAATATGTGAACATTCACTAACCCAAATCATAGCTCAATATGTGAACATTCTCTAACCCAAATCATAGCTCAATATGTGAACATTCTCTAACCCAAATCATAGCTCAATATGTGAACATTCACTAACCCAAATCATAGCACAATATGTGAACATTCTCTAACCCAAATCATAGCTCAATATGTGAACATTCTCTAACCCAAATCATAGCTCAATATGTGAACATTCACTAACCCAAATCATAGCTCAATATGTGAACATTCTCTAACCCAAATCATAGCTCAATATGTGAACATTCTCTAACCCAAATCATAGCACAATATGTGAACATTCTCTCCGCAAAGGTTGACTTTGATAAAGTGAAGCAGAACAAAGTTAGAGAGGGTTTAGTACAGAGAACATTCAGGGGAGGTCGCATTGGGCCCCTATTTGAATTTTCTCATGTACCAAACCATATATTTCACTTGTATATTACTTATGGTGTTCAATACAGCTAAATACAGCAGTTTTGATTCTATTGTTTAATATATTTGCTTCTGATTTACAGTTTTAAATAACAATCTTTCAGTTTTTAACAGGCTAAACAACCTCTCTTCTCTCTCAGGTTCTGGCATCCCCGAGCTGAAGACCATCCTGAGAGGTGTGGTGCTGAAGGAGTATTTAACTCTCAGGGCCTTCGTGGCTAAAGTCATCGGCCTGACTGCCGCCCTGGGCAGCGGGATGCCGGTGGGCAAAGAGGTGGGCGATCCGGACTTCAACTCAGATTAATGAACTAACCTCTCCTTCTCTATTGTTCTGCCTCTTAACTTCTCTCTGATTTCATTTCCCCTCTGTTGTGCTCAGGGTCCGTTTGTTCACATCGCCAGTATCTGTGCCGCAGTTCTCAGCCGGTTCATGTCCTTCTTCTCAGGAGCTTATCAGGTGAGCTGAAGTCGGGAAAGATTCCCATTCGTCTCTCATCGATATGTCGTCTCTCTATTGTCTCACTCCGCTCTCCCCTTCCTCCCCTCTGGATCAGTAGAATCCATACTGTTACACGGACATCCTCACAGTGGGCTGTGCCGTCGGGGTCGGCTGCTGCTTCGGTACTCCACTTGGAGGTACCGTCTTCTCTCATTCAACATGGACTGAAATTGGGGCTTTAGGGAACTTAAAATATCCACAAATTGAATCCATTGTACAGGAAACACACGATTGTTTGCATGTAACTTTCTCTCTCTGTAACTCTGTCATATTGTTTTAGTTTCCGTCCGTTTTAAATGCGTTTCCTTCTCCACCAGGTGTGCTCTTCAGTATCGAGGTCACGTCCACATACTTCGCCGTGAGGAACTACTGGAGAGGATACTTTGCTGCTACGTTCAGCGCCTTCATATTCAGAGTGTTGTCCGTGTTCAACAAAGACTCAGGTACGGATAGGAGGAGGAAAAGTACTCATTGAGATATTTATTATGTGAGATAACTGCACGATATTACGTTACTTTCCTCTTTACGGTCATGGAAAACCTGGAAGAGTCGTGGAATTTTAAAATGGTTATTTCCAGGCCTGGAAAAGTCATTAAAAAAATAAAATCCCAAAAGTTTAGTAAAAGTCATGTAAATGTGTTATATTCATGTGTTCATGTCGTTCATTTACGCTGAGTTTGAAATAATGAATATGCTTTTAAAAGAAAGACGCTCAAAATATAAGCAGGCAGACATACAGGCATCTATATAAATGTTTATTCTTTTAATCAAACTATTGTCTCATTCATTTGAGTCATTTAAGGTTTACTGTATGCTTTGTATTCTCATTGTTAGTTTAAATACTACATTTACTCACTTTTTACTGTTTACACCCAGATTTCACTAAATGTTTGGTGATGGAAAGTTAGCTTAAAGTCATGGAAAAGTCAGACTGTGTATGGAGACTGTCTTTATCAAACATGCACTAGAGGGCAGCCTCACTTCAACAATTATCACCGAGCGCACACATCTTTTAAGTGACGCTTTATCTCCTCAACCACCAGGCCTATTTGAATCATTTAAAGAGGTATAATATACAGGAAACCCTTGGGAACATAGATAATAAGTTCATATATGTGTTGCTGGTATATTGGTGCACAGAAAAGGAACAAAGTATATATATTTTGCAATTTTCTTTTTATTAAAAGGTGTGTTTTCTTATCGTAACTATATTTGCTGTATTTTAATTTAATATATAACATAGCTATATATGTTTAGGGTATCTGTGCGAAGTTAAGTATTTTTAATAATTATGGCAAATTAAGATTTTTTTACTGTTAAATATGTTCTCTTCATAACATACGTGCGAGTTCCCACGCTTGTCAATGTCATTTATTCCAACCAGTTCATTATTTTAAATGTCTGCGGTCTGAAGAGCCGCAATGCATTGTGGGTCGGTTGAGTATGTCCAGGGAGCTCACGTCTGCTCCTCAGAAATCGTTGCTAATCTAGTAAACATCCCGGCTCTCCACAAAACCCCAAAACGACGCTCCATTATCTGTCCTGCTCTGAATAATGTGTCGCTCTGAGATCGAGACCCATCAGTTCATCACGACTGCAACAACTTAGACATGATCTACAACCTTTCTTTCCTGGCCCCGTGAAGAGGAAAACATCAAATAACTTTAACTTCTTCTCTCTGTCTCATAGTCACCATCACCGCTCTGTTCAGGACAAACTTCCGCATGGATTTCCCTTTTGACCTCCAGGAGCTGCCGGCCTTCGCCATCATCGGGTGAGCCGCTGGGACTGAGACAGAAGTGTGTGTGTGTGTGTGTGTGTGTGTGTGTGTGTGTGTGTGTGTGTGTGTGTGAGAGAGAGAGAGAGAGAGAGAGGGAGAGAGAGAGTGTGTGAGTGTGTGTGTTGTGAGCGTGTGTGAGAGAGAGTGAGAGTGAGAGAGAGAGAGATAGAGAGAGAGAGAGTGTGTGTGTGTGTGTAAGAGTGTGTGTGAGCGTGCATGTGTGTGTGTGTGTGTGTGAGAGAGAGAGAGAGTGTGTGAGTGTGTGTGTGAGCGTGCATGTGTGTGTGTGAGAGAGAGTGTGTGTGTGTGTGTGTGTGTGTGTGAGAGAGAGAGAGAGAGAGAGTGTGTGTGTGTGTGTGTGTGTGAGAGAGAGAGAGAGAGAGAGTGTGTGTGTGTGTGTGTGTGTGTGTGTGTGTGTGTGTGTGTGTGTGTGTGAGTGTGTGTGTGTGAAAGAGTGTGTGTGTGTGTGTGTAAGAGTGTGTGTGAGCGTGCGTGTGTGTGTGTGAGAGAGAGTGAGAGAGAGAGAGATCTATCTGGGTTCCCGAGAGAGAGAGAGAGAGAGAGAGAGAGAGAGAGTGTGTGTGTGTGTGTAAGAGTGTGTGTGAGCGTGCATGTGTGTGTGTGTGTGTGTGTGAGAGAGAGAGAGAGTGTGTGAGTGTGTGTGTGAGCGTGCATGTGTGTGTGTGAGAGAGAGAGTGTGTGTGTGTGAGAGAGAGAGAGAGTGTGTGTGTGTGTGTGTGTGTGTGTGTGAGTGTGTGTGTGTGTGAAAGAGTGTGTGTGTGTGTGTGTAAGAGTGTGTGTGAGCGTGCGTGTGTGTGTGTGAGAGAGAGTGAGTGTGTGTGTGTGTGTGAGCGTGAGAGTGAGAGAGAGAGAGTGTGTCTGTGTGTGTGTGTGTGTGTGTGTGTGTGTGTGAGAGAGTGAGACAGACGGTTTGTCTCCAAACTTCCCAAAGGATAAGATCTCAAATGTTAAGAAGTCAAACTTTATGCAAATGTAGCATTTAAAACACGGAGAATCCAATTAGTAGTTCAGCATTTAGTTTAGAGAGAGAGAGAGAGAGAGAGATAAAGAGAGAGAGAGAGAGAGAGAGAGAGAGAGAGAGAGAGAGAGAGAGAGAGAGAGAGAGAGAGAGAGAGAGAGAGAGAGCATCCAGGTGAATGGATGAGTTAACTCTGCTTGGTCGCTGCAGGATCTGCTGTGGGTTCTTGGGCGCGTTCTTCGTCTACCTGAACAGACAGGTGGTTCTGTTCATGAGGCGACCCAACGCCATGACCCGCTTCCTCACCAAGCAGTGAGTCTCCTTTCATGAAGTATAAACATGCACTCATTCAGAATGACGCTCAGTCAAAATGTCATATGTTTTAAAGATATTAAAATGTTTTTAAAATGGTTATTTCCAGGCCCTTGGAAAAGTCCCCCAAAAAAATCCTAAAAGTGTTGTAAAAGTCATGTAAATGTGTTATATTCATGTGTTCATGTCGTTCATTTACGCTGAGTTTTAAATAATGAATATGCTTTTAAAAGGAAGACACTCAAAATATAAGCAGGCATACATACAGGCATCTAT
>JBAMJR010000445.1:0-87500 GCA_038501785.1 Myoxocephalus aenaeus | reverse complement strand
GTAGCAGAGCTAGCTAGCGCTGCTGCTAGCTTGCTACAGCGGGGACACTGACCGGAGGTACGAGCGCCTTGTAACCCGACTTTTACGGTAATACGTTTGCCGACTCGTATTTCTGGAGCCTCGACTAATCGCACCATCCTGTTACGTACGGGTTGTTACGGCAGAACCCGAGAGCAGACACGGAGGTGTAGGTGTAGGAACGGGTTTTATTTGAAACGACAGCTGATGGTTTGCGGGTAGGGAGGTGTGGTGGCGTGAGCGGCGGTGGGAACGGGAACCCTGGGCACGAGGAACAGAAGTTAGAACCAAGGCGAGAGGAAGCGAACCACAAAAGGTACTCGTTTGTCGAAAAATTACTCACACTACCACTGAAACGGCGAAATTTTTGGCCCCAGGTGCCGGTTGATGGGCGCCACGCCCACACAGAACACAGGAAAAACAGGGAAAACCCCAAACCGGGCCGAGCCGTGACACATCCGTCGTTGTTATCCCGTATTTACAATAGCGACTGAAATAACCGTGTCGGCACTAAATTAAAGTTTTACACAATCGCGTCTCCAAAGATCCCCCATGCTGCGCCGGAGGCAAAAGGCGGCCGCCCTCCCGTCCGGCCTCTCCGTGACCGCGCCGCTTTGCATCCTGGGCCGTCTGTCCGACCCCCCCGGGTGGCGCTCTTCATCTGTGACCAGAGAACCGCAGACACAAGTCTGGTCTCTGAGCGCTCTCCGTCCTGACCCGCCCGGCGTCTGTCGGCCGCCGCAGAACTCCAGCGCCAAGCTGCTGCCGCCTCCTGTCGGCTTCCCGGAGAGCAGCGAAGAAGAAGAAGAGGAGGAAGAAGAGGGGAGAACTGGTCAGTCTCCTCTCCATCCATCCTTCTCTCGCTCCATCCTTCCTTCTCTCCTCCGTCCATCCTTCTCTCGCTCCATCCATCCTTCTCTCCTCCGTCCTTCCTTCTCTCGCTCCATCCTTCCTTCTCTTGCTCCATCCATCCTTCTCTCGCTCCGTCCTTCCTTCTCTCTCTCGCTCCATCCTTCCTTCTCTCCTCCATCCATCCTTCTCTCGCTCCATCCATCCTTCTCTCCTCCGTCCTTCCTTCTCTCGCTCCATCCTTCCTTCTCTCCTCCGTCCATCCTTCTCTCGCTCCATCCATCCTTCTCTCCTCCGTCCTTCCTTCTCTCGCTCCATCCTTCCTTCTCTTGCTCCATCCATCCTTCTCTCGCTCCGTCCTTCCTTCTCTCTCTCGCTCCATCCTTCCTTCTCTCCTCCGTCCATCCTTCTCTCGCTCCATCCATCCTTCTCTCGCTCCATCCTTCCTTCTCTCGCTCCATCCTTCCTTCTCTCCTCCGTCCATCCTTCTCTCGCTCCATCCATCCTTCTCTCGCTCCATCCTTCCTTCTCTCCTCCATCCATCCTTCTCTCACTCCGTCCATCCTTCTCTCGCTCCCTCCATCCTTCTCTCGCTCCATCCTTCCTTCTCTCGCTCCGTCCTTCCTTCTCTCTCTCGCTCCATCCTTCCTTTTCTCGCTCCGTCCATCCTTTTCTCGCTCCGTCCATCCTTTTCTCGCTCCATCCATCCTTCTCTCGCTCCGTCCTTCCTTCTCTCTCGCTCCATCCTTCCTTCTCTTGCTCCATCCATCCTTCTCTCGCTCCATCCATCCTTCTCTCGCTCCATCCTTCCTTCTCTCCTCCATCCATCCTTCTCTCGCTCCATCCATCCTTCTCTCGCTCCATCCTTCCTTCTCTCCTCCATCCATCCTTCTCTCACTCCGTCCATCCTTCTCTCGCTCCCTCCATCCTTCTCTCGCTCCATCCTTCCTTCTCTCGCTCCGTCCTTCCTTCTCTCTCTCGCTCCATCCTTCCTTCTCAGCGAAGAAGAAGAAGAGGAGGAAGAAGAGGGGAGAACTGGGAGAAGAGGATCACAAAAAAATAACTTTTCAGTTCTCATGTGTTTTCCTCTTTAGTCTGTTCTGTAGTGTCTAAAGTCAAATTGGGCAGCAATCACACATTAAATCATCCCATCAGCTGGGTATCAACGCTGTCACTCAGCGTTACTCACTGCATTGGTTTAGTCCTGGCGGCTCCCTGTAGGAAACTTAATTCAACCCAAACTGAGAGCAGCTGGCTGGTAAAACTCTCACAACAAACACTCGCCTTCTGCTGCTGTCAGCCGCTCGCTCTCACAGTGGAGCTCTCTGGATGCTCCTCCTTCCTCCTGGTGTTTGTGCTCCTCTTCGTCTCCTTTTGTTTCCACAAGATGAGATGAGGCTTTATCAAATATTGAGGGTATGTTTGCATTGGAAGTTCAGGACCAGTTTGGCTTCAAACCCATCGTTCGAGTCGGGGTGCAGGTTCACCTGAACAAGGTGTCGTGTCTGTTACCGTCATCTAAACTCCAACAGTGTAACATTAGCAATATTTAGCTTTAATGCAGGATAGTGTCAATTTTAAAAGGTATACCGTACATTTCGGGTTACAAGCCGCTCCTACGGCTGATCAGTGTCCCCGCTGTAGCAAGCTAGTAGCAATGCTAGCTAGCGCTTCTGCTGCTACCGCCCGCTGCTGCTGCTACTGCCCGCGTCCCCTCTGCCCAAGTCGGGTGTCGAGCCTGGTCCCGCTACCGTCGGTGGTTTTCAGAGAGCTAGCGGAAGTTAGCGGGGAAGTGACGGAGCGCTAGCAGGAGCCCCAGCTGGCTACAGCGGGGAGCTAACGGGGACACTGACCGAAGGTAGTAGCGGCTTGTAACCCTGAAATTTACGGTAATATACAGAAAACACTTGTGAGACTAGTTAAGAGGTTCATATATATATATATATATATATATATATATATATATATGTGTGTGTGTGTGTGTGTGTGTGTGTGTGTTACTGGTTTATTGGTTGATGATAGAACACAGGAAAGAAAAAATTACAATTTCCCAAGAAAAAAATAACTTCCCGGATGTATTTCCTCTTTTTAATTATACAAATCATCTTTTTTTTTCTACTATAAAAAAATCACTATGTGTTAACAGTATATCTAGAGAGTTTGATTAAGTGAAGTTAAATATTTGTAGTAATTAATTTAGTGCAGATTTCGTGAGCCGTAGGTTTAGGTCCTAACTTTCTTCCTGGACCTTGAACGCCTCTGGTTCCACAACAGATGCACCAATACATACCAAGCAATAAGTAAGTCATATTTCAGTTTTTTGGCTGGAATGTGGTTGATATCTGGCTGAGGTTTTGTCTCACAGGGGATTTGACGGTATTGGTGGATTCTGTCGGTCGTGAGGTGTGAGGTTCATCGTGAGGTGTGAGGTTCATCGGGTTTTAAGACGCGAGGGGAGAATACTTTTTCAAAGCACTGAACTGATCCCGATTTATTCTTCGTCGACATAAAACCAATGTGACGGAACATCCATCAATATCAGCTCTATTGGATTATTCTGTCAAACACAGAAAGAGATTCTTTTCCTTTTTGTCTTATAGGTTTTTAATGTTCATACAGCTTCTCTTCGATCATCACCGTCTTTCCTCTCATCTCGTCTCTCCGTGTCGCACATTAACACACGTCTATCTCTGATGAAAGTGTTCACTGTGTGTGTGTGTGTGTGTGTGTGTTTCTGCAGGGATTAAACAGAGAGGAGGAGGGCGGCCGCCCCGTGAGAGACGCGCTAATGGCTTTTTATCTTGTACCACAGTAATTAAATTCTCAAAACTACGGCGACAAACGATGTGCCGAATGGTAATCTGGACCGCTGAAACGTCCCCTTCAAATCAAAAGGCCCACACACACACACACACACACACACACACACACACACACACACACACCTGAAGAGCTTGAGTAAAGGTAATCATCATGGCTGATGAGCTCTGCAGCCAGAACAGAGTGTTTTATTTCTTCACGATTCTCCATTTATGTAACTCAAATAGGAGGATTTTTTTATATATATATTTTTTTCTCCCACTCAAATGCAAACGGAGACGACGGGAGCTCTAAAGCAGCGGTGCCCATTTTCACGGCCCGGCCTTCACGATGTGGGCGAAGAATATGACGTAATAAATATGACGTAAACGTATACGACAATTATAAAGTGCATAAAGATACAACTCACCATTACGCTGCATTAGTGGGAGCCCTGAGCTTGTTTCACCTCGGGGTGACGGGAGGAAACGAGCCCCAGTCTACTGACTCTACTCCCAACTTAACCCTTTGTGTGCACTCTGTAACTTCATTAAAACGCTTCACAAAGACAGGACGTTGACATGGAGGCAGGTTTCAGAGCTTTTTTTGGCGATCTCAGTAACTCTGCCTTGATTTTAATCCAGAACACCGAGTTGAAACGGACTTTTAAGTTTCATTTTTGGGGAAACGTGTCACGTTTGAGGCTACGCAGACGGACGCATCCGGTCGTCTTTCAAAAATACATGTTTCACACGGAGAGGTGTGACTGTGGTTCCCTCTTTAAATAGTTAACAGCGTGGCTCGTGTTCTTGTCTTCCAGTTCTGGATGTCTGCCGTGGCGACCGCCATGCCCATTCCCTCCGGGGCCTTCATGCCCGTCTTCATCCTGGGTGAGCAGAAACACGTCGTTGTTATCAGGATTATTCAGGTGGAGAGCGGGTTTTTGACTTGAAACAGGCAACAAGTGTTTCAAGATTTCACAAGAGTCAAACACACTCTGCATTAACTTTCCCAGGAGGCGTCGCCTTCATCTTATTATTCAGACGTTTATGAATCGGTGTTTATTTGCTGTGGTTTGTTGTGTCTGTGTGACCTTTACCAGAATAAAACATGAAATATTCATCATTACCAGCTTCAGATGAATAAACCAACTGTGTGTGTGTGTGTGTGTGTGTGTGTGTGTGTGTGTGGAGGTGTGTGTGTTTCTGTTTATGTGTGTGTGTGTGTGTGTGTTCTGCTGTCGCTAAACACAAACTAACACTAACACAGACGACTGGAATAGTAATAGAACGTAAACCTCAGTCTGGTATCTAAAAGTAGGCGAGTCCACAAGTATTATACACGGTTGTTGTTGTTTACTTCCTCCTCTCAGGAGCTGCTTTCTAAACAGGTCTTTATTTATCACGTTGTTGTTGTTGTTGTTGTTGTTGTTGTTGTTTACTCCTCCTCTCAGGAGCTGCTTTCGGCCGGCTGGTGGGGGAGATCATGGCCACCCTGTTCCCTCACGGCATCGTGTTCGACGGCATCCTGTACCGCATCATCCCCGGAGGCTACGCCGTCATCGGTCAGTCTCCTCTCCTCCATCCTTCTCTCCTCCATCCTTCTCTCCTCCGTCCTTCCTTCTCTCTCTCCGTCCTTCCTTCTCTCGCTCCGTCCTTCTCTCCTCCGTCCATCCTTCTCTCACTCCGTCCTTCTCTCCTCCATCCTTCCTTCTCTCCTCCGTCCATCCTTCTCTCGCTCCCTCCATCCTTCTCTCTCTCGCTCCCTCCATCCTTCTCTCTCTCGCTCCCTCCATCCTTCTCTCGCTCCCTCCATCCTTCTCTCTCTCGCTCCGTCCTTCCTTCCTTCTCTCGCTCCGTCCATCCTTCTCTCGCTCCATCCATCCTTCTCTCGCTCCCTCCATCCTTCTCTCTCTCGCTCCGTCCTTCCTTCCTTCTCTCGCTCCCTCCATCCTTCTCTCTCTCGCTCCCTCCATCCTTCTCTCTCTCGCTCCCTCCATCCTTCTCTCTCTCGCTCCGTCCATCCTTCTCTCGCTCCCTCCATCCTTCTCTCTCTCGCTCCGTCCTTCCTTCCTTCTCTCGCTCCGTCCATCCTTCTCTCGCTCCCTCCATCCTTCTCTCGCTCCGTCCTTCCTTCTCTCGCTCCGTCCATCCTTCTCTCGCTCCCTCCATCCTTCTCTCTCTCGCTCCCTCCATCCTTCTCTCGCTCCATCCTTCCTTCTCTCCTCCGTCCATCCTTCTCTCGCTCCGTCCATCCTTCTCTCGCTCCATCCTTCCTTCTCTTGCTCCATCCTTCCTTCTCTGGCTCCGTCCTTCCTTCTCTCGCTCCGTCCATCCTTCTCTCGCTCCGTCCTTCCTTCTCTCGCTCCATCCATCCTTCTCTCGCTCCCTCCATCCTTCTCTCGCTCCGTCCATCCTTCTCTCGCTCCGTCCATCCTTCTCTCGCTCCATCCTTCCTTCTCTTGCTCCATCCTTCCTTCTCTGGCTCCGTCCTTCCTTCTCTCGCTCCGTCCTTCCTTCTCTCGCTCCGTCCTTCTTTCTCTCGCTCCGTCCTTCCTTCTCTCGCTCCGTCCATCCTTCTCTCCTCCGTCCTTCCTTCTCTCCTCCGTCCATCCTTCTCTCGCTCCGTCCATCCTTCTCTTGCTTCTGTTCCTCCCCTCTATCCTTCCCTCTGTCCTTCCCTTTGTCCTCCTCTACTGTCAACCTCAACTTGTCCTTGTCTCCTGTCTCCTCCCTCATCTTCTGTCTCCTCCTCCTCCTTCAACCTCGGTGGGACTGGTTGTGGAGTTGTTCTCCTTCACCTAATCTTCCTCCTCCCTCCCCTTCTTTGTCCTCCTCCTCCTCCTCCTCCTCCTCTTCCTCCTCCTCCTCTTCATCAGAGCATGTGTCCACTTTGCTCTGACAGTGAAATGTCACAGTGGGTTCCCTCTGCTGTCCTCACCTCAGCAGCGACCCACAAACGTGGCCTTCCTCCCTTCCTCCCTTCCTCCTCCTCTTCCTCCCTTCCTCCCTTCCTCCTCCTCTTCCTACCTTCCTCCTCCTGTTCTCCCCTTCCTCCCTTGATCTCTTCCTCCCTCGATCCCTCCTTACTTCCTTGGTGTTCCCACTCTGTCTCTTTCTACCCTTCTATCTGTTCTCCTTCTCTCTTCAATATATATTTCTTTCCACCCTTTTCTTTGCTCATACATCTTGTTATTAATCTATTTTTCCTCTGAACCTCTTGACTGTCTTTCTCTCTTTGATGAGAGTGAAACCCTCCAGTTGCTCCTTCATTCCAGCTGCCCACTCCATCTCCTCCGTCTTTTCTTCTCCTCCTTCATCTTCCCCTCCTGTACTGTTTCTTCCCTCTCTCTCCTCTCCTCCTCACCTTTTCCTCCCTCTTTTTTCCTCTCTAACACCTCGTCTCTCGACAGGAGCGGCGGCTCTGACCGGGGCGGTGACTCACACGGTGTCCACGGCGGTGATCTGCTTCGAGCTGACGGGTCAGATCTCCCACATCCTGCCCATGATGGTGGCGGTGATCCTGGCCAACATGGTGGCCCAGGGCCTGCAGCCCTCGCTGTACGACTCCATCATCCAGGTCAAGAAGCTGCCGTACCTGCCGGAGCTCGGCTTCGGGCACATGAGGTTCGTTACCTCAAACTGACAGTTTCTAACCCTTTAAAAACAGTGTGCGAAAATCCCCCCGCGCCTATTATCAGACAGAAAACAACAACATATCATCTCCGGAACCACATCGTTGTTTAACTTCATTTAAATTGCTACAATACTGCAACTCTTGTGAGAAGAGACATCTGCTGTGAAACATAATTCAAGTAACCGTTAAGTTTAAAGTGCCGTAAAAGTCGCTACTACAAGCCGCTACTACCTTCGGTCAGTGTCCCCGTTAGCTCCCCGCTGTAGCCAGCCAGCGCTCCAGCTAGCCAGCGCTCCAGCTAGCCAGCGCTCCAGCTAGCGCTCCTGTTAGCACTCCTGCTAGCGCTAGCAGGCGCTAACCACCGAAGGTAGCGGGACCAGCCCCGGCTCGACACCCGACTCGGGCAAAGGGGGACGCGGGCAGTAGCAGCTACTGGCTAGCTACTAGCTACTAGCTACTGGCTATCGCTGGCTAGCACTGCTGCTAGCTTGCTACAGCGGGGACACCCACCGGAGGCAGAAGCGGCTTGTAACCCGACTTTTACGGTACTTACGTAAACTAAATTTTTTAACCGAACGACACAGTTTTTTTACTGAAACTCATTCGAACACCCAAATGCTGTGCTCTATTATGATTTTAGATACTTATCAGTATGTGGGCTGTTGTTAGGGCACCATAATACAGTTTGAAAAACTCGGTGACCGCTCTAGGAGGCATTTTTGAGAGGATTATGAGAGGATTTCCAGATCAGGGAACTTTCCAGTTATATAGGATCGTCAAGACAGAGGTGCGGCCTTAAAGCTGGATTTAGGGGGATATATTAGTAGAAAAAGAATATAATAGTCTTCAGGATGTTTTCATGAATGCATAATTACCTAAAACTTTGAATCGATGTGTTTATGTTACGAGTGAACGGGTATTCGGTCGGTTGCAGTCTGCAGCCTCACCACCAGATGGCACTAAATCCCACACGCCAGGGCGCTGTACTGGTGCATATTCATGATTATTTCATGATTATTGAATGCGTTGATGTGTGTGTGTCCGTCCTGCAGCCAGTACAACATCGTGGTCGAGGACATCATGGTGAGAAAAGTCAAGTTCGTGTCGTCTCAGTCCACTTTCAGAGAAGTCAAACTCCTGCTGGACTCCTCCTCGCTCAACTCGATCCCACTGGTCGACTCAAAAGGTAAAAGAGCTCTTTGTGAAATAAATCTTTTTTACAGGTGCCATAAAATGTAATGGAAAAATTTAAAAAAAAGTAATTTGAACCAAATGTGAAAAGTTTAATCTACTTAATGTTTTGGAAGAACACTTTAGCTGAAATCATGGACTTGATCGCAGTAGTTGAGCCACTGTTAAAGTCTGTCTTGGGATAACTCCTCCTCTTCCTCCTCCTCTTCCTCCTCCAGATTCTATGATCCTATTGGGCAGCATTGACCGGCTGGAGCTGCTGGCGCTCTGTGATTGGTGGCTGTCAGCAGAGCGGCGGCTCCTGATGAAGGTGAGGACGTCCATAAAAACGTTGAACGTTCACCGCACATTACCTCCGGTGGATTATTGAATTTGATGTGTTGCATTAAAACAAGTATGCAGATATAATATAATCGGCTATTTCTTCTATATAAATAGCACAACAGGTTATGTTTATTATATCATATATCCTGTGATAAAGAAAGACTCCATGAAAGGAAACTCCAACATGATAAATAGTTGTGGCTCTTATGACCACATAATTTAGTCAAATGTTTTCTGAAAACTGAAATGCATTCGAAGACAGAAACACACAGACTTTAAGATAAGATAAGATAAGATAATCCTTTATTAGTCCCGCAGTGGGGAAATTACAGGATTACAGCAGCCTTGCTCACAAGTGAATAAAAAGAATAATACAATAGAAACAAGTAATATAAATAAATATAAATGAGCAGTAAAACAGTAGAGAAATATTAATATACAGACTGAATAGAAAACTACTTAAACGTATTGCACGTAAATACACGTAATATACGTAATAATATTGCACCAGGTGAACTTTTAATGACTAAAAGTACAAATGTAAACAGTCGTGGAATGTTCTGGATTTTGGAAGAAACTTTAATATCTTAACCAGTCAAAGAGCAAATCATGCATTAAATCATTTTTAACGAAACAACCTGAGCTGAATGTGATCTGCTATTATATTGAAATTATGTTGTTGTTGTTTAATTCTGTTAAGTTCAATTTCTGTAGTTCAATATCACAGAAATCCAATGCCGTCTCTTAAGATATTATTATTTGAAAGAAGAAGAAAAAATAATTCTCTTTTTTCTTCATTTAAGATAATAACTTCTATATATATAATAGTTCTGATATCGATCTGTCCTCGTGGTTTTGGGTTCAGGGTCAGAGCCTCCAGGAGCAGAACCAGTCTCAGAAGCACAGCTGGGAGTCCTTCGCCTTCGTGGACGAGGAGGAAGAGGAGGAAGAGGAGAAGGTGACTTCAGCGTCTTTATTCCTTTGTCGTATTATAATTATCTATTTGCTCGTTGTTTCGCCGCTCATTTACCTTCTTCTTCAGCTGATAGCGCCGTCGTTTGTTTTGTTCCGTTCAAACCGCCTCGTCTTGAAATCAGACGTCATTTTAGTTTGTTTTTATTAATAATAATGTCCGTGGTCTGCAGGGCAGCCCGGTGCCGGAGGAGAGGAACGGCCCGCTGCCTCCGCCGAAGCCTCAGGAGTCCTCCTCCAACCACACGGCTCCTGTCCCAGGTGAGCTACATACATACATACATATATATATATATATATATATATATATATATATATATATATATCAGTGGCGGGCCGTGGGTTTTCTACCTGGGCCTTCAGTGGACCAGCTGTTCGCATCGACGAAGACAAAACCAGAAGCCTGGAACGCAAAATGCCAGAAGCAGGACGTCAATACAAACAAACATAAAGAAAAAGAGACAATGAACACAACAAAACCAACACAAACAACAACAAAAGAGCCAAAGGAATAGGAAACAAAATGAGAGGAATAAAAGAACTGCATGAAAGGACGACATCACATGAAAGCAATTCTATAAAAATGTGTCTTGAGTCACAATAGTCTTGACAGGATTTGATAAACATGAAACACTTTCTCCAGGCTGGTGAAGGATGAAGAGCTTCCATCTCATATCAACCCACAAATCAAGTTTCTGCTGAAGTCACTGAGTCAGATTTGTTCAATTTCTTTGAACTTGCAATGCCGGCTTCTTTCATCTGGAAACCACTGGGAGGAATTCTTTCTAAAATCTCATCTTCCTGCTCCCGGTTTCTCCGGCTCCGCCGACTGTAAGTGTCCAGATCGACGTTTCCCTCTTCAGCTCCGTTTCACTCGTCGTCGTCGTCGTCGTCGTCGTCGTCGTGGTGATATTGATTCCTTCGGACAAGCGTTGCCTCCCGGGTCGATGCAATGAGATTTATTCTTTGCGCTGTCTCTCCCGCTTTTCCTCAGAAAGGAAAAACACGTCAGCTGATATGACTAAGCTTTTAGTCAGAGCCCAGATGGTCTAAGAAGCTAGTCGAGTGCATCAGACACACGGCAGCCGAGTGATGAACCCGGTTATCTCCCGGTGGGCCGGCTGGCTGTTAACGCTAAGACTTCTGGGAAAAGAAAAGCAGAAGAGAGATGAAGAATTCCCACCAGCAGCTACGCACACGTCCCTCCAAAAGAAGAAGAAGAAACAATCTCAATGTTGTTCATTGGTCGGCGTTTCTCTCGTCTCTGAACTCAACAGACGTCAAACAAATGGAATTATTAATTATTAATTATTAACTTTGCGACCCGAATGGCAATTACAGAAGATTTGGCAGAGCGCTGGCTGCAAGCAACCAGATGGCGTGTGTGTGTGTGTGTGTGTGAGCCTCTCGGTGGCCGATCTCACACACACACACACACACACACACACACACACACACACACACACACACACACACACACACACAGACGGCCTCCATGGTATCCAGGCAACAATAAAGAGTTGCATGGGTTGTAGTTGAAGTCTCTCAGAACCTCCATCTGCAGTTTGGTTATTTAAGTCAGAAAACTGCATCTGTGTGATTTATTCTCTCTCTCTCTCTCTCTCTCTTTCTCTCTCTCTCTCTCTCGCTCTCTCTCTCTCTCTCTCTCTCTCTCTCTCTCTCTCTCAGAGAAAGGTCCTCTACAGTCTGTGCAGAAAACACTCAGGAATCTCTTCACCTCCAAGAGCAGACAGACAGAGGGACAGTCACAGGTGTGTGTGTGTGTGTGTGTGTGTGTGTGTGTGTGTGTGTGTGTCTGTTTGTTCATCACTGAGCACAATGTTGTGTCTTCTACAATAAGATAAGATAATCCTTTATTAGTCAGTGTGGACATTGCAGGATTACAGCAGCAGTGCACACCAGAGACACAGAGTAAATACAACATCAAGCAATATAAATAAACAGTAAAACAGTAATAAAAACAGTAAAGAAGAATACAATAGCAATATTAAATATACAGACGGAATAAAAAGTACTGTAAAAGTCGGGTTACGAGCCGCTACTACCTTCGGTCAGAGTCCCCGTTAGCTCCCCGCTGTAGCCAGCTGGGGCTCTTGCTAGCGCTCCGTTACTTCTCCGCTAACTTCCGCTAGCTCCCCGCTAACTTCCGCTAGTTCCCCGAAAACCACCGAAGGTAGTGGGACCAGACTCGACACCCGACTTGGGCAGAGGGGACGCGGGCAGTAGCAGCAGCAGCGCTAGCTAGCAGCAGCGCTAGCTAGCGTGGACTTTTACAGTATATAAAAAAGAATCAAAGCGCCCTCATCCCTACGTTGACAGGTGTGTTTTTTAAAGTAGTTCCGATGACGCGGTACGTTTTGTTGTTACGTACAAACGTACTAACTTAAGTCACGTCGTCTCTCGTGTAACTTAAATAACTCAACGTGTTGACTTTTGGTTTCCCGTCAGACGACACAAACGGCGGCGATCTGGGTGAAAGTCCTGCGTTTGGTCACCTGACCTCCTCCTTCACGCTCGTTATAACTCCGGCCACTAGAGGCCGCCGCCTCACAACACGCGTGAATATGGATGCTAACGACACGTCCAGCCTGTAGTTTATTCCCGGTGAGGACGGCTTGTTATCAGCGTGTCTCTGTGAACTAGTTAGAGACGCCTCCCAGAAATGTCCCTCCTGTTGTGAACCATTGAAATGCAAATGAGCTCCCATCCCAAAACCCACACCGCCGCTGATGGGATATAAATATTTATCCATTCTTTTTCATTATGGCTTTCTGCTCAGGCAGGTTCCCTCTTATCTGATCCTCCTCGGGTAAACTCCCTGAAGTTGCGCGTCGGGCTCCTTTCATTCTTCTCAGTCTCATACGGAGACGCGTGAGTTATTATGGAGTTATTATGGAGTTATTATGGAGTTATTATGGAGTTATTATGGAGTTATTATGGAGTTATTATCCGGCTCACAGGAGAAGCAAAGCATCTGTTTACACGAGCGGGAATGAAAGCCCACGTCGGCAATAAGCACACGCGTGTAAGCTTTGAGAGATTAGAATGTGGTTTCTGTTGTGCTGCGCCTCGTGTGTTTAACACCAGCCTGATTCTCTGTCGTGTTTTTGGATTCGAGCCTCATTCCTATCAGATGGGAAACATCCAGCGGCTGAGCTCTGGCTGTGAATGAGGCGTTTCGTGTGCTTCAGGTGACCCACGCCGTGACCTCGGTAAACACAGAGAAAGGGAACGCGCTGACCTGTACGGGTCAGATTCAAACTAAGATAACAAGGGACCTGGTGGGAAAACAACCTTTTATTCATCGGTGTGTAAATGTTCAGGCGGTGTCGTGTTTCACTGGAGGAAAGCAACCTGATTACAAACGAGAGGCAGACGTCCAGCTCTAGATGGCATATTGTGAGTTATTATGTCTGCAGACAGTTAAAATACAGATGAATCGCTTGGTGTTTTTGTGATGTTTGTTCCCAGATGACAGAAGTAAATGTTGTATATTGTATATATATATATATATATATATATATATATATATATATATATATATGAGCCAGACGAGGCGTTCTCTCTTTAGCGGTGAGGTACGACCGGGTCAGAGCTGCAGGAGCGACACCAGGAGTTTTATGATGACATCATCACTGTTTTTATGATGACATCATCACTCTCATTGTCTTCCCTGTTCGTCTCCAGGAGCCGTGCCGTCCTCCCACCCTGCTGGACACCATGACACCAGAGGAGGTGAGGAGCTGCTCATGATAACACGGACTGAACCTAATTCATCTGATTGTGTAATCCTTTAAAAAAAAAATATATATATATATATATATATATATATATATATATATATATATATATATATATATATATATATATCCTTTATTGGTGAGTATGCACAATATGATGAACAGGGATCAAAGAGGTATTTTCATTTTTGTGTGATCAGTTTACGATAAAACAATAAGGAGGAAGGTAAAGCAAACAAATAAAATAAAAAATAAGAGGAAATACAAATAATAATAATAATACATTTAATTTATATAACGCTTTTCGTGGTACTCAAAGACACTTGACAAAACATTTTTTAAATCATCATATAAGCTATACAATAAAAGCAGATAAATAAAAATAAAAACAAAAAGAACATAATAAAAGTAAAATAATATATGATATGATAACTAGAGAGCCATTCATTTTAACTTTTTTTTACGCCTGTATCAGATGGCTTTTTTCACCAGGCCTGACAAGCGGGCCAAAGTAGAAAAATAAAAATCAGAATAATGAAAAATCCCCCATGCAATATCAATAGGGTTCTCTCGGGACTGACTCTATTAATAAAAAGAATGAATCAAAACCCACCCACACACATGGCCTTTACGTTTGTTCACAGATTTTGGAAATATGAAATGAAAAGCTGCCACTTCTTCCTGAAATAGTCATTATAAGTGTATATTTAATTTTAGTGACATCCTGAAGCCAGACTGAGACTGAGAGTTTGGAGACTTCCAACTGTTTTAAGCACTTTTTCTTTTACAATGTGAGCTTTTTAGTTTTTAATCGCCAACATTTACCAATCAAACTCATTTGACTTTTTCTCCGTTTCTAGACAGAAACTCATTGAAAGAAAACCTATCAAGAGCCGTCTTTAGACTCCAAAGTTTACTTATTATGAAAGTCAATGCTGGCAAATCTGAGCATTCAAACCCGTCACATGTGATCTGTCACATTAGAGGAAGACGACTCAGAGCCGAGGCTCTTTTTTAACTGCAGCGTGAACACCGCCAGAATTTAAAATGAGACTTATTTTTATTTATTTATTATTTATATATATATATATATTTTTATTATTATTTATTTTTTATCGGAGAGCACCCAAACAACGGCCTGTCACCGCTGCCCCCCGTCAAGGCTTGCAGGCTAAAAAGGAGTCAGACATCCTAAATCCCGGGAGGGCAGACAGACCGGTGACGGTCAAGGACGCGGAGCGAAGGCTTCAAGGTTTTTCACAGCTGCACACCTCTCCTCCGTGGCCAACAGAAGATTAACGGTTAATATCGCCGCTCTTTCTGTGCACTTTACGCGTATGAATACATCCTGATGTTTTCCCCTCAGGCTGAGCTCGTGCGTTAGAATAGAAAAGACATTATTTCCCCCCGAGAGCGGCCCTGACGCCGCTCTCTGCCTGCAGGTCAGAGCGTGGGAAGAAGCCGAGGCCGACACGCCGATGGAGATCGACGAGATACGAGTCGACCCGTCGCCCTTCCAGCTGGTCGAGAGGACGTCGCTACACAAGGTTGGTGCGCAGAGGTCACGGAGGTCACGGAGGTCAGGAGATGAGAGCGCCTCGCCTCCCGCCTGTAGGTCAGGCTCTGTGAAAACAGGATGTGTGGAAAAGGTGGGAAGAAAGAGAGAGAGAGAGAGAGAGATTTCATCTGGTCTGAGTTTTTCACTAAAACACCATTCTGTAAAAGTGGCCTCCACGTGATGAAATACATATAGAGTATGGAAATATTCAGTAATTTATCTTTATTAATAGGTTCATTAATGAATGATTAATTAATATTAAATCTGTTTTTTGAAGTGTGACATTCATTCCTCAGTTCCATTTCTATCATTTTGGTGAAAGGTGTGACAGACAACACATTTTATTCATATATTCCACTGCTTTTTTACCTTTTCCATCACCGAAACAGTTCGTCCACATGAGTAAAGTTATGTTTTCACAATTTTAAAAAATCGAACTTAAATTTTTCAGCTTTAAGGCCATATTATCTCTTTACACTTGTGCCTTAGGACGATGGTGCCTCATTATACAGAGAGCTGAGATTGTTCTGCAACTTTTGATGTAACACATTAGTATGTATCTCATATGCAGGTGCCTTTAAAAAGTGAATTTAAGAAATTATCTAAAATCGAGAAGGGTTAATGTCCGTCTTCGGTACTCGGGGACTCAAACACCCGATCCGTTCCACGTGGGCGTCGCTCTCCACGAGGAACGTTTTCCCTTTTGTTGACGCGCATTGTTTATTTATTTATATTTAACCATTGTTGCTGCCAGAGACGCAAACAAAAGGACATCGTTTAAGCTCCATGTTTTATTTTATGTTCGCTGCCGACAGCCCGGGTATCTGTTGTGTTCTAGAAGAAGAACAAAGGAACTAGTTCTTCTTCTTAAAGAGACAGGCCCACTTCTTAAAGAGACAGGCAGGCCCACTTCTTAAAGAGACAGGCCCACTTCTTAAAGAGACAGGCCCACTTCTTAAAGAGACAGGCCCACTTCTTAAAGAGACAGGCCCACTTCTTAAAGAGACAGTCACACTTCTTAAAGAGACAGGCCCACTTCTTAAAGAGACAGGCCCACTTCTTAAAGAGACAGTCACACTTCTTAAAGAGACAGGCCCACTTCTTAAAGAGACAGTCACACTTCTTAAAGAGACAGGCCCACTTCTTAAAGAGACAGGCCCACTTCTTAAAGAGACAGGCCCACTTCTTAAAGAGACAGGCCCACTTCTTAAAGAGACAGGCCCACTTCTTAAAGAGACAGTCACACTTCTTAAAGAGACAGGCCCACTTCTTAAAGAGACAGTCACACTTCTTAAAGAGACAGGCCCACTTCTTAAAGAGACAGGCCCACTTCTTAAAGAGACAGGCCCACTTCTTAAAGAGACAGGCCCACTGGCTCCCACATGCAGCATGCAAACTTTGTTTTAAAATCCATTCACACATGAATCATTATACAGTAATAAAAACATACAGTGACCTTCTTTTGCATACAATTACATATCCTTCATAATAATATTCCTTATTAATGATCATATCCCTCATGCATTGTAATGTACGAGTTCAATTTTGACAAACTAAACTATTATAACTCTACAGTATGCGCTGCTTTAGAATGACAGCGCCGTATAAATAAAGAATCATGAACAAAAAGTTAGTTTGTGTGGAGACAAATATAAATATATATATATATATATATATATATATATATATATATATATATATATATATTAGTTTCTCTGTAGCTCCATGTTTCAACAATTAAAAATGTACAATGCAGTCAAATAGCTCTCTTCTAGCTGTGTCATGGAAACTTTAATATTATTTTATAATAACTTGTTTAATTTCTTCCTGCATCGTACAATCGATGTGAAATCCTCATGATTACTGATGCAGGATTCACAGGATGTTAAGCCGATTGTTTCACTGCTGTTGTTCATCATCAGTGTAATTTCATTTTCATGGTCATATCCAGAATATTCTACTTATTCATGTGCAATAGGAGCTTTGTGTACCGAAGAGCGACCTTAGCTGGAAAATGAACCGAATACTTTAACCAGTGCCCTAATTAGCATAAATATGAGCAAAAAATTGCTCCTCGATTGCTCCCCGAGTTTTTTTTAAATGGTATTGTCCGGTGCCTTCCCTTCATCCCACGGAGTAAAACTGCACATCTTTAGAAAGATTACGACCTAAATCATGTAAATCTGCAATAATAATCACATATAAACACAAGCATTGACATGTTAGGAAGCACATTCAGTCCAAAAACCGTTCAGAAATTGACAAATGACCTACTTTGACCTGAATCTTGTTCCCACCATGACAAACAGGATATGTAAAAACTCCTGGTCTCGCTTTGCCATTTTTAGACACTTATATGGTCATAACATGATCTAGATTGATGTATTAGACTCTTATATGGTCATAACATGATCTAGATTGATGTATTAGACTCTTATATGGTCATAACATGATCTAGATTGATGTATTAGACACTTATATGGTCATAACATGATCTAGATTGATGTTTTAGACACTTATATGGTCATAACATGATCTAGATTGATGTATTAGACACTTATATGGTCATAACATGATCTAGATTGATGTTTTAGACACTTATATGGTCATAACATGATCTAGATTGATGTATTAGACACTTATATGGTCATAACATGATCTAGATTGATGTTTTAGACACTTATATGGTCATAACATGATCTAGATTGATGTATTAGACACTTATATGGTCATAACATGATCTAGATTGATGTGTTAGACACTTATATGGTCATAACATGATCTAGATTGATGTGTTAGACACTTATATGGTCATAACATGATCTAGATTGATGTATTAGACACTTATATGGTCATAACATGATCTAGATTGATGTATTAGACACTTATATGGTCATAACATGATCTAGATTGATGTATTAGACTCTTATATGGTCATAACATGATCTAGATTGATGTTTTAGACACTTATATGGTCATAACATGATCTAGATTGATGTATTAGACACTTATATGGTCATAACATGATCTAGATTGATGTATTAGACACGTATATGGTCATAACATGATCTAGATTGATGTATTAGACTCTTATATGGTCATAACATGATCTAGATTGATGTTTTAGACACTTATATGGTCATAACATGATCTAGATTGATGTATTAGACACTTATATGGTCATAACATGATCTAGATTGATGTATTAGACTCTTATATGGTCATAACATGATCTAGATTGATGTTTTAGACACTTATATGGTCATAACATGATCTAGATTGATGTTTTAGACACTTATATGGTCATAACATGATCTAGATTGATGTATTAGACTCTTATATGGTCATAACATGATCTAGATTGATGTTTTAGACTCTTATATGGTCATACCATGATCTAGATTGATGTTTTAGACACTTATATGGTCATAATATGATCTAGATTGATGTTTTAGACACTTATATGGTCATAACATGATCTAGATTGATGTTTTAGACACTTATATGGTCATAACATGATCTAGATTGATGTATTAGACACTTATATGGTCATAACATGATCTAGATTGATGTTTTAGACACTTATATGGTCATAACATGATCTAGATTGATGTATTAGACTCTTATATGGTCATAACATGATCTAGATTGATGTATTAGACTCTTATATGGTCATAACATGATCTAGATTGATGTGTTAGACTCACACAGTCCCGTACGGTTACAGAGACGTGACTTTGACTTATGAATGTTTTAGTGAAACGTTATAATCGCTTAGTCATTTTAAGGAGTTTACGGAATTATTAAAACGTAACGATCTTTAAAAAAAACATGTAAATCCACACATCTCTTCTCACAAGGGTTACGGTACTTTAGCAATTTAAATGAATTCAATCGGAACTGTGGATGAGGAGATGGCACAGTTTTAGTTTTGGGTTTATCAGGATGAACGTGGGAACAAAGATAAAACCAAGATGTCCGCCCCTCTGTGAGAGGTGTTGTCTACTGTGACCCGTGACCTTCTCTGTCTCCACAGACACACACCTTGTTCTCCCTGCTGGGCCTCAGCCACGCCTACGTGACCAGTATCGGTAAACTGGTGGGAGTGGTGGCGCTGAAGGAGGTAAGGAGCTTTTTTAAAGAGAACTCTTCATCTGCCTGGTGAAGGTCGACCGGACCAGAAGCAGCCGGGTCATGTGATTACATCACATCGATTTGAAGGCCCAAAAAGCCTCTTTGGGTTTTAATTCACTCAACTTCCTGCAGTCGCTTTGATCTCTTTGATCTCCTGACTTCAGAACGAAGCTTTTAACGGATGAAGAAGTCTGTTAGAATAATCAATGTTCCTTCTTTACCTCCTTCTGTCTGTTCATCATATTCCATTTGCTCTCTGCTTCTTCTTCATCTTCTCATTTTCCTTCCTCTCCTCCTCCTTCTTCTTCTCCTTCATCTTCTCATTCTCCCAATTCTTCTTCTTCTCCTTCTTCTTCTTCTCCTTCTCCTCCTCCCCTCCATCTATCTTCCTCTCCTCTTCCACTCCTCCTCCTCCTTCTTCTCCTTCATCTTCTCATTCTCCCAATTCTTCTTCTTCTCCTTCTTTTCCTTTTCCTTCTTCTTCTTCTTCTTCTCCCAATTCTTCTTCTTCTTCTTCTTCTTCTTCTTCTTCTTCTCCTCCTTCTTCTCCTTCTTCTTCTCCTCCTCCTCCTCCTCCTTCTTTTCCTTTTCCTTCTTCTTCTTCTTCTTCTTCTCCTTTTCCTTCTTCTTCTTCTCCTTTTCCTTCTTCTTCTCCTTTTCCTTCTTCTTCTTCTTCTTCTTCTTCTTCTTCTTCTTCTTCTTCTTCTCCCAATTCTTCTTCTTCTTTTCCTTTTCCTTCTTCTTCTTCTTCTTCTCCTCCTCCTCCTCCTCCTCCTCCTCCCCCTCCTCCTTCTCCTCCTCCCCTCCATCTATCTTCCTCTCCTCTTCCTCTCCTCCTCCTTCTTCTTCTCCTTCCCTCCATCTATCTTCCCCTCCTCTTCCTCTCCTCCTCCTTCTTCTTCTTCTTCTCCTCCTCCCCTCCATCTATCTTCCTCTCCTCCTCCTCCTCCTCCTCCTCCTCCTCCCCTCCATCTATCTCCCTCTCTTCCTCCTCCAGCTCCAGAAGGCCATCGAGGGCTCGACCCGCTCAGGCGTCCGTCTCCGTCCGCCTCTCGCCAGCTTTCGCAACTCCGTCCCCAAACCTCCGGCTTCCTCTCCCTCCGCTCCGATCTCCACCTCCATCACCTCCTCCTCCTCTTCCTCTCCTCCGTCAGCTCCACCTGCTCCCCAGCTTCCTCCCTCCTCCTCCTCCTCCCACCTCCAGCTTCACCAGAAGGAGACCGAGGTGTGGATCGAGGGCGTGGCGGAGGAGGAGGAGAGCGGCTCCCTCCCTCCCTCCGCCACTCCTCCCCCGGTCCCTTCTTCCTCCACTCCTCCTCCTCCTCTTCCTCCCTCCTCCTCCACCCTGACTCCCTTACAGAGACTGTTGGAGCCGGATGAGGAGAGCGACGACGAGCCAATGGTGTAGACGAGTCGAGAGTGTTTTTGTTTTTTATAATGGAAAACTTTTATCTTCTTCTTTTTTTTAAAGGTTTGAGTTTCTTTCTCCGTTCTTAATTTGTCGCTCTGGTCTTTGGACACGTTTACCTCTTCACCTCGAGGATGAACTGGTTGAGGCTTCAGGGGTCAAAGGTCACTGTGACCTCACACATCACAACGTCATATGAATGTAACAGGATGAGGTGGTGAACATTTAACATTTTGTGGAAGTAAAAGCATCCAAAACAACATTAAGACAATTATAACAAAACTATTATGATTATTTTACTGTTAGCAAAAGGCCGGGTAACCCACCATGTGTGTGTGTGTGTGTATTTATGTACACACAACATAAATGGGGTTAAACTAAAGTCGCTGTTTGGCCGTATCTCTGCTCTTCAGCATAACGTATGTTTTATTATGATCTGTTGCTCTGCGTTAGCGGCTCGTTAGCATCTTTAGCATGAAGAGCTTTTCATCGGCGGAGAGCAGGAGCCCTCTATTCTTTTATGGTGTTGTTAAACTGGCATCAGACCGTCTGGATGGGGACGGATGGAGCTGCTCGGTCGGCCGTGGGAAGATTGTTGAAAAAGCCCCAAAAAAACGACCTCCAAAGACGGCGTGCTGACCTTGTGATGCAGCCTCTTCACGGTGCAGTGGATAGACGGAGCGGCCGGAGGCGGCGGACGACCTCTTTCCCTCGTTTCCTCTCACGAGGACGCCCTCGCGTCTCACTGGACCTCTCAGATCACTTTGAATTATGACTATATCATAAATAACGTGGCACAGAGAAATGCAAACTCTTCAGTGAGCGACAGCCGGCGTTTTGTCCCGTAGCGTCTCTACGTTTAATGAAGACGGAGACCCGTGTTGACGTGGAGATATCGGTCCATTAATGCGTTAATTAGCTTAATAAATCGGCTCGTTAGAAAAGTATTTGATCCTTACCCGTCACGCTGATCATTAAAGCTGCTCATGTGAGACGTGCTGCTCTCTGCTGCCTCTTATTCCAGTTGAATAAGTGCACGGATATAAAGTGAAACGACAGCAGCTTCCCTCCCGGTCTCTCGGTGGACGTCTGATTGATGATCTCGAAGAAGAAGAGCGGCATCATGGGAGTTGTTGTCTTCCTTCAGTGTGTTCTCCTCCTCCAAAACCAACAGTACCGGTGATTAAAAACTGCTGAAAACACAGAATCAAACCGCCTCATGTTGCCGCTAAAGTTCACTCAGCTGGTTTCCAGATAACTTCAGATCTTAAGGTTTTCTCCTCCTCTCCAAAACAAACAGACACGCTTATTAAAACTGGTAAACAGCTGAATAACGCCGCTTTAGAAGTGCTTAAAGTTAAAAATGGTGTCTTCCCTCTCTCTGCTGTTCATGCTTCTCCTCTTCCTCTCCTCTTCCTCTCTTATCTCCTGGGTTCAGTTTCTCAGGTGCCGCCTTAAAAGTCTTTAAAAGCCTTTTCTTTACGTGTGTGTGATTTAAAATGTGTGTGTCCATTTCTTAAGGAGGGCTCTGTACCGAGTGCAACGTGTCTTTTGTCCGTCTGGTGGTTCGTGTACTTTTATTAAAAGTTATTCATCTTTTAGTCAAACGTTATCTCAAAATGTATACAACTTTGAAAGATGTAGAAATAAAGTGTTATTAAGTGAACTGCTGTTTGACCTTTTTATGTGAACAGACCAGGACGGCTCATCACTCACCTGGAACCAGAGCTAGCAAAGGTAGGGCAGGAATATAGATCTGTGTCTTTACAAATTAAACAAAAAACAATCAGTGACGTTTTGATGGTTGTGTGTAGTTAGCGGTGTTTTAAGATGTGATGGTATGAGGTGCTTAATAATAGTTGTGTATTATTAAAGCAATGAGCTACACATGTTTTATTGGTACATTAGAATGTCAGGAATGTTAACAATTCAATATTGTGAATTATGCTCATGGTGCAGGAACTCTGATATGTAAAATATATTGACGCTCCCTCTCCGTGTTTTAATGACGTCAGCAGCTGCAAAACAAAGAGCTTTATTAGTCATGGGAGCACATAGTGACTGAGTTTATTTAATTGTGTATTTAGTTAATGTTTTGTTGCATAAAATAAAAACCAAAGGAAAAGAAGAGGAACTCACCGTCTGCAGCTCTTTAGCGGCTTTAATAAAAACAACGCCGACGGAGCGCCGCTACACAACGTTCTGTACTGTGAACTCCTGGAAGAGTCCACCTTAATAAGTTTAAGTGTTCCTTATATGTAGAATATGTTCACCGCTTTACCTTCCCATCAGACCCATCAGACCCATCAGACCCACCATTGATGCGGTTAATTCGCTTCATTTGCTTTTTTCGCGGTGGAAAGGGGGCGTGGCTTATCTCCGTGAAAACAGTTACCGTTTCCGCCATCCACCATTTGAAATAACCACTAGTTCTGCTTTATACTTTAACATTAAACGCCATCGCGTCTGTTCGCAACCATTCGCGTCTGTGCGTTGACTTTCATGCAATCTACTCTTTAAAAAAACACTTCAGCTGTGAACGCAGCTTTAGGCCTCTGTGCTCATCTGAGCTGCTCCGTCCTCACAGCACCAAACGGGCGCAGCGGTTTTCCCTTGAGCTCGACCAGGAATCTAAAGGTGACCGTGCTTTTGAAGTGGAAATCTCCTCTTCTGGGCGTTGGACCCCCATCTCTCCTCCCTGCAGCTTAACACACTGACTATGGAAAAGTACCTCAAACAACCTCCCCTTTCTATCTTGTGTCATTCAGTTAGAGCTCCGCTGTAGACGTTTGAGCAGCGAGGGATTTTAAATTCATAATTTATCAAGAAAACGTCTCTATTACCTGTTTTGCAATGACTCTGCAGAAGTAATTAAAGTGATTGAACAGCAGTGTGATTACACAGCGTGACTGACTGACGTCTCGGTCCCATAATAAGCTTCCACTTCCGCTCATGACGCCTTTACTTCCCACAGCCGGGTGTCACTTTCTTTCATAACTAAAACAGACTAAATCTCTTGAGCAACAATGAATTCTCCGCTCCAGTAATTAGAATCTTTGAGAAGAGATTGTGCAGAAAGTTATGTGACAGTAGTGCTTGGTTCCTTTTTTAATGCGTCTGCAGACGGTTGTAAAAAACACCATGATGTGCCTTTCAGTTTCTTTTTGTTGTGACAGATATCGTGAGACTTCCGTCTCTTCTGTCACTACTAGTGTTCAAGGACTTCTTCTACCAGGCAGCATTTCTTTATTCTTTAGAGAAACGCACCGCCAGCCGCTGACTTCATGAAACAACAACCACATAAAAAGACAAAGATGCACAGAGATCCTCCAAAGGACGTCTACACGGCCGGGTTTATTGAATGAGGCCGTTCTGCTGGTGAGGACTCTTCAAGGGTTTCAGGGGGATTGATGACGACAATAAAACGACCACAGCTCTGAGAAGAACGCCTCCGACCTGAAGAGAAGGTGCCATGTTGTCCAGACGGCCCATTATTCCCAAAAAGCCAATAGTCTGAAGATACAAACTGTCATACAGAAGCTTTTAGCTACCGTAAAAGTCGGGTTACAAGCCGCTCCTACCTCCGGTTTGTGTACCGCTGTAGCAAGCTAGGAGCAGCGCTGCTGCTGCTAGCGCTGCTGCTGCTAGCGCTGCTGCTGCTAGCGCTGCTGCTGCTGCTAGCTCCTCGCTGCTGCTGCTAGCTCCTCGCTGCTGCTGCTAGCTCCCCGCTCCTGCTGCTAGCTCCCCGCTGCTGCTGCTACTGCCCGCGTCCCCTCTGCCCAAGTCGGGTGTCGAGCCTGGTCCCGCTACCTTCGGTGGTTGTCGGGGAGCTAGCGGAAGTTAGCGGGGGAACTAGCATGAGCGCCAGCTGGCTACAGCGGGGAGCTAACGGGGACACTGACCGAAGGCAGTAGCGGCGTATAACCCGACTTTTACGGTACTTATTCTGCAGACTGACCTCATCGGGCCTTTCTCTAGTGCCTTACCCTGATATTCTCACGCCAAACCATGACAGTCTCACTCCTCATGCCTAAACTTAACCAACAAAGGCAATCTGGAAGGTCTGATGACATCATTCTGCAGAATAATCCGCCACGTGCTTCTGCTTGGTGCACGGGGATTTTAACACATTTGGGGTTCAGTCATGCACATTCTTTACACGTCATGTATGTGTGTATGCTGCATGTCAAAGAGTGTGTCTGTATATAATCCTTTTATAGAACCACTTTGTTTGTTTTTGACAGAATGTTGGTTTGACTGTCCTGGTTTTTAATAGGACAAAATAAAGCGAGTTCGGTACAAAGATCGTGACCAAGAGGAAGCTAACAAAATGGCGGACGGAGCTCTCGTTCCAAAAGGAGAGTGAACGTGGACTCGCCTGTCACCTGCTGGCGAACACCTGAACCCTCGTGGAGCCGCAGGTGAGAATAACGTTGAATATAGTGTGAATAAACTGCGAGTGATAAATCCTACTCGTTGTGCATTTGAGTATTGCAAAATTGCGTGAGGACATTTTTTCAGGGTTCTTACGGTCATGGAAAACCTGGTCATGAAGTCATGAAGTTTTAAAATGGTTATTTCCAGGCCTGGAAAAGTCCTTGAAAAAAAGTCATGTAAATGTGTTATATTCATGTGTTCATGTCGTTCATTTACGCTGAGTTTGAAATAATGAATATGCTTTTAAAAGAAAGACTCAAAATATAAGCAGGCATACATACAGGCATCTATATAAATGTTTATTCTTTTAATCAAACTATTGTCTCATTCATTTGAGTCATTTAAGGTTTACTGTATGCTTTGTATTCTCATTGTTAGTTTAAATACTACATTTACTCACTTTTTACTGTTTACACCCAGATTTCACTAAATGTTTGGTCATGGAAATTTGGTTTAAAGTCATGGAAAAATGTGTATGAACCCTGTTTCTTTCATGGAAAGGTCCTCACAAGACGAGTCCAGGTCTGTGTGCATGTGTGTGTTTTAGTTTCCACAGAACGGCACCAAGAAGGATCAGTTTTTCCAGAATATATATATTTGACACACGAACAAAGCTACATTCGTACGTACATACACACTATACACATACACACAGTCTTACATTCATACAAATACATATCGGTTTATTGGCTTTTTTTTCGTTTTATTATAAAAAGCAATTTGATATATTATGACTTTGTATACTGTGATATACTGTTGGGGCGAGGTCACGGTTGAAACGCATGCACTTTCTTTAGGTTGTGTTCGGATCGAGTGCTTATGCAAATAACTCCAAGTCGAGACTCAATCAGGGCTCAGACAAGCTGTCAATCAAAGCAAAATACATCAGCAAATCAGTCCCCTGTGACCAGGAAACCTTTATGATCCTGCAGGATTGTTTTGCATGTGACACCAGAACCGATCGCCTGGAAGGATTCCCAAACATGTGACCTCGTGGCGTCCATGTTTGTCGTATTGCGCTGACACTGCTTTTAAACGAGGCGCTTTCGTTCCTCCTCCTCTCGTCCGTCCTTTTTCTTCTTCCTTGTTTTTGTTTTGAGCATTCCACATGTCCCGGAGTGGCTTCTTGGCATTTTACTTTGTGTGCGTTACATCCCACGTTTTTCGCCTGGAAAAGGTCTCAAAGTGGGTACATAGTCGGGTTTCGTGGGGATAGACTAGCTTGATTGATTATTGATTATTTCCCGTGTTCGTCAGGCCAAATGATTCAGTTTGAGTCCTCGTCTCTACTACTCCCCCAGTGACTGGATGACGCAGGGCGTGACCTCGAAGGGTTTCCTGCCGGTCACCGATTCGGCGAGCTGTGCCGGCGGCGCCGGGCTCGAGCCTCGGGTCGAGGGCGGCTCCTCCCTCAGCGGCGACGGGGTCAAAGAGCACGGCTCCGGCTCCAAGGTCAATGTCACCTCGTCCACCTGGAAGGACGGGAAAGTAAGAAGTGAACGGACAGTTTGGGATGCTGCCGTTAAGCAACTAAGCCACTGTTCTTTTTATATAGTATATAGTATTATATACCGTAAAAGTCAGGTTACAAGCCGCTACTACCTTCGGTGGTTGTCCCCGTTAGCTCCCCGCTGTAGCGCTGCTGCTAGCTTGCTACAGCGGGGACACCCACCGGAGGTAGAAGCGGCTTGTAACCCGATTTTTACGGTATATAATACTTAATCATTTATATACGATATTATCCGACTTTCTCTTCATCTTTGTTGATTGTCCATCCGTCCTCCCTTTTTTTTCTGCTCTTTAACCTTTTGAAAACCCACCTATTTTTAGGCCTCTGCTCAAAAATGTCATACCCAAACAAAAAAAATGTGTATCTCTGCAACCACTAAGGCTATTTGAATAATGTTGGTGTTATAATAAAAGAGTATAGTGTGAGTTGTGTGTTCAGATGTGTGAATATCAGTCTACATGTTACTGGTTATGAGTAAATGAAGAAGTGAATTATACATTTATCTGCTATAGACCCCCAGATGGGCTCCACATTTTTCAACGGGTTTTAAGAGCCGGGTTGTGGGGGTAGCATGCTAAGCTAACCCGGTAAATCGCAAAGGATACTTGAATTCATTACATTTAGCTGACGCTTTTATCCAAAGCGACTTACAATAAGTGCATTAAACCACGAGAACAAACTCAGAACAACAAGAATCAAGAAAGTACAATTTTTTCAAGAATGTACTTTTCTTATTCAAGGTGTAGTCGGAAAAGATGTGTTTTTAGATGTAGAGACATCCTGCTGTCCTGACCATTTTAATTTAACCTCGTTGATTCATCAGTTTTTAGGACAGCGAGGGATCGAGACCTCACCTTCGTCAGCTCCTCCTCTTCCTCTTCATGCCGTTCAGCGACGCCGTCGGACTCGTTTTCCGGCTCCTCTCCGACCGCCTCCACCGCGTCAGCCGGCTGCCCGTTCGTCTGCCCGCCGACCTCCACCTGCAGGCAGTTGAGGTCATCCATTTTAAACTTTAAACTGGAAGAAGGTTCAACAGGTTACTGACATTTTTAACACTGACATTAACCCTTCATGTACTTCCTGGCAACAGTCACAGAAAGAAAGAAACAGAGACAGAAGTCAGGAAGGAAAGTAGGAGAAGCAGAGGATGAGCTCCCATGTCCTGACCCCAATGCAGGACATCAGAGAGACAGTATGCAGGTAGGCAGAACAGACACAGATGCTGAATCCAAATGCTGAGAGTTGTAAACTTGCGGACTTTACAGCATGCTACTCTGAAGACCAGGCATTGTTTATTTTAAGGATGTCCTTTGTCAAAGATCCATCGGGTCCGCTAGAGGCTGTCATGCAGACTTTTGGCAGTGCTCCATGCAGACGTTCAGCCTGTTTCCTACCTTGCTGACTCCCCTGGCAGGCTCTCCCATCATTCATTGCACTACAGAGGTGTGCTAAATACGCCTGCTGATATAAACAAACCCAGATCCAGAAAACAAAAACAAATTAGCAAAGGAGAGCGTCAAAACATGATGCAGAAAGACCAAAAAGGGGCTTATTCCCGTGCAGAATATCAACATCTACGACGAGCGCACTAGTTATATTCATGTGTTCATTCACACTGAGTTTGAAATAATTAATATGCTTTTAAAAGAAAGACGCTCAAAATATAAGCAGCTATATCTATAAATGTTTATTCTTTTAATCAAACTACTGTCTCATTCATTTGTGTCATTTAAGGTTTACTGTATGCTTTGTATTCTCATTGTTAGTTTAAATACTACATTTTCTCACTTTTTCATGTTTACACCGAGATTTCACTAAATGTTTGGTCATGGACATTTGGTAAGCCCGACGCTCTTTTTTCTCTTCTCCCGAAAATGAGAATTGTGTTTTTTCAAAACTAAAACTGTGCTATCTCCTCATCCACAGTTCCAATTTAATTCATTTATATCGCTAAAGTACCGTAACCCTCGTGAGAAGAGGCGTGTTGTTTTACATACAAAAATTAAAAAAGATCGTTACGTTTTAATTCCAAAAGCTCTTTAACACGCCAAAGCGATTATAACATTTCACTAAAACCCCTTTTTTTGGGCTGTTCCGAGATCCTGCGATCTCATTGGTCCTCAGACCATTCTGAAATTGCGTCAGTTTCCAGTTTGTTATGGTGCGAGCAAGGATCAGGTCAAAGTAGGTCATTTTTTTATTCCTGAACCGAAAAACACGGTTTTGGGACTGAATGTGCTTCCTAACATGTCAATGCTTGTGTTAGATTTAGATGATTTAGGTCGTAATCTTTCTAAATATGTGCAGTATTACTCTGCGGCATGATGGGAAGGCACCGAACAATACAATTTAAAAACTCGGGGAGCAATCGAGGAGTCATTTTTGGGGAATCTTGCTCAGACTCTTGACTTTGGATCAGTTATCTTTTATTTATTTTTTATAAAAGCAAGGCGTTGCGGATTCGTTAAAGTCATGTAAATCCACCGGTCGTAACGTGCATGAACCCTGCACAGCGTTAAATGCAGAATACGCCGTGATGGGTCCCGTAACTGTCGGTTCGCTCGTTGCCTGAATGGAGACGCCCGTCCTGCTCGCCTAAGACACGCCCCCAGGCGCCCTCGCTAAATGTAAAACCGCCGTCTAGTCCGCAAAGTCTGCGATCCGACCATTTGGATTCAGCGGGGTGTGCCTACGTGGTGAGCCTCGCCCTGCGCCGCTCCCCACAGGTCAGCGAGCCGAGGGTGGGTGGGAGGCCCGAGGCTGTGGATGGTGCTGTTGGGAGTGGCTTGGAGGGAATGGGAGGCGCTATGTAGCCTGTGCTCCATAGGCTGTAGTCAGAGATAGGAAAGGAAGAAAAGACAATTAATGAGATTTTACTGTGAAATATGCTTCTTTTTTTGTAAATGTATTTCCAAGGGGGTGGAAAGCAACTTGGCCTGCTGGCCGCATCTCTTAATTTAGAAAAAAAACACTTTTTGTTTGTCTTTTGGAGTGAAGATATTGCCGCCCACGAGAGATTCAAATACACGGCAAAGATGAGCTGTATTCTTCCAACGTTTTGCAGACTTGTTGAGGGAACTTTTGTGAGTTTTTACTTGCTTCTTGTCACAAATAACGGTCTTTTTCTACTCTTTGAGCCCAACAATGGGGACCCTTTTATATCAGGTCACAAATCAAGAAAAAAACATGGTTTATATTTCAAAAATTAAACATAAAAATCAGGGCTACAATAATATATAATCCCCATTTACAACCTCTAAACACAATAAATAGGGTTAGGGTTCAGGGGTTAAAGGGCTACATGATGAGTCAGAGAAAGTGGGGAGATGTCTTAGTCTCTTTCGCTCAGACAACTGACTGACTGATTGAAAAGCTTTATCATATTGTAATGTAATATATTCAATAGTCTCCTTCGGAAGAGAAGCCATAATAATACACACAGCAAAGCTAACAAGCTCATTTCCACCGCGGTCTCGGATCAGCGCGCCTTTTCTCAGACGCGGTCCCTGACCTTTTTCAGGTTATTATTTCATAACGCTCAGTCACTTAATGAGCTCTGAGACGTTCCACCGCTGCAGAAGAAGTCTTCGGGGGTCACGGGTCATCATGACTCACTGCATTTGCAGAAAACCCCCAAAAAAACAACAGCCTCAGAGCTGGACGTCTGCAGCTGTTTTACAAAGAAAACAAAGAAAAGCAGCACAACCAGTTTACGGGAACCGAAGCCTGCCGTTCAAACGTGAAGCTTATTCCTTCTTTTTATTGTTTGAACCAGTCAGACGTAGATGTAAAAGGCCTCTCCAGAGCCAGCGTTTGGTTTGTCCGTTCTAGGCCACCGTAGAAACACGGCAGCGCAAAAAGATCGAGATATAAACGGGAACATACATTGTACTCCTATTTCTATTATTATACATCGATAAATATAGTTATGTATACTGTATTCCATTTATGCCAATAGATCCCCAGAAATTCTACACACAGCTCTGTAAAAAATAAATTTTTAAAGGAAACCTGATGTTTCCAGTCGAACTAGAAGTTTCACCATAACCTCAGCTGGCTTCCAGTTTCCTAAATCCAACCATAAAAACCTCAATCGTGCATTAGTTGCATCATCAGTCAGACTGAGACGTTCCCCCACTGTTCCCTGCAGCACCATTATTACGAGGAGACTGTTATTATCGAGAAGGAGGTGGAAAAAAATGTCAAAAATGCATCCGGAAAAGGCTGCTGAACGCTGGAAGAATAAAACTGCTTTGTTGTCCGTTACTGAGGAAGCTGAGGGAGCACGGCCGTGTTTCCTAAGTCCACCGTCTCGTTTAATATTCACTAATCAGCACTATCAGCAGGACAGGTCAGCTGGATTGCCATAAACTGACCACATGTGACCGAAGTTGATGCTGCTGTTGAGGCATTTAATTAAAAACTACACATTCTCGTGGTGCTGAAGCCATATCAATGCAGTCCAAACGCAGCACTGCTAACCTTTTACTTGAGTTAACACTCCTTCTCTTATTATATGTATGCTAGTACTCTAGTGCTGGTGACATTGAGTCAAATGTGGATTCCCAGCTGCTGCTGCTGGTCGACCCGATGGCAGAGCGGTCAGTGAGGGACTGGGCACTACGGACCTGTTGCTGCTGGTACTGCAGCAGCTGCTGCTGGTACTGGTGGAGGTGCTGCAGCTGGTGCAGCTGGCTCTGCTGCTGCAGGGCGAGGTGAGCGTGGTGCTGCTGCTGCAGGTAGCCGCCTACCGTGCTCTCGAAGCCCTCGCCGGGCGTCCCCGCCGCGCCGCTGCCACCTGGGGACAACCACAAAACACTCACCGTAAAGGTCGCGCTATAAGCCGCTACTTTTTTTCCTCAACTTTGACCCGTGCGGCTTAAATATCGGTGCGGCTAATCTGTGGATTTTTTGCCGATTCTAAATTTAGCAGCAGTTGCAGAGAGATACGGTACAATACGGCTTCACGCTAGCTTCGTGCTAGCTTTGTGCTAGTTTTGCGATACTTTCATGCTAGCTTCACACTAGCTTTGTGCTAGCTTCGCGCTAGTTTCACACTAGCTTTGCGCTAGTTTCGTGCTAGTTTTGCGCTAGTTTTACGCTAGTTTCGTGCTAGCTGCTCCGGCGGAGAACTAAGCGGGGTGAGAGGAGCCGCAGCGCTAGTAGCAGCTGCTGCCGCCCACAGTTTGAGCTCAAGTAAACAACACTGAGGTAGCTAGTCCCGCTACCTTCGGTGGTTGTCTGGGAGCTAGCTACAGCAGCTAGCTAGTAGCAGCTGCTGCCGCTAGTAGCTAGCCCACTGTTTGAGCTCAAGTAAATAACACTGAGGTAGCTGGTCCCAGACAACCACCGAAGGTAGCGGGACCAGCCCCGACTCAACGCTCGACTCGGGCAGCAGCACTAGCAGCAGCGCTAGCAGCAGCAACAGCGGCTTACAAACCGCCGCGGCTTGCTTATGATTAAATATGACTTTTTTGTTTCATTTAGTAGATGCGGCTTATAAAAGGGTGCGCCTTATAACCCGCATTTTACGATAGTGGTGTTGGCCCTCGCCCCGCGTTCAGAGGCCGTCGCACAGGGGAGGAGCTTCAGATCTTCACCGGTGGACATGATGTAGGAGCCCGCGGCGGGGGACGCCACGCCCGACGGCTGGCTGGTGATCGGGTCCCAGGCGTCGGACGACGACAGGCAGAACAGGCCCTGTGAGACGTAGGTGTGAGGCCAGACGTCCGCCGAGGAGTGGTGGAGCACCTGGTCTGTAAAACGGGAGGAAACAAAGAGCAATGAGGTGGATTCCTCTGCTCACTTATAGTGTAATGCCTTTCCTGTTGAGCTAAAGTCACAATTCACGTTCTTTTCTCTTAGATACTTGGTTAAAGGTTTGAGCAAATAAGGAAAAAACACATAAAATACACTGTTATAGAGAGACAAAAAGCATTAGATCGTATAAAGAAGAAACTTGAATCCAACTTCTGACCCTGAGTTGTTGATTCAAATAGTTACCAGGGAAAGCGTCACACAAGTCCAAGTTTTTAAATGCATTTCATCTTTGAACGGACAGAAAGACAGAATTGTTCATTTTGTTTTGACCTCTTTGACGTTGTTCAGCCTTTCCTGGGGTTTCCTAATCTTGCCCTCTTCCCTTCCTTCCTCTCCGTTGATATCATCCTAAACCGAACAGACATCTGACCACCTGAGGCTCAAACCACAATTTTGGATACGAGTTTGTTTCGCCAAACTTATTCAGTTTTATTCATCCGAGTGTAAAGCACATATCTTGTTCATTTCCTTATTTGAATACAACTCGTCTTTTTGGGATGTTTTTTTTATACATCCCAAATGCATTCGTGAGCATCAGAACGTGTCCGGATGTTTCAGAAATGACAGGCTGTCGCCTAGATTCGTCATTTGGGAGTTTTTGAGCGAGTGCCCGATAGCAGTGAAAGGCAGAAATGTGCAGCTGTGTGGCCGCCCTCCAAAAGCCCTTCACAGCCGCTCGGCAGAATAACCGACTCGGCTGTTTTTAGTTTCCAGCAGGGCTCTTAATTTACCCCCAAACTGTGCATCTCTGCACAATAAACACACAATACTTTACTGTGTGGTCCAAATACGTAATGCTGGAGTGTTTAGAGCTTAACCCTCTGGGGGGGGGGGTTTATCGGCACTTGCACATGGTACATACTCATGTGTTGTGTATCAAAAATTGCAGAACAATCTCAGCTCTCTATATAATGAGGCACCATCGTCCTAATGCACATGTGTAAATAGATGATATGGCCCTAAAGCTGAAAAATGGAAGCTTGATTTTTTTAATTCTTCATATCTCTTGTGAAAACATAACTTTACTCATGTAGACGAACTGTTTTGGTGATGGAAATTGGTTTACCAAAGGTCTTAGGTTCACAAAAGCAGTGGAATGTATTAATAAAATGGTAGATACATGTAAATACATGTCTAACACCAAATGTTGTATTATCGTTTATTGAGTAGAAGTGATCTCTGTCACTACTTTCATCAAAATGAGAGAGGGACTGAGATAAAATGGGACTGAGGAATGACTTCATACTACAGACCAAGCTTCATGGGGTGTGTGCAAATGAAAAATGAATATTACAACAGATTTTGTTTTCAAACAAAATATTTACTATGTATTTGAGTCAAAATATGAAAAACAAACTATTTACAATGTTTACACAATGTGCATGTTTCAGTTTCAGTTTCGTTTTTGCAAGAACAGTTTTCAGAACAAGAACAACATATATGTACTCTGTATGTATGTGTGTTATATGGACTGTTTACCAGCGCATGGTCGTGTGTAAGGTGGGTCATTAGGTCTGTTGCCTCTTACTGAAAACCAGTGTATTTTTGCAGTGTAGGTGGGTGGGTAGGTCCTTTGGGATTTCCTGAGTGTTCATTGGTTAGTTTCACACAAAATGTCGCCGGACACCTGAATCGACAAATCACGGTGAAAGGCGGAGCTCGACTCAAACTCCGCAGGCTGTGAGCTCCTGTGAGAGACACGTAGGAGCTCACAGAGCAAGGGGGCGGGAACTCAAGAATCTGACGCATCCAGGAACAGCTGATTCATATTTCTGTGCCATTTCTTCGCGGAGCTATTAATAGAAACATCCCGTAAACATCATAATCCGACCTCAGAGGGATAAAGTCGTGATTTTAACGTATCTGTCATATAACGGTACAACTACACAATGGCTCCTCCCTGGCCAGCAGCCGTGTGCAGAGCGGTTTAAACTGGTTTAACTGGCAGTACCTCTGCTGGTGATGCTCTCCTGGTTGACATCGCTCAGGTGGGCCACGCTGCCCTGGTTGGATCCGGCTCCCAGACTCTCCCCGTCCATCGAGTTCCAGCCGAACAGAGTCGCCTCCGAGATGGCGAACTGCTGCATGATGCCTGATGAGGGAGAGCCGTGACAATAGAGAAAGCTTTTAACTCACGGAAACACACAAATAGAGAAATCCCAGTCAAAGCTTTGCTAACACACAGAAGTTAATTAGGAGCGGAAGAGAATACAAAGTGTTTCAGTCCAAGCTGTGAATCTGTAAATGTTGGAAAGACAAATATATGTGTAGAAACAACAATTATTAATGTAACGTTGCTAGATGCACCAGATGGGCCCGAACCAATTAGTTTTTTTTTCAAAACTGCTACCAGTGTGTCGCAAAAATGAATATTCAAGACATAAAATGCCAGCGTGTGTATATAATGTAAGAGTACATATATAAGAGTATAAGAGGCGAGTAAGTCCACTAAGGGCGGGCTTTATTCTAACCTTAACCACAGAGTTCTGTTGCCTCTTTTTCACAATTAATGTCGTATTTTACCTCTTTGTTTTTATTATTGGAGCGATCTTGAAATGTCACAGATGCTTTTTGGTTTGAAAAGCATCTGTGCTCACCAGGAAATGGTGAGCACAAGAGAGTCCCACTCTGAATACATGGATGAACATTAAAATGGACGTTTACAACATGGAGAAGATAACAGCAATCTACAAACTGGACCTACACCCCATAGAGCTGATTTTATTTTCATAAATCAATGAATGTACAATAGAGAACAGATCACTCCTTAGTTATATATTGTTCTTTTGGTTTGTTCTTTGTTTCATTTTGTTTCTTTTTGTTGTTTATTCTGTTTTTCACCCTTTGTTCTATATGTGTATAACTAAAATGAGCATCATCAAAAAAGTCAATTGTCTGACAAACATCTGTAAATGTCTGATTGATGCCTACTACCAATAAAAATAATAAGAAAAAAAAGAAAAGCATCTGTGACATTTCAAGATCGCTCAAATAATAAAAACAAATGCAGATGAACCCACCAGGACTGGTTATCTACTGGTTTTCTACTGGTTATCTACTGGTTTTCTACTGGTTTTCTACTGGTTATCGGCTCCCTCACCTGCAGCAAAGCGAGCCTCCTTCTCGCCGTCGCTCAGGTCGCTGTAGGCGTCGTTCTCCAGCCGCCGCTCCTTCTCCCTCTGCAGGTTGGTATGCCCCATGCTCCCCAGCGGCCCCGCGGTTGGTTTGCCCCAACTCTGCCACTCGATCATGTGGGCCACGCGACCCTGGGCCATGGCAGTGGGCTTGGTCACTTTGTCCTTCATGGAGCGAGACACACCTACAACAGGTATGGGAGGGGGGCGCACACACACCACACACACACACACACACACACACACACACACACACACACACACACACACACACACACACACACACACACTGTCAGAACTACTTCTGGCCTCTGTAGTTGATGACGCCTCCAGCTGAGGCTCTGGGGAGAGAAGTAGAATGATAATGAGAAGCTGTGTAATGTTGTGGGGAAACTAAACCATAATAAATAATGCCAGTGGGGTCATAAATGTTCTGGAATGGATGTGACTCGGCATGAGGACAAGACCTTGCAGCTAGTTTGCATGAATAGTATTTTAAAATACATTTTGTAGTCCATAAGGATTGTACAAAGTAAGTTTGTTGAGCACAGTTTGTCTTTTTTTTCCTTTACGACGTGCTTCATTCTCACATTTTTCCACATCTGCTCGCTGCAACCTCTGCCTCGCCTAATGAGCCCTCTCCAGCTGGAGGAGTCGGGGGTTCAAGCGCCTCGTGCCCGGAGAACACAGTAGTGAGTCTGTGCCTCCGTCCTTTAAACCGCCAGCTGCTTTCAAACCTCCGTCACGTCCTCCACAACCTCGGCAAAAACATTTTAGATGCGTATTACTTGGATTCTAAGCATCACAACGAGTCTCGAACGAGTCGCCGCTCGACATCTGTTCGTCTCAATCGCATCGTAATCTGACGTTTTAAAAATGATAACAATGCATGTGACTACCGTACTTTTCGGGTTACGAGCCGCTACTGCCTTCGGTCAGTGTCCCCGTTAGCTCCCCGCTGTAGCCAGCTGGGGCTCCTGCTAGCGCTCCGTCACTTCCCCGCTAACTTCCGCTAGCTCCCTGAAAACCACCGAAGGTAGCGGGACGAGGCTCGACACCCGACTTGGGCAGAGGGGACGCGGGCAGTAGCAGCAGCAGTGGCCGGTAGCAGCAGAAGCGCTAGCTAGCAGCGCTACTAGCAGCGCTATCTAGCAGCGCTACTAGCTTGCTACAGCGGGGACACTGATCAGCCGTAGGAGCGGCTTATAACCCGAAAAGTACGGTAATATGGATGAGTTCCCGGAACTCAACAAATTTACTGTGAAAATTAATAACTACAAGAATCGTCTTGGCGTTCAGACAAAGACGTTCAGCATATCGACCCCGCTGGGATCGAATTAACGAAAAGTGTAAAATATCCCGGTTACTATACGACTGAAGATCCTATGACTAGCTCTTGATTAATCGAATAAATTACCGCTATACGATAATGCAGATCTTTTGCCGGAGAGGTCGGAGGTCACGTGACTCGAGCGCCACCGCGGTGACAAATTGGACAGGGTTGCCTGCGCGCTCGTTAAGAGTTTGTCGAATTGAACAGCGAGGGACAAGGATGACTGCCCGAAACGCCGAGGAACCCACGTTAATAATTAAAGCCATTACTCATCTCTCGGTAAACGGAATAAATGAGATTCATTAGACTTTCTGTAATTAAAAACGTGTTGCAGAGAACCGAGAGAGGCAAAGTAATCCTCGGGTGTAAACACGGCGATGAGAAGGAAGCTCTGCCCGATTAAGATGCAAATACAGGGACATGTACTCTGAGTCAGAGGCCGATCGATAAAAAAATTAAATTAAAATCAAACAGGCGTGAATAAACAAGAGACTCTGGAAGTTGCTCTCCCCGGGTCCGGGGGGCAACTTCCACACTGAGTTATGGATAGAAACAGTTTTCCCCTGAAGACAAAGAGCCAATCTCATTTGAAAATCAAACACTCCCTGCAGAGACTAATTGGGGATGGAAATAGGAATGGAAAGAATGGGGATGAGGGAGGGTGTTGAGGGGCCTTGGCTATTCAAAGGCTTAAAAGAAATATTTAAAGTGCACCAGACACACAGAAACGAACCAAAACACAGACACACTCGAGGTGCTACACTCAAACACTACGAGCACAAGGCAGCGGCCGCTTGAAGTCACGACACAAATATACCGGACCACACCACCAGCACCACGGCACAGACACACCACATGTCCCAACACACCTGTGGAGATGCTTCAGTGGGTCATTAAAGTAAGTAATCGCACTTACTTTAGTTTTTCTTTGAAATCTGATTGGGTTTCCGTCAATGACTCCGCAAAATGTGTCTGTCATTGACGTCTGCTGTTGATATCAATGGAAGAGAAGGGGAAGTAGGAAGTGATATAGGAAGGGGCACCCACAGGGTGACCATGTTGGTTCCAAGCTCCTCCTCCTCCTCCAGAGTGAGGTTGTCTGTTGAGGTTCGGTTTACAAAATCCGCCGTTTACGGCAAAGGTGACGAGATCATTCCTGGTTTTCTTTGCCCAAATGTGTCGGATGTTTTTTTTGGGGGGGGAACCAAGTGAAAGGACAGGCAGAGTGGAGTTTTTAAATGTTGTTATTGTTGTACATGTTGAGTTAAATATAAGTGGCACCTTTGGCATCCTAATAACATCAAAGTTTAGATATAAAATGGAAACAGCAGCTGGTTTTATTCTCTCTCTGATGTCTAATAAAGGGATGAAATACCCCCAAAATACCCCAAATCCTGAACAATCACTAAAT
Source organism: Myoxocephalus aenaeus (assembly GCA_038501785.1). Classification (NCBI taxonomy): domain Eukaryota; kingdom Metazoa; phylum Chordata; class Actinopteri; order Perciformes; family Cottidae; genus Myoxocephalus; species Myoxocephalus aenaeus. The sequence goes on along the minus strand of JBAMJR010000445.1, from coordinate 49,205 downwards.
TTGAGCTGACTAGCAACCTTAAATAGTGATTAAACTGTGATCTTGGCTTTCACGATGTCGTAAAATGATCTATTTAATAATTGGCCTCTTAATAAGCTTGTTGGATCATAACAAACGCGGCTAATTCATATGGCTAGGTTTTTAGTTTTAGTTTTAGCGAGAGCAGTCGGCTTCATCATATCCTCGCTTTACTTCTGAGTCTGTACGTTGTTTATCAGACTACTCAATAGGTGTTCATCAGATTTTTTTAAAAGCACGGCATTAATAAACAGAAGGTTGTCTGTTACTTTTGGAATGTTTCTAGTCTGGTCTCCAAAAAAGTATCTTCCCGTATAACGAACCTGTCAATTACACAGCTTCTCTCCTTTAGCCGTCACTGATGAACAATTAATCAGACTCCTCCATTTGCACTACTTGCACTACTCTGAATACTGTTTTCTTTAATTTCTTTTTTTATATTTATCTTGTTTATTGCATATTGTGTATGTATATAAGTACGAAGAGCTAAGTGAAACACACATGGCCAATAAACATTTACGTGTTTTTTGATGTTTCAAAAATTGACGTTCCTCATCAAAGTGTACGCAGGAGATTGGGATGAATTGGTCAAACGAACACGGGACTTTCACCCAGGAGACCGCTGTCCGTGTCCCGTGTGAAACCACTTTAGTATATAACTTAACTTAAATAACAAACTTACTTATTTAAACCAAACCATCTTTAAATAAAAGTTGTTTTGTTGCATAAACAAATGAATTCACCACAAAGACGTCATTCTGTCTCCGTCGAGTTGTCAACACTCAAAGGCCAGCACGATGCATTGCTGAATGGATATTGCGTCACAATTGGTCCAGAATTATAATTTTTTTAAACTCCATTCTGCAAAGTGGAATAAATAGTTTGGTCACACAGACTTTAATGCAGCTAAGCTAATGCTAAACGACCATTTCAAACACGACCAATACTAATTAGTTACAGATGGTTCACAACACGACCAATACCAATTAGTTTAAGATAGTTCACAACACAACCAATACTAATTAGCTGAAGATTGTTCACAACACAACCAATACTAATTAGTTGAAGATGGTTCACAACACGACCAATACTAATTAGTTTCAGATGGTTCACAACACAACCAATACTAATTAGTTGAAGATGGTTCACAACACAACCAATACTAATTAGTTGAAGATGGTTCACAACACAACTAATACTAATTAGTTGAAGATGGTTCACAACACAACTAATACTAATTAGTTGAAGATGGTTCACAACACGACCAATACTAATTAGTTGAAGATGGTTCACAACACGACCAATACCAATACCAATATTATGTGTTTGTCTGAGCACTTTATCTTTATCTTATACTTAACTTAATACCCATTGCACTGTTGTTGTCGTTGCCATTGATTGTTGATTGTTGTTTGTATCGTCTAACGTCTCATGACTAATGTTTATGCACCTTCCGTCAAGAAAGATTCCTCGTTTGTGTAAACATTCCTGGCAAATAAACGGTTTCTGATTCTGATTCTGATTCTAATTAGTTGAAGTTGGTTCACGTGCCCCATTTACTCTCGTAAATAACCATCTGAGTGACACACGGGAAGAAAAACTAAGAATGATCTTTTACACAACGGGAAGTTTGACCTCCGTGTTTCTGCTCAACAACGACGACTTCACCCTCGATCCTCCTGGAGCACCTGGAGGCAACATGGGGGATGTTTTACCATCTACAGCAGCACAGACACACACCTGACACACCTGTCAGAGAGGACTTAGCCAGGGCACCGATCCCATAGGTCTGGGGGGGCTTCCTCTTGAGGCGGGGAAGAATGGAAGTCGTGTCCTCCATGGACGACTAAAGAGAGAGGGAGGGAGGGGAGGATGGACAGAAGAATAAAGAGACAAAGAGAATGAAAGAGGAGGAAAGAAAATGCAACGTGACAGGTAAAAAAAAAAGACAAAATAAGTGCAGATGAGAGAGAGAAAGATAAATGCAGGAACGATAAAGTAGAATAAGAGAAATGGAGGTGAAGAGAGCAGATGATTGAAGATTCAGGAGACAGAAGAAGAGAAGGGAGGTTGTAATAGAGGGAATAAGAAAGGAGGGTTAATTATTCAAACACCTTGTAAATGTCTTACAGGGATCATTGCTTGAAAAGAACAGAATCATATATATATATATATATATATATATATATATATATATATATATATATATATATATGAGACTCAAAGAAAAATGGATGCTTAAGTGGTGATTCAAAAGCAATTTAAATGGACAACAGATAGTTTTTGGCTTATAATTGTCTGGTTGATGATATGGGACAGTTACTGGTGGATGTCGTGTTTTAACTAGCAAGGTTTAAATAGAAGCGACACAAAGATCAGATAAACAAGCGAAAGAACAGTGTTAAAAGATATACAGTGTTAGAGTTGTGTGATATTCTAAGGTTGAATATGCGTATTAAACGTATGCCACACGTTGACTTGGATAACAGGAGAATCAGGTTAACGGCAAACTGATCGTGTGTGATATTTTTTCTGCCGTTTTACTTCCTGGCGCCGGTCAGCGCTCACGGCAAACCAACAAGCAAACTAATGAACACAGAGACCGGCTCCTAATGAGGTCGCCCCAACAGATAATTACAGCGGGAAATGCTATGGGAGGAGAAAACAACATGTGGGGGTTTTGGGAGGAGGGAGGGGAGGTAGACTGCATGATGTAATCTGCTCAAATAACTCAAATCATATTTATATATATATATATATATATATATATATATATATATATATATATATATATATATATATTATATATACTGTATGAGCAGCTGTTTCATGACACATTCTCACTCCCAACAGTGCGCTTCAAGGTACCCCTCTGTTTTTTTGGGGGGTTTGTAGTTTTTATCAAAATATTATTCATCCATGAGAATACCTTCTAAATTTAAGTGTTTCCTGGATACGATGGCAGCGTAACACAGATAACAGACTTAAAAAACAAAACAGTAATAGCAAATAAATTAAATAAATCAAGCGACGTGTCATTTTCTGCTTTTCCAGCATTCTGTCCTTTCAAAATAAACTTCTGTGTTCACAGGAAACATACATTTTTCATGTGTTATGTGCTCACAGTCTTTAAAATAAACTTCCAACTTAGGTTTACTTAGTTTTTTCGGTTCACTTGGTTCGGTGTATATTCGGCAAAGATCCTGGTTTGAGTTAAACTAAGAATGTTTGTTCGTTAAAAACATAACAAGTACGCTCCTTACCTAACTTCCAGACGAGCGTTAGTTAAGTACACGAGGTAAGGAACAAAAGTAACGTAAAGTAAGTCGGCGTTGTCTCGGTTTCACGCAGAACCCTACCAGCGGTCTCCTGGGTGAAAGTCTGTGGTTGTTCGGCCTCTGAAGCTTCTCGCTCGTTGTACTGAGTCAGTGGTTTTCCTGCTTACTTTGTAACAGACTAACAGACTACCAGAACAAAGCCACACTACCGACTCATTGACTGTATAACAGCAGGATGTGTCTCTGCGTCTATATCTACAACTAACATTGCATTTCAACGAAGCTAACGAAGCTAACGAAGCTAACAATGCCGACTCGGTCCACTTAGCCAGCGAAACAAACGCTCCCTTTGGGTCAGCGAGGTCTTTGTGTACGAGAACACTTCTCCAGACTATTTTAAGTCAACAAAAATGAACATTGTGAAAATAAATTCTGCTGAAGGTGCAGAAACAGTTGAGTAGTGATGCAGAAATAACTGTGACTTGAATGAAGGCTTCAGCTGTGGGTGAGATAAGCTCAGTATCTGTCTGTGTACAGGATACGAAGGCTTGCAGTACAGTAGATTAGCAGAGGGCCAAGAGAGGGAGGGAGAGAACGGGAAAAACTGTGGGATGAGAGAAAGAGGGAGTGGGAGAGAGATAAGAGAGAGAGAGTGTGGGGATAAACCAGTAGGATGTCAACGCATGTACCAAACTCAGGTGGTGGGTGAGTGATGGAGGGGAGATTTAAACAAAGAGACTTACGTTGATTCCTTCCAAGGAAGACGTTGTATGGTCACACTGGGGGAGAAGAGGGGAGGACGGAGAGGGAGAGGGAGAGGGAGAAGGGGAGGAGAAAGGTGGAGGTGAAGCAAAGGCGGGGAGAGAAGAGGGAGATTTAAAATAGAGGAGATTCGGGACACAGAAAACTGGTTTTCAGGCTTTTCGTCCTGAATGTTTTCAGTTCGGACGTCGGCGGTTTGTTGAGTTTGAAATGTCACGTTCATTTTCTTTAAAAGGTCATGAAACTTTTTTTACTTGCACTTTAGAAGTTGAACTACTTTATGTTTGCAGAGAATGTGGCACCCTGCATGTAATCGTGATTGACCCAAATTATTCTCAAATTGAATAATTCATGGGGCGGTGTTTGTGCGTCCGGAGCTCAGGCGTGATGATTGTTATCGGGGATAGTTCACCAATCGCTCCATTTTGGTCTTAAATCAACAAAGATTACTTGTTTTTTGTAGAAGGGCCGTCTTTTTTTTTCACGCTGAAGGCTGATGAACATCTCTGGGAAACATAATACAGGGATCTTACGGTCATGGAAAACCTGGAAAAGTCCTTGAATTTTAAAATGGTTATTTCCAGGCCTGGAAAAGTCCTTGAAAAAAATGTAATCCCAAATGTTTTGTAAAAGTCATTTAAATGTGTTATATTCATGACGTTCATTTACGCTGAGTTTGAAATAATTAATGTGCTTTTAAAAGAAAGACGCCCAAAATATAAGCAGGCATACATACAGGCATCTATATAAATGTTTATTCTTTTAATCAAACTATTGTCTCATTCATTTGAGTCATTTAAGGTTTTCTGTATGCTTTGTATTCTCATTGTTAGTTTAAATACTACATTTACTCACTTTTTCATGTTTACACCCAGATTTCACAAAATGTTTGGTCATGGAAATTTGGTTTAAAGTCATGGAAACCCATTGGTCAAAATGTGTATGAACCCTGATAATATTTAAAGTGATGCTTTTGTGTGTTTCTTTAACTAATATCTCAAGAGAATAAAATAATCTCACATCACTCCACTGTTTACTGTGTGGACTGAATCAAATTTGCAACTGGATTTACATTATTTGGCAATAAGGAAATAGTGATAGTGGTGATGTTAGGATCAGAAGCACCACATCATTAAGTAAAAACACCCTGACTTTGAGGAGACATTTATTTATTGTTATGTTTAAAATGTTCTGTTAATTCTTGAGTTTTAATGGACTGAGTCAAAGTGCAGAAAGAAAGATCGAGGGTGGTGTAATTGTGTGTATTTCTGTGTCGCTGCTCCGTCCCTCTTTGTCCGTCCACACGGCCCAGAATGTTTAGGTAACCAATGGATACCACTCAGCAGCAACCCTGTTGCCAGGGGCAACGGCAAATCTGATTGGGTGACCAAACCTGGACACCATGTATTGTGTGTCCTCACACACACACACAGAGAGAGAGAGACAATCATGCATATTCATCATACTGTATAATAAATAGGCAGCGGGGAACATTTTTGGGAATCGGTCGCTCCAGAGAATTTAAATAATACACCGCTGTCAGAGGGGATTATTCTTATTCTTATTCTTGAACATCAGGCCTTTTGTCACAGCGCCCCGAAAGAGTTTCTCCACTGGCACTTTGAGCTCGTTATCATAGTGGTTTCGTTCAACGTCGCAGAGCGCAGACTGAGTGAGAAGCGACGCGGGAAAAATGCACGAAACATCGTGTCAAAGTAAATCATGATCTGGCTACGACCCGGCTAAGACCCGACTACTACACTTCTACTACACTTCTACGACCCTTCTACGTCTCGGCTACGACCCTTCGACCCTTCTACGACTCTTCTACGACCCTTCTACATCTCGGCTACGACCCTTCTACGTCCTGGCTACGACTCTTCTACAACCCTTCTACAACCCTTCTACAACCCTTCTACATCCCGGCTACATCCCTTCTACAACCCTTCTACGACCCTTCTACATCCCTTCTACAACCCTTCTACAGCCCTTCTACAGCCCTTCTACAACCCTTCTACGACCCTTCTACATCCCTTCTACAACCCTTCTACAGCCCTTCTACAACCCTTCTACAGCCCTTCTACAACCCTTCTACGACCCTTCTACAACCCTTCTACAGCCCTTCTACAACCCTTCTACGACCCTTCTACAACCCTTCTACAACCCTTCTATGACCCTTCTACAAGGCTTCTACATCCTGGCTACGACATCCTGCCTAAAACCCTTCTACGTCCTGGCTACGACCCGGCTACGACCCTTCTACCACCCTTCTACATCCCGTTTACATCCTGGCTAAAACCCTTCTCCATCCCGTTTACATCCTGGCTAAAACCCTTCTACATCCCGGCTACAGCCCTTCTACGACCCTTCTACAACCCTTCTACGACCCTTCTACAACCCTTCTACAACCCTTCTACAACCCTTCTCCATCCCGTTTACATCCTGGCTAAAACCCTTCTACATCCCGGCTACAGCCCTTCTACGACCCTTCTACAACCCTTCTACAACCCTTCTACAACCCTTCTACATCCCGTTTACATCCTGGCTAAAACCCTTCTACATCCCGGCTACAGCCCTTCTACGACCCTTCTACAACCCTTCTACGACCCTTCTACAACCCTTCTACATCCCGTTTACATCCTGGCTAAAACCCTTCTACATCCCGGCTACAGCCCTTCTACGACCCTTCTACAACCCTTCTACGACCCTTCTAAAACCCTTCTACAACCCTTCTACAACCCTTCTACGACCCTTCTACATCCCGTTTACATCCTGGCTAAAACCCTTCTCCATCCCGGCTACAGCCCTTCTACGTCCCGGTTGATAACGCTGTAATACAGAACTCGTATGTCATGCAGCATTAGTGACTGTGAAGAGGACACCAGGATCTGGACATTTGAGTCTGACTTTGCCGCAGCTCACTGACTGCAGTTCACTTTCGCTGTTGGATGCCGGATGTACAAACGTTAAATTCGTTAACTTCCTCCGGGGCCATCGCTCCTCTATAGAGCCGCTATAGAGCCATGTCACGAGAAGTCACTGGAAAACAATGGTCACAGAAAGTGCTTCTGGTGTCGCTCTGCACCCATTAATGGGTTTAAAGCCTTCATCTGTGGGAAGGGTGTGGCATAAAAATCCAATTTCAAAGCACTCAAGTGGATGGCTGAGAATAAAAAGCCTTTAAAAATACGGGCTTTTAAACTAATAACATGCACTAACCACACTGGCACACTTTTCTTTTTCTACTTTATTTGAAGTCGCTTTAAAGAAACTGTAAAACTTCACAAGGCCATTTTGTTTGTTTGTTGATTGATTGTAGTTAACTATTGGAATACAACAGTAAAAACTCCTGTAATGATACGAGCGCACTGCTAACATCACATTTAACCAAACTAACTGCTCTGTGAAGCCTGATACCAAAGACATCGCTCTCTTCTTTCTCATGTCTTCATTTGTTACTTTCCTCCTGCAGAGAAGTGACAGTAATAACAAATTTATATCACCGACATAGTGACGGCAGAGTGTTCTGCTTGTATGGCACTCTCAATTTATGTGATTTCAGATGAATCTACAGATGGATTTTTACATAAAAATCCAATCTCGTGCAGCTATAATGGTGTATTGTGGATTCCCATCAGCTCATCTGAAGAAACGAAACACACAAAAATGCTAATAGGCTGGCGGAAGATGGACAGCCGCATTTGAAACTGACAATAAAAGACAGGAGTGCAGAGAGCAAGCGGCGGTGGAGAAACATTAAGATTAAGATTCTGTCTGCGTAGTTATTCATGCTTTAATCAGCGGCTGCTGCGCTCAGGGACTCTGAAACTAGAATATCTCCATGAATGAATATGAATCCGGGTCTGACTTGGTTTAAGTCCTTGTTGCCCTGATTAACATGTTTTTATTTTCTTCCTCCTCCGGTGTCAAATACAGGGAACGGTTAGCAAATTGAAAACCGCGGCCGAGCTGAAACTGAAAGCCAGAATTAATTCTGACTTACTTTTTACACTTCTTTTTTTGCCTTTTCACCACAAACAGAAAACATAAATACAGAAATGAAAAATAAATAATGAATAACTACAACAAAAAAGAGTCTAGCTAGCTGCTAGCAGAATTTAAAGCAGATATCTGTATTCCCTTAACACAGTATGTTCTGTCATATTACCAAAGTATAGAGAAACATACAGGACTTAAGTGTGTCATAGCCCAGAATCTTTACAATAACCATATGGACATTTCCCCAGAACTGTACAATTTCCGGACATAGCCAGGGATGTTTATTTTCATGGCAAAGTGAATGAGGAATAAGAATAATCCTCCTCTAACAGAGCAGCCGCTGAGATGGAAGGAGAGGATTTAGCGAAGCCGCCGGTCGCCTTGTTGGGTTTTTGTGTCGGATCCAGAATTAACAAGAGAAGGACAATAATCTGTGGAATCATTCCTAGAGAATACCTGGATCACAACTAGACCTGCAAAACGAAACCATTACAAATGAAACTAAACTGAACACACATGTTACTCGCTGTGCTAAACTCCAGACTAAAGTGAACTAATTGAATAATGGTTTATTTAATTTAAAAGGCTAATGAAGAGTCTAAATTAATCTTTCGACGGCGAGAATGAATCACCCAAGATCTGAGGTATTATCGGATTATTACTCGGTTTGGGTTGCCAGGTTATGAAAAATGTCTTCAGTGGTTTATACTCTCAGATACTTTCAGATTAATATCTGCTTTTTATTTTCAGCTCTTAAATCCAACACTGAACTGTTGTGACATACAACTGTAGCCTTTAATGGAAAGTTGTAATGCCATTACGTATCAACATCTTTAGCTGCAGAACCCCAACAATGATCCACCGTGTGCAGACATAATATAAATGTCAACAAACTGCTTTTCGGTTCAGTTACTCTGGAGGTCAAACTGAAGAGGACAAAGCAAAGCATTATTTTGCTTATTAACGATCTATAAGCATTAGTAAGTGGTCATCATCAGTTCTAACGCATGAATGTTTTATATAAACAGGAAGTAGTCTGCTGCCATGCCAGCTGGCAGAGCAGATGAAAATGAAAGTTGGTATATATATATACCAAATTTCATGGAAATCCATCAATCGGCTGTTTCCACATTTCACTATAACACTTAATCGTCAACCTCAGTGAGATTCGCCCTCTGGGGACCAGGAACGTCAACGTTTCATGACAGTCCATCTAATCGTTTTGGAGATATTTCAGTCTGGACCACATTTATCATCCCTAGAGTCACGCTAGCGTGAGGATAACAGACATTATGTTCTGTTCAAATGAGTCTCGGATACATCGCAGAGAGGGCTGAAATCTCAGCAGCTGGGCCGGCGACTCAGTCGGTCTTCGGAATTGATCGATGGCGCGTTCTGCCCCGTAAATATTTAAAAGAGAGCGAACGCAACAGTGTAGCCACAGTGTAGAAACAGTGTAGCAACAGTGTAGCAACAGTATAGAAACAGTGTAGCAACAGTGTAGCTACAGTAGAAACAGTGTAGAAACAGTGTAGCTACAGTGTAGAAACAGTGTAGCTACAGTGTAGCTACAGTAGAAACAGTGTAGAAACAGTGTAGCAACAGTGTAGAAACAGTGTAGCAACAGTGTAGAAACAGTATAGAAACAGTGTAGCTACAGTGTAGAAACAGTGTAGCAACAGTATAGAAACAGTGTAGCTACAGTGTAGAAACAGTGTTGCAACAGTGTAGAAACAGTGTTGCAACAGTGTAGAAACAGTATAGAAACAGTGTAGCTACAGTGTAGAAACAGTGTAGCAACAGTATAGAAACAGTGTAGCTACAGTGTAGCTACAGTAGAAACAGTATAGAAACAGTGTAGCTACAGTATAGAAACAGTGTAGAAACAGTGTAGCAACAGTGTAGCAACAGTGTAGCAACAGTGTAGAAACAGTGTAGCTACAGTGTAGCTACAGTAGAAACAGTATAGAAACAGTGTAGCAACAGTGTAGCAACAGTGTAGCAACAGTGTAGCAACAGTGTAGAAACAGTGTAGCTACAGTAGAAACAGTGTAGCAACAGTGTAGCTACAGTATAGAAATACTGGTCCATGATGGTCAAACCAAACGTGTGAGGAGTTGGTTATAGTGGTGTCATCTCTGTTCTTGGACTGTGTGTGTGTGTGTGTGTGTGCATAAGATAAGATAAGATAATCCATGTGTGTGCGTGTGTGTGTGTGTGTGTGTGTGTGTGTGTGTGTGTGTGTGTGTGTGTGTGTGTGTGTGTGTGTGTGCGTGTGTGTCTGTCATTAACACAGCTTGCGTCAGAGGTCGCAGGCTTTGGATTCAGAAGCACCACTCAGTGTGTGATTGTTAAGCTCTGTCGGTCAACCGAGGACAGAAAAAAAAAAAATCCAGACGTCATCACCATCTTTGTTGTTTGTGTGTGTGTGTGCTCATACTTTGTATTCAAATATAGTCTCCATAAAGTACACAACAGCTGAGCTCGTCCCTGTAGTCTCGCCAGCAGTGTGTTTTCCTGAATGGCGGTGACACGCGGCCGCATTGTGCGAGCTCAAACTCAGATTCCTCTCATTAAACTTCTCAGCTCGCCGTTTAGCTCTGAGCCGGCTGGTTTATCATCTCTTTGTGCCGCTGGAAGTCACGACGTAAAGCGTTTACACAATAATATCTAGCGATTTTCTGTGTCTCTTTATTCCGCTCATGGTCACGGGGTGCGTTAACATATCCCAGCATGCATTGGGCGAGATAAGGCTGCATAACTGCTTTCTATTGTGGTTATTTTTTCTTTCTTATGATATAATGTGCTATGGATTTATTGCACAATCCTTGCAAATCACTTCACTACAAACCTGCAGAAACGTCTGAAAAATCGGTTAATTGTGGATGTGACAAAAACTTAAAATGCCCTCTTACAATGATGACAGATGTCTTCTGGGAAGCACAGTATTTATATAGTTTACATTTCTCTCAAAATGGTGAAAGAGGAATTCTGGGCTTTAGGAAGTCTTTCTTTCTTTTACATCATTGGATGTTTGGAGGTTTCCTTCGGTTAAAAGGTTTAAAGTTGTTTTAAAGTGGGACAACAAGTCACATAAAGAACAGAATAGTGCAGAAGAGAAACCGCTGATAGGACTTTGTACTACAAGCAAGTCATTTAAATGCACCGCTGAAAAAAAACATTGAATAGTGGTAAAAATTAACGAAACTCATCTGAAGTCCAAAACTCTGGACTGAGGAAAAACACCGAAGGAGATAAATGAAGTCTTGGAGTTTTTTCTGCAGCTCAATCTGAGTCCGATCCGTTTGTGTTTTCCATCCTTTTAGTTGGACTCGTGTGAATTTGGAAGTTGTGTTTACTCGGAGGAGATCTGATAGGAGCACTCGGTATCGATCTGACTTTTAGTGGAACCACAAGCGGGCTGATGTTTCAGCTAATGTGCCTTTCAGCGAGCCCTAATGCTGCTGGGATGCTTTCCTGCTTAAGTCCACAGCGTTTAATGTGTGAACCATGAGCTCATACCTTCTGAGGAAAACACCAGCTGCCGTTTGTGTCCGCGAGGTTTTTAAGGCGGTAACTTGTTCAGTGCCGTGTAGAAAAAAATGATGTTTTTCAGTCTGCAGAATGAAATATATCACACCATTTAAAAAATACACAAACATAACGGAGATAATTGCATATCACAGTGAAGGGAGAGGCAGAAAACCCCCCAGAGGTTATTTGGGCAATAATGTTAAAATGTCCCAATAGTAAGAGAAACACAAAAGTAGTAAACGTAGCCCTTTAAGCCCTCACCCTAACTCTAACGCCTAATCCTATTTATTGTTGGAGTTGTGTTTAGAGGTTGTTCATGGGGATTATATATTATTGTAGCCCTGATTTTTATCTTTAATTTAATACCTAACATGTTTTTTTCTTGATTTGTACCTTGTGACCTGATATAAAAGGGTCCCCATTTTTGGACCATAGGGCTCAAAGAGTTTAAGATGCAACATTGGATACATAATTTCAGCAATAACAAATAATGAATGAATTTCCATCTAATTTGGTTCACACGTTCATGTTCCAAGAGGATGAATCGTACTGACTTTTGGGGATCCTCTGACTTTCTCTCGTCTCCAACAACTTTTGTATGGATTCCAGCCGTAGCGCATAACTAGCTAATATTAGCATGCTAACACCCTACACTGAGATGATGAACATGACACAAAGTCCTGAGGAGGTCTGGGTGGGCGAACCAATCACGCAAACACAGGACTTTCACCCGGGAGACCAAGTCAACGTCTTATAATTCACTTTTGTTGGCACTTAATTTACTTCACACGCGCAACTTACGTAACAATCTCCCTTTTTTCAACCCAAACAAAGATCTTATTCTTCTATATGTCGCGTTACGTTAAGATCTCTCTGTCTGATCTTCAGATTTCATCTCTGATTTTCCGCCCTGCACTTTTATCCTTGAACTTCTGCCACGGCGCGTTTGCTCTTCCGACTCTGTGTCGTATTTATTTAGTCTCGTCAGTCTGCGGCGCTTTGCTCGGCGTGAATCATCTCCCCGAGCTCCCGTGTTATATACTCCTTTTTTTTTTTTAAATCCCTTCTCCGCCTGCTGGCCTCTCCGTCTGTGCAGGTCTGTAAATTACGCAGAGGATGTCATGTTTGTGGAAGCAAAACAACTCCAGGGTCCCCACGGGATCAGCGCTCGACAGGATTAACACTTAATAAAAAATTTAAAAAACGAATTCCGCCACTGAATCCACGGCGGGGGCCGAAGACACGCGTCCGTATCTCAACGTTTCATAGAAATCACTTCTAACGAGGCGGGCGGACAGAAGGTGACGGGGAAATAACTTATTTCCATCTTTCCATCACGGCCGGAGTTAACGGAGAAGAAGTGTCGACAAAAGCAACGCAACGGGAAGTAAAGCGTCTGGTGGTGATGACCTCGTGTAGGAGGGAGACACGAAAACACTGAAGAAATGAAAGCAGCCGCCAGAGATTGAAAAAGAATAAGATGGATGTCTGCGTTTTGGTCTCTCTCTCTCTCTCTCTCTCTCTCTCTCTCTCTCTCTCTCCCCAGGGGCCACAGCTGAGAAGTGATACATGGCTCAGTAATAGTTTGAGCCCCGGGGAGTGTGTCTCGGTAAGAGACTATCAACACACACCTTCACACCCAGACACGCACACACGGCCACGGGAGTGCAGGCGGACACGCAGGAGTACACACACACAGGAGTACACACACACAGGAGTACACACACACAGGAGTACACACACACAGGCGTACACACACGCAGGAGTACACACACGCAGGAGTACACACACACAGGAGTACACACACACAGGAGTACACACACACACACAGGCGTACACACACACAGGAGTACACACACACACAGGCGTACACACACACAGGAGTACACACACACACAGGAGTACACACACACGCAGGAGTACACACACACAGGAGTACACACACACAGGAGTACACACACACAGGCGTACACACACGCAGGAGTACACACACGCAGGAGTACACACACACAGGAGTACACACACACAGGAGTACACACACACACAGGAGTACACACACACAGGAGTACACACACACAGGAGTACACACACACACAGGAGTACACACACACAGGAGTACACACACACAGGAGTACACACACAGGCGTACACACACACACAGGAGTACACACACACAGGAGTACACACACACAGGAGTACACACACACACAGGAGTACACACACACAGGAGTACACACACACAGGAGTACACACACACAGGCGTACACACACACAGGCGTACACACACACACAGGAGTACACACACACAGGAGTACACACACACAGGAGTACACACACACAGGAGTACACACACACACAGGAGTACACACACACAGGAGTACACACACACACAGGAGTACACACACACACAGGAGTACACACACAGGCGTACACACACACACAGGAGTACACACACACACAGGAGTACACACACACACAGGAGTACACACACACAGGAGTACACACACGCAGGAGTACACACACACACAGGAGTACACACACACAGGAGTACACACACACAGGAGTACACACACACACAGGAGTACACACACACAGGAGTACACACACACACAGGAGTACACACACACACAGGAGTACACACACACACAGGAGTACACACACACAGGAGTACACACACACAGGCGTACACACACACAGGAGTACACACACACACAGGCGTACACACACACAGGAGTACACACACACACAGGCGTACACACACACAGGAGTACACACACGCAGGAGTACACACACACAGGCGTACACACACACACAGGAGTACACACACACAGGAGTACACACACACAGGCGTACACACACACAGGAGTACACACACACAGGAGTACACACACACAGGAGTACACACACACACAGGGGTACACACACACAGGAGTACACACACGCAGGAGTACACACACACAGGAGTACACACACATAGGAGTACACACACACAGGCGTACACACACACACAGGAGTACACACACACAGGAGTACACACACACAGGAGTACACACACACACAGGAGTACACACACACACAGGAGTACACACACACACACAGGAGTGCACACACACAGGAGTACACACACACAGGAGTACACACACACAGGAGTACACACACACACACAGGAGTACACACACACAAGAGTACACACACACAGGAGTACACACACACAGGAGTACACACACACAGGAGTACACACACGCAGGAGTACACACACACAAGAGTACACACACACAGGAGTACACACACACAGGAGTACACACACGCAGGAGTACACACACGCAGGAGTACACACACACAGGAGTACACACACACAGGAGTACACACACACAGGAGTACACACACACAGGAGTACACACACACACAGGGGTACACACACACAGGAGTACACACACACAGGAGTACACACACACAGGAGTACACACACATAGGAGTACACACACACAGGCGTACACACACACACAGGAGTACACACACACAGGAGTACACACACACAGGAGTACACACACACACAGGAGTACACACACACACAGGAGTACACACACACACACAGGAGTGCACACACACAGGAGTACACACACACAGGAGTACACACACACACAGGAGTACACACACACAAGAGTACACACACACAGGAGTACACACACAGAGGAGTACACACACACAGGAGTACACACACGCAGGAGTACACACACACAAGAGTACACACACACAGGAGTACACACACACAGGAGTACACACACGCAGGAGTACACACACACAGGAGTACACACACACAGGAGTACACACACGCAGGAGTACACACACGCAGGAGTACACACACACAAGAGTACACACACACAGGAGTACACACACACAGGCGTACACACACACACAGGAGTACACACACACAGGCGTACACACACACAGGAGTACACACACACAGGAGTACACACACACAGGCGTACACACACACAGGCGTACACACACACAGGCGTACACACACACAGGAGTACACACACACAGGAGTACACACACACAGGCGTACACACACACAGGCGTACACACACACAGGAGTACACACACACAGGAGTACACACACACAGGAGTACACACACACACAGGAGTACACACACACAGGAGTACACACACACACAGGAGTACACACACACACAGGAGTACACACACACAGGAGTACACACACACACAGGAGTACACACACACAGGAGTACACACACACAGGAGTACACACACACAGGAGTACACACACACACAGGAGTACACACACACAGGAGTACACACACACAGGAGTACACACACACAGGAGTACACACACACAGGCGTACACACACACAGGAGTACACACACACATGAGTACACACACACAGGCGTACACACACACACAGGAGTACACACACACAGGAGTACACACACACAGGAGTACACACACACAGGCGTACACACACACACAGGAGTACACACACACACAGGAGTACACACACGCAGGAGTACACACACGCAGGAGTACACACACACAGGAGTACACACACACACAGGAGTACACACACACAGGAGTACACACACACACAGGAGTACACACACACAGGAGTACACACACACAGGAGTACACACACACAGGAGTACACACACACACAGGAGTACACACACACACAGGAGTACACACACACAGGCGTACACACACACAGGAGTACACACACACATGAGTACACACACACAGGCGTACACACACACACAGGAGTACACACACACAGGAGTACACACACACAGGCGTACACACACACACAGGAGTACACACACACACAGGAGTACACACACGCAGGAGTACACACACGCAGGAGTACACACACACAGGAGTACACACACACACAGGAGTACACACACACAGGAGTACACACACACACAGGAGTACACACACACAGGAGTACACACACACAGGAGTACACACACACAGGAGTACACACACACAGGAGTACACACACACACAGGAGTACACACACACAGGCGTACACACACACAGGAGTACACACACACAGGCGTACACACACACACAGGAGTACACACACACACAGGAGTACACACACGCAGGAGTACACACACACAGGAGTACACACACACACAGGAGTACACACACGCAGGAGTACACACACACAGGAGTACACACACACACAGGAGTACACACACACAGGAGTACACACACACAGGAGTACACACAGATTTGACTAATATCAGCGTCTGAAGGCCGATATGTCCTCGTTTATTTTTCCGTTTTTTCTCGCCAGACAGTGAGACATATTCAGTAGCTGCCGTTCATATTCTTCTCGTCTCTGAAAAAGCATTTAGAGCGCAAAACCTTTGAATGAAACAAAGACTAATGGACCAAAACAATAAAGGGGGTGAACCCTGGACAGATGCGGTGACACAAGCAGACGTTCACACCGACGTACAGCCTCTAATGATCCGGACTGCGGACATTGAAACCGGCAGGTTCAGGACGAATACCTCACAGGAGATTCAAACCAAGCAGAGCGAAGCTCTCTGGGACAAACTGATCAGATCAGTCTCTATATACAGTACAGTGATGTGTTTTTTGATTATTTTACGGACAGTCCGAAGGTATATGGACAGTTATAGAGGCCCGACCGCTCAGCTGCCAGGACTCCCCGTCATATTTCATATTTCATATTTCAGTGACTGTCTGAAGTCTATGACTCACAGACATCTGTTATGTTGCTCTGCCAGAGAAGAAGAAGAACAACAAGCGACTGTTTGTCCGTAAACACGTTGGCTTCCCTGCGTGTTGTCAGAAAGGTTGTCTTAAAGCTACGCGTCCTGAACCCCCTGAAGTTCAAGTTGAAAGAGAACACTTTGACCTGCTGGTTATTAAAAGACTTCTAATATTGTCGGACTCAGTTTCCGTTCATCCTTCTTCTATATTTTTCCTACATTACCCACAATGCCGATAGTCAAGTCAGAGATTCAGGTGACGTTCTGCTCGTAGCATCTCATGTAGCATCGAGTACATGAATAATGCTTCCGATTATCCCCCAGTGGCCACTGGTGGTATTGCGGCTACAAATCCCCAAAGCTTCGTTCAGCCCATCGACCACCGCTGTGAAAGAGACGTCTGTGAAACTGCTGGTCGGAACATTTTCACTGGATTCATGCAGGATTGATGTCTGTAAGACTTTCCTTGAGCTCGTTTTAAAATCGGTTGCGTAAACCCAGAAGCTAGAAGACCTTTTCGCCTCATGCAGGTGTGGGGAGCAAGTTTCTTTTCGACTGCATAGGCGCCATCTCGGGGTCTGATGAACCTCACACGGCTCTACAGGCGTCATACTACGTGGTTCATGTGCAGCAGTACCTCTAATATAATGTAATGTGTACAATTGGTGGAGTTCCCCTTTAATTCAGCTAAATTCCAATGTGCTGGAGTACAGAGAGAACGACAAAACATGTAACTCTGTCCTAATGCATTGTGACAGTAATGTAGACAACACACACACACACACACACACGATGAATAATTGATCCCTTTCCAGAGTGTAGACCGGGCCGACCTCTCTGCAGACCGATGTCTGGCCGCCTGACAGCAGGAGGCAGGTCTGTGTGAGCAGCAGCGCTTCTTTTTCTCACCTCTAAAGGATTTGAGGAGACAAGAAGCGACACTCTCACGCGGCGTCGTCTCGGTACGAGCCGAGGAAACGCCGGCGCCGCCTTTTGTATTCTGTCACAGCGGCTCTCGGCCAAATGGGAAAATAGATGGAGGTGTGCGCCATTAAAGAAGAAAAGAAGATAGATAGATAGATAGATAATAACATTGTTTTTTTACCTGATCCCCATCTTTCTGTACCGGCACAGCATCCACAGCTGGAGAGACAGAGAGAGAGAGAAACAGAGAGAGAGAGAGATGAATTAAAGATCATTTCATTATCACAGTACAGGTATCAGAGCGTGGCAGGAAGCATCAGCCCAGAATACAATATGGCTTTTGTCTCAGCTTCTCACGAGAGGGGAGGACGGAGGGACGGGAAGGAGTGAGTGAGGGATGATCCTGAGATATGTGAGGGTGAGGAAGAGGGTGAGTCTCTCTGTCAGTCTTCATCATAAGCAGTGGAGGGCTGTTTGATCATGTAGTGGTGGAGAGAATATAGAAAACAGGAAGTTGACCAGCCGGACCCTGAAGGTTTGACGGTGACTGACTTTGACCTCTCTTCTCATTACATGATGACCTTGAGCGTGACCTCACGTGTGAAAAAGCACGAACATTCTACGTTTGTCATGTCGGTCGAAGGATTATTTCTCTGCAAGTCGACAGTTTTATTCTTGCCATTTCCTGGCTCTTGCGTAGGAGGTGTTCAAATGGACTCATACATAATAAATGTGCATTGTTTTACTGAAGTGTTTCCTCTGCTATAAAGCTACACTGATGCAGCATTAGGAACTGAAGTTACTGGTTGATTATATAATGTTTAAATTATACACATTATACGCACATTACTGTTATCTGTTGTCTGTGCACTTTATTTTAACTTTAATTGTATATTCTACTGTAGATTTATTGCACTGTGTTTATTATTGAATCTTAAATGTTATGCACCTCCCGCCAGGACACATTCCTTGTATGTGAAAACATACATGGCAATAAATGGTTCTGATTTAGATTCTGATTTATATTTACAGGTAAGCAATACAATGTTTAAAACAAATGCCCAATATATACAACAAATATAATATAATACAATTAAATTAAATTAACTAACAAAGCAAAACAACATATCCATATGCAATATGTCATATGTCCATGTGGTATAATTCCTTTATCTTTGACGTCCTTCCATGTATTTGATGGGAAACAGAAATGTTGGGTTCTTTATGAAAGGTTTCTATCCCTGAACCTTTAGGTGAAGACGTTGTTTTGCTTCTCAGAGCTCACGGTGGACTTTTATGATCATGGACGCTCAGATTTGGTTTTGGGGTTTCTCTCAAAAGATCAGAGATCTCTGGTCAGAGTGAGAAGAAAAGTCTGTACTTCTATGGATATATGTTGAAGAAAGATGAACAACGCAGGAGGTTAGAAGATGAAAGCGTGAGGATGTTTACGTGCTACTGGTTCTCCATCTAAAGGAGCAATAAGCACACTTCACAAGTTAGTTTAACGCCAGTTGTGTGAAGAAAAGATTGCATAGTGTATCAAATATAAACTCTATATATACTGTATGTATACTATATATATATATATATATATATATATATATATATATATATATATATATATATATATATATACTGTATGTAGCTGCCCCTTAGCTCATGTTTCTCTCTCACTTCCACCTCGTATGCTTTTCCTTTCTTTGATTTGTCGACATTCAGCATCTTCAGCACCTGTTATGTGGATTCTTTTGTAATTTGTTCAGTTATCAAATGTTAAATTTTCCCTCAAATGACTTGTTTTGAATCAAAAAGCCGAAGGGAGCCGTTAAGAGAATGACTTAAACCATAAATTATCTCAATTGTTGTCTATATTTCTATATCTCCACGCTCCGCTCTCGCCACTGATTTTAAATCTATTTTTAATGAATTGTTTCTCTCAGCTAGTTTGTGACATTGTGATGATTTCATCCCAAACATAAAAACTAAAACAGGAACTCAGAACCAGAAGAGGAGCGCGCGCGCTAACGAGCTCAGGAATCGGACGAAACCGGCGTTTTTCTTCTATCTCGGTAGATTAATCATCCGCACCCTTTGGCCTCGGTGTTGAAGGGTATTAAGTGAAGGGAGAGGCCTCGTCCGTGTTAACACAGATTATTATTACATCTCCGATACGACGACGGAGATCACAAAATAAATAAATAAACGCTGCCGCAGGAGACGCTAAAGAATACTCAAAGTCAAGCGCTTTGAAATGAGTCCAACTTCAGTGAGAGAACAGAAGTCAAGTTGAGGGCTCTGAAGTTATTGAATGTCTCTCGCAGATTGTTTCGAGAGGGACTCATCTTGACGTCGTTGTTTAAGCTTTACAAAGATCCTCCTTGAGCCGCCTCCTCTCTCTCGTCTCCCTTTTCTGATGGAATAGCTGATTGGATTCAAGCAGCTGAGATCAAAGAGGCCGGACTCACTTATCGGTATTCCTTATGTATCGTATCCTCGACGTACGGCCCGACATCTTCATCGATGGCGTCCGCATCGATCCAACGCTCTCTGCTCTCCGCCCGCCCACCAGCTGGAGAGCGCTAAAAATAACCTCAGAAAAATAACCTCAGCCTTCACACTCACTTCAATGGAGACTTAAGCTTTCCATCCAAATCAATATCAATAGAAAACGCTTGGAGGCAAAGGGTGTGTGTGTGTGTGTGTGTCAGAAGATCCAGTTCAGAGATGTTGTTCCTCATCTCGAGGGACTAGGAATGACAGCTCCGCTCCGAGCGATCGATTTGTTTCGTAGAAGGACGACGACCGCAGAGCGAGAAGAAGAAAGTCTTCGTTCCAAGATGCTTTTCTGTCCATTTGGCTCCTCACAAAACAACGTGTGTTCTATGAAATGCTGCTCGTGTCTTTTAACGGAACAATTCAGTTGGTTTCAATCTGAACCGCAACCCTACGTGTCACCGAATCCTGCAGACCCCGTCCCTCTAAACACGGAGAGGAAACCAACACATGCAGGTGGACGAAGCAGGACAACAACTTATTTTTTCAAAATACATCAAAATGTGCGGCCTGATTGAGAATCGTGTGCTATGACTTTTCTAAGAGATTCGACCGTCTGTTTCCCTGAAATGCGCGAAAAAAAACGGTGAGAAATGTTCTCATTCACTTGAATGGGGTTTTCGGCGTGAAGAGAACAAAAAAAATCTTTGTTCCCATCGTGACTCGCCATAATGTAACGTAGAGAAATGATTTCATGTTTAAAACGTTGACAAAAGTCTGGAGTTTATTTGCCCAATTGGATATTTTTTGATAGCTAGCACAGTTTTCATGTAATTATTGTTCAAGTTTAGGAAAAATTTCGGACCGTTTCAGAGTTTACAATGGGTGTGTACGGTGTAGAGGTGATGTCATCGCTAGAGTGCAGAGGAGCTTCAGACTCTTGCGCAAAAAAATATTAATATTTTGTCACTCGATCCACAATTTTCACTCTTCAGGCATCTTTTTTACATAAAAACGTAGGAAATATTGTGCTTGTGGTACACATGCGTCGTGGAATCCAACACACTTTAACTTTTTTGTCAGTAAGCCTGAAAGCGACATGAAGTCAGCCAACTGCTCCATTGGACTCCATGTTAAATCTGACCGAAATTTTCTCTCATGAAGCAAACATGCACACTTTCTGAACTGCCCCTACGGTCTCATTTCTACACCCCACAAACATTTAAGTACACGGAAACGTTCACAGAAGTCTTGTGCCTTTCCTGATTCCGATATCTTTGCAATCGGAGTTACGGTTGTCTCTCAAATTCAGTAGTTTGAAAGGTTGTTTTCATTAAATCCACAGTCCAGTCTCCCTCTAATAATCCGTCTGCCGCTATATATATATATATAATGTACCTCAATAACTTCAAGGACACATCTCACTAAGGTATATGGTGTGACGTCTTACGGCAGTAGTCGCAGACCCAGAGATTGATCGAAGCTCAAAACGATAGAGGCGTCGAGGGGAGAACAGAAAATTAAAATATATATAAGATATCGGAGAGGAGCTGGAGGGATGAGAAAAGGAGGAGAAGAAGATATGAGGTGAATAGAAACATTCCAGCTGGTGATGCAAAACAAGCAGAAATATATTTAGTTTTTCCTTCTTCTCTTTGACAACAACCACCATCACAATGATCCAATCGTTCTTTAATGCTCTCTCTCTCTCTCTCTCTCTCTCTCTCTCTCTCTCTCTATATATATATATATATATATATATATATATATATATATTTAAACCATCAGGAGTCTTAGAGAAGACTTGAAAGGAATCTGAAGCCGTGTTTTCCCCTCAGCAGCGTCTTGTGTGGACGAAGTCGTGTGACTCCACACAGACCAGCACTGATCACTTGATGGACGTTTACCCAGAGTTCCTTGCAGCACCCGGAGGACACGCAGTCATTACTGTCACTCAGCGTTAAGCGACCTAATGACCGTTCACACTCTGGGTGACTTCTTTTTTTAATCACGTGTGTTTGATGCGGTTTGAACTCGAATCCTTTCCTGTTGATCAAATGTCTCTTCTTCTGAGATTACGGATCGACTTCCTGTCGGCGAGGTCTTTGCTTTGTACTCCACCACTCATCATCAAAGCGACGACTCTTTGACTTTAAAACGTCAGTCTGGTGCACGTTTAGAGCAAGAAAATGAAGGTTGTATCAATAAAGAAGTATTGAACAGTTGAATCTTGTTGATGACGCGGAAACAAGTTCATGTTTTTGCAGTTTGGATAATGAAAACTCTTATTAGTGAGCTTTTAAAAGATATTGTAGCAACAAATAGTTAGCGACCGTCTCTAAACCTGTGAATCGTGTTTTGCGAAAGGCTTGTTAGACCGCTCTGCTTGGCTACAGGACTCGTGAGGCCGCTGACCTTTGAGGGAAAGGTCGTTTCTGTTTGCCGAACAAAGGAGCACCGGACCTCAGATCAAATGGACGAGGTTAAAAATACTTCAGAGCTGTGACTTCCATTGTAGTTTAAGCCAAAATAGTGAATGAGCGGTAATAAATGATCTTATCATGAGAAAAGCAGCAACAAAGAGGTCAAATGTCGCAGCTTGACTTTCCTTCACGGACTACGGGGTTGAGAAGGAAGACGTTGGGTTTCCATTGGGGTATTCTCCTCTGGCTTTTTTCTCCTGCACCAGTCGGTGTAGACTGTAGACGTCGGTGTAGACGTCGGCGTAGACTGTAGACGTCGGTGTAGACTCTAGATGTCGGTGTAGACCAGGGGTGT
The DNA here is from genome assembly GCA_038501785.1 of Myoxocephalus aenaeus. Classification (NCBI taxonomy): domain Eukaryota; kingdom Metazoa; phylum Chordata; class Actinopteri; order Perciformes; family Cottidae; genus Myoxocephalus; species Myoxocephalus aenaeus. Next base: position 25,650 of record JBAMJR010000445.1, on the reverse strand, counting down.
CAAACTCATTTTAGTTAAGGGGCCGCATGCTGCCCATTTTGACCTCAAGTGGGCCGGGCCAGTAAAATCACAGCATATTAACGCATACATAATGACAATATTTCTCTATGTTTAAATCATTGGTGAAGGTTTTTGGATGATAAACTCTATTTTAAGGTCTTTCTTCAATAAACTAGAAACATAAAGACCAACGATTCAGACATCAGCCCACTGTTTACCTGCCTGGGCTCTCCTCTGCAGATTCCCTCGCAGTTGGGCAATATCTTTAGTAAAGTCAATGCTGTGATTAATTGTGTCTGTGGCTCAATGGTTACAATGCATCTCTTATAATTAGAGGATCAGTTGTTTGAATCCCAACTGAGGTATTTTTTTTTTCTCCAATTTTTCTTTTTTTCTTTCACATTTTAACAATTATCCCGCGACACAGAACGAGACTTCTCCTCGAGCGAGACACAGAGACACAGAGGCAAAGGTGACGGGAAAGAAAGACGTTTCTCTGTCGGGTTCTTTTCATAATGCTGTCGAACACTTAGACATAAATATGAGCCAGTCATCAGTAAAAGGTTTGAGTCGACATAGATTACGTTGCGGCCGTCTGCAGCGCTCTCCTTCAATACTGGACCAAAGCAACGGTCCCATGAGACATTTAGACACAAACAAAGTGACCCGTAACAGCGTTTCTATTGCCAAAGACACAAAGATGCAGAGAAAGCGTGTTGATCTCACGTGTTTCTCATCTTTACTGGATGAATGAACAGATCTTCTTCTTTGACGATTGTTTTGTTGCACGCTGACGAAACGAACTAGTGCATCCTCCACTTAACGGGTTATTTAGGAGCAAAGAAAGATGGGAGCATGACGAAGAGAGACAATTAAAGAAGCAGAGAGGAGGATGAAGGGCACCAGGGAGGAGAGGAGGGAGACAGGTGGAGGCGTGCCAGAGAAATGTGTTTAGAGAGCTTTAACTGCTCCGCCAGGACTAATACAGCTGCTGACTGCTCCACAGGGACCTGTGGGGGAGGAAGGAGGGGAGAGGGGAGGGATGGAATCAGGGAGAGAAGATGAATTGATCACTTAGGGGACCAGAAAAAAAGAATATAGGAAGGAGAGGAAGCAGGGGAGGAAAATAAAAGGTGATCAGAGGGGCGGAAAAAGAGGAAGCTTCCACGAACACACGACGTGCCTCACAAATACACACACACACACACACACACACACACACACACACACACACACACACACACACGCACACACACACACACAGGGAGTGTCTGAGGAAGAGCGGGACGATGCAACAATAGGTCCTGACAGCGCTCGCTGGCAGACCCTCGCCTGTCTGCTGCCATCGCTCTGGGCACTGTGTGTGTGTGTGTGTGTGTGTGTGTGTGTGTGTGTGTGTGTGTGTGTGTGTGTGTGTGTGTGTGTGTGTCTGTGACAGTGATCCCAAGTGAAGTCCGGAGTCTGACTCACCTCCGCTTCAGCAGCGGACGTTCTGAACCGACACCGAACACTGAGGGAGTCCTGCTCACTACGGGGTAATACCTGTGTGTGTGTGTGTGTGTGTGTGTGTGTGTGTGTGTGTGTGTGTGTGTGTGTGTGTGTGTGAGAGAGAGAGAGAGAGAGAGAGTGAGAGAGAGAGAGAGAGAGAGAGTGATACTGGTTTAAATGGTTGGGAGAGAAAAAAAAAGTCAAATACTCACTAAAAAAGGGAAGACATTGAGTAGGAGGTAAGTGTGTGTGTGTGTGTGTGTGTGTGTGTGTGTGTGTGTGTGTGTGTGTGTGTGTGTGTGTGTGTGTGTGTGTGTGTGCGTGTGTGTGTGTGTGTGTGTGCGTGTGCATCAGCATATTAAAAGGTGTCTCGGGCCGCCCCATATTCCCTCGAGCTCCTGGAGGTTTTCCGTTGTCCCTCCTGATGTGATTCCAAGAAAAAACCTGCAATGTTCTTTCTCCCTCTCGTGCTATTTTTCATTCGCTTCGAAGAAACTTCTTTCGTTAATAATCTGTATGCTTCAAAGTATTTAAATCACTCCCGCCAACTGATTTAACAGAAAAGTTATTCAACCAATATCCAGCTCATAAAGGGTTAATCTATGCGTCGACTACGTTGAGAGTTTCAACAAAAGCCCAGGTTAAGAGTACATTTACCTACTTGTGGTTTAATATAATACTTCATCTAATTATGACAACAACCTGCCTTTAAGATCAAAGGTTGCTGCTGTCATAACCCTCCAGTTTAGCCTTAAACTTCACGGACATTTTACTCACAACTTGGACTTCCTGGTTCTTTTCATCACCACCTTTCTCTCCAATTGTAACGTCTTGTGTGCTGATTCCAGGTCAGTGTTTTCTTGCACACAGACACTGATCTGTGCGGCCGGCCTGCAGTCACACCTCTTGTGAGTTACAGTCCGCTTAGCGTGAAGTCCTGGCGAGACGTTTTCACACCCGGAGGGGGAGGATGCTGTTTTAGTAAATGTGTCTCTATAAGTTGATGTTCCATCCTTCTTTCCTAAACTCGCCTCTCTAAAAGAAACCCTACAGCTTCTTTTGGAGTGGCTTTCTTTTCCCCTGTGTTTGAGTCGTCGTAGGAACCCCAAATTAATTCCAATACTACACACAATACTTGTGTTTATTGTATGTATTTGTTCAGCAAAGTAGTGGGAAAAAAATGTATATCTGCAAAAAAATCCCTTTTAAAATATATTTTGATCATAACTATGAACATCCAGCGCGATATGAGCAAGATTTCCCAAAAATGCCTCCTTGAGCGGTCACTGAGTTTTTAAAACTGTATTTTGGTGCCCTAACAACAGCCCACATACTAATAAGACAGCTTTTTGGAAAGATTAGGATCTAAAGAATCGGAATCTGCAACAACAATCATAGTAGAACACAGCATGTGAGTGTTCAAAGGAGTTTCAGTCAAAAAACTGTGTCGTTCAGTTCCAAAATGGAGGTTACTTTAATGATGTTTCACACCAGATGTCTCTTCTCATAAGGGTTGTGGTATTGTAGCAATTTGAATGAAGTTAAACAACGATGTGGTTCCGGAGATAATATGTTGTTGTTTTTTGTCTGATAATAGGCGCGGGGGGATTTTCACACACTGTTTTTAAAGGTTTATGATGGATGAGCAATTTTGCAGGGTTTCTATAAACAAAGACGGCCTCCCAGCGTGGATTATTACACCGTTTGTGTTTCCAACATGACAATGCCCCTCGTGCACAAAGCCAGCTCCCAGTTTGATGTGGAAGAACTGGTCTCAACCCCATCCAACACCTTCAGGTGGAGTCAGGATTCATCCCCGGTGTTGGACCACCACTATGGATCTTTGGGCTGAATGGGAGCAAATCCCTGCAGCCAGGCTCCAGACTCATCATGGTTTTTATTTCTTAAAGCTACTACAAGGAACTTTCATGTTGTGTTGACTTTGGCGGCCCCTGTGGACTAAAGTGATAGTGCACCAGAGTCCCTCTTAATTTACTGCAGATCCAGTCCTGGATCTGGTTCTCCGCCAGCGGGCCCAACAATACGGCCTGGGGGTCGGTGTCGGCTCCCTCGACTGCAGGTCCAAGGTTGCAGCGAAGCCGAATCTGGGTCTAGTCCACGGTGGACTGGTCTCTGCTGGATCTGGGTCTAGTCCACGGTGGACTGGTCTCTGCTGGAGGGGTTTCTAGTGAACCTGCATGATGTCATCTGTTTTTTACGTAGAATCCGACCCGGTGGCTCCGGTGACCACCATTAAGAATAACTGCACAGAAATAGCCGCTCTTCTCGCTGATGGTCTCGTTAACCTCTGAAGGCCGTCGGTATTAAATGCAGACCGTTTCATAAGCAGTTAAAAGTTCCTCACTGCAACTTAAAGCAAGACGAATGGATGGTTCTCCTGGTGAAACAGTCGGATAATGAACAGTCTCTCTCTCTGCCCTTCAGGTCAGAGACGCTCACGGCCACCTGTCAATCAAATTATTGACCAGTCGCCTCACTCCGTGTATTCATCACCCTCCGACTTGCTGCTAAGATCACACACTCCTCCCTACAAAGGTGTGTGTGTGTTGTTCCTCACACACAAGGCATCCATCAGTCGATCCGTCAGCAGAGGCATCAGTCGATATCGCGGCGTTGGGAGGAGGCGGGTTGTCCGGTGTAAGGAGACACCTCCAACACACAGAAAAACAAACACAACTGAGTGGTACGTATTTTTAGGCCTCTGCTCGAAAATGTCATACCCAAACTAAAAAAGATGTATCTCTGCAACCACTAGGGCTATTTGAGTAATGTTGATGTTATAATAAAAGAGTATAATGTGAGTTGTGTGTTCAGATGTGTAAATATCAGTCTCTATGTTATGGTTATGAGTAAATGAAGAAGTGAATTATACAGTTTTTTATAGCAATATCTGCCATTTGGGCTCCACAGTTTTCAAGGGTTAAGAGTTATGGACTAATTGTCATGTTGTTGTGTTGTAGCATCAGGATATTTTAGACATCTACATGTTTAAATTACGTCTTCAGAAAGAACCAATGGGCTTGAGGATGGAGACGAGAGCCACAGACAGGAAGTCGGAAAGTATTGAGAGACGGACGAAAAGAGTGATGTTTTTTGGTCTTTTCGGATTTGTTTCGGATTTTATTTGTAAAAATATATATAATAACTCCAACCTTATTCTTTAATATCAAAAAGGAAATGAATATCTTTGGTCATCCAACTATGTTAAGATACTAGAAAACAATAATCCTCTAGCCTGTTTGAATAGATCCTAAAACTGATAAATCCAAGAGAACGAAGGTTATGAGTACAAATGTAAAAGTCCATATCGGTGTATTGTTTTTCCTGCAAGCTACCGGACAAATGGGCCGAGTCTCCTTCTCAGAGGCAATACGTGTCGACCAGTATGACACTGGAAGCATGCGGAGAGCCGATGGATGAGCTTTAGTGGTCGTGTTAATAAACGCTCTTTATCAAAGGACGACGTGTCCCGGGACAGACGCCCGTCCAACGCCACCTCGGAGAGAGTCAGTGGGTTAAGACAATTCATTAATTAAGAAATGTGTGAGGGCGGTTCAGGTTGCTGAAGCCAAAACGTTTGCATGTGTGCGTCAGTTTAGATGTAAAAAACATTGCTGCAGCTCATTGTGTGTCTGTATGTGAAGTAATATGTGTTAAATTGTGGTAATTCCCCTTTTTGCACAGTAGGTGGTACGTGGAGACGGGCAAAATATACATTACATTTCTGAATCAGTAAATAATATCAGCAGGATGGTCAGAGCGGCGGCCATTTCTACGTGCACTGTTGCAGCTAGCCAACGTCCGTGTAAACGAAACCGACAAGTCTCACACTCACTGAGGTGAGTTTTTACGAGTAGTAACGTCATAAGGCTTCAACTTCACCTGCACACTCTTGCTATCGGCAGATGAGCTCTCTGTCGCCAGTGTAGCATCAAAGCATGGTGGCATTAGCGGACAGCTGGCTAGTTAGCTAGCTAGCTCGCTAACCACCATGCTTTCAATGCCTCTAGCATGCTTCTAGCAGACATGCTAACTCTGCATCTATTTCTCTGGTCGCTGCAACAAAGAAACGTCCCACGTTATTGAGAATCACACAATTTCCCCCATGAAACTCCTTTTTTCCATTTTGTTTTTTAAAGATTCAAGCAGTTAGCTTCTTAGTGCCATTTAGATAAAATGGTGAAATACACCGGTGCAGCTCTTACTTACTTTCCAAGCTGCCCGTCACATTTCTACAAAAACATCCATGTGGCATTGCGGCTTCAGGCTGTCATGTGGAGAAGCTGGAGGAGGGACGTGGCCACGGAGCTTTGTGATGTCAATTTAGAGGGAAAGACGGGAAACTAGACACTCCGAAAAAAAGACATGCCTGAAGAGAAGCAACGCCTTTTTTTTCTTCTTCTCCATTTACCGGCCTGAATCGATTTGGTTAAAAATACCAGCGGCAGGACTCCGCTGCAACTTGCATCATCCGAAAGTAACGGAGCCGAGGTCCGCCAGACTGTGAGGCTCCTGCCAAAACGAAACACAGACGCCGAAACAAGACTCGGATCCTAATGGATGAGATCACGGCTCAGATGACACACACATTGACAAACACACCTCTGTATCGTGTGGCGATGCCGTCGTTACATATCTTTGTAAATCTGTGCAGCTGATCGTCAACAACACAACGGTTTTCTATATTAACGTGACTCTTTTTGTCGAGTACTGTGAGCGTGTTACTAGTGGTCGAGCAGCGACCTCAGTGAGCAATGTTACTGCTCACTGATGCCGTATAATGACCGTGCTGTTGATTCAGGGCTTCAGGGTTAAAACGTGAACTAAATATTCATCATTTACACTCAGGTGACTAAATCAATGACTTCTTTTTTTATATTTTCACAGGTAGCTGTTTGTTTTTATTCAAAGCGCTACAAACTTTAAGCATCAGATGATGAGCATCTGATCTTTGTCACTATTATCAGGACTGAAACATAACATTAGATATCACTGTGACTGGATCATAACTATCAGGTTATCAAGACTTTCATTACCTCTCTGCTCTAAACGTCTCAGTAACTGTGAACTAGACAATCCAGCTCTCGCACTGTCACGACAAATCCACTCGGCTAAAAGTACCGTTATATGTCGCCTCAACATGACGGTTTCAACATCAAAGAATACGTTTATTAATCAGAGCGCTCGCATAAGAACATACAGCACTATGAGAGCGCTAGATAGTTTTATGAAACAGTGTGGGGGGGGATGAGGAGAGGGAACCGCAAACTGCTGTTTCGACCAAAAACGCCTGTTCTCGGCACTTAAAAACAACTGTTTTCCTCACATAGAAACAGCTGTTTGCTGCAACTAAAAACTGTTGTTTTTGGAGCATAGAAACAGCTGTTTGTGGCGACTATAAACAACAGTTTTTGTGCTTAAAAACACCATTTTGGGACGCTTAAAAACAACAGTTTTTAGTGTTTAAAAACAACAGTTTTTAGCGTTTAAAAACAACAGTTTTTAGTGTTTAAAAACAACAGTTTTTAGCGTTTAAAAACAATAGTGGCAAAAAAACTAAAACATGATTAAAAAAAACAGCGACTGGACCAATCAGAGGAAACAGCTTTAAAGAGAAATTCAGCTTCTTAAAAAGCTCTCCGTAGGTTCGTCAGTACAAGCGACACATTTCAGTCATTTGATCGATATGTTTAAATATTGATTAGAGCAGCTTTAAAGAGCAATCAGCTGTCTTTATGATTCTGATGTGTGTTAATGTAGTTAAAATATGTTGAACGCATTATTTAGTAGAAGCGTATCATTTATGTTCTCGATTGCGAAACACTTCACACAGTAAATATATTCAAGTCTCTAAATGAAGAGCTTGACACCTCCCAGTGAGCTCCCAGTGAGAACAACCAGTCCCACTGGGCTTCACTGCATGACCTTGAGCTGCATCTCTCTCATGTCAAAACAAGATGTTGAGTGAAACCCTGCCTTCATGCGGGATTTTCTGTTCTGCAGCTGCACTTCACTACATCAGCACAATTATCGTAAACAAAAGAGCAGCGGCGAGGAGGAGGCGCGGCCTCAAACGACCTCGGCTCGGGAGGGAGGGAGATCTATTGGAGTGGAAGCGGTCGCTGGAAGCTGTTCTCCCAGACAACACAGAACAAGAAAAAAGGCTTTCAGAGTCTCTGACGACGGAAGATTGTGGAAGGAGTGAGACGGCAAAATCACCTCAGTCATGTTTGTTCTCTTCGGAGAGCAGCAGCCAACCAGACGGCATTATTCTCTCATTTTAAACGACAGAGGAGTCGTTTGACGGCACAGACAGAAGCGCCTCTCCTCCCCATGCATATTAAACATTAGCTGCTAATGCTACACAGCCTTTAAATATTAAATAAAACCCACGCAAAGTGATTATTTTTACCCCGCAAATCTCATTCGACTTCTGTCGCCGGACGATAAAATAGTGCCGATAAAATAATGACGATAAAATAATGACGATAAAATAGTGATGATAAAATAATGACGATAAAATAATGACGATAAAATAGTGATGATAAAATAATGACGATAAAATAATGACGATAAAATAATGATGATAAAATAGTGCCGATAAAATAATGATGATAAAATAATGACGATAAAATATTGATGATAAAATAGTGCCGATAAAATATTGCAAATAAAATAGTACCGATAAAATATTGCCGATAAAATACTGATGATAAAATATTGATGATAAAATAGTGACGATAAAATATTACAGATAAAATATTGATGATAAAATAGTGCCGATAAAATATTGCAGATAAAATAGTGCAGATAAAATAGTACCGATAAAATATTGCCGATAAAATATTGATGATAAAATATTGATGATAAAATAGTGACGATAAAATATTACAGATAAAATATTACAGATAAAATAGTACCGATGAAATATTGCCGATAAAATACTGACGATAAAATATTGACTGATAAAATAGTGCAGGTTTCCGTAGAGCCGTTCCATCCATCGCCATCTTGGCAGTGACGACACAGCAACTCTTAAAAAAGAGGTGGAGCTGAGGAATCTAGCGACCTGAGACGACACCAGGCTTAAGTATCCCTCACGTTACGCCTTAATGTGGTTCAAAAGGGTGAGTTACATAAACATTCACACCTGTACAGTTTTCATGGACTTATTTCTGCAGTAAAGTTGGCCATTTTAACATAGCGGTCTATGACGCGCTTTTTCAGCCAGTCTCAAGTGGCCACTAGAGGAACTGCAGCCGGCCGTCATTTCTCGGCATTGGCGGTTTGCCGCTCGGTTGCAGCTAGAGGTTTTGGTTTGCTCTTCGTTGAGTTTCAGCGATCAAAACGTCACGCTTTAAGAAAAGGAAGGACCTTTCCGCCATGGCCGTAACTCGGCTGCGTCACAAGACCTTCGTACGACACCTCAGTCATGTGACGACCGGCGGTCGATCTCAGCGGAGGCAGAAGACTTCATTCCCTGCCCCTTGCCCAATAAGTCCACACGTTAGCACAAACCAGAGGTATCAACACACATTAAGACGATGTTTTGACTCATTGAACCGATCAGGCTGAATCAGCTGAACCCTTCTGACGGGTGACATCACCCTCTAGCGTACCTTTAAGATGCCGTTAGCTACAGAGGCTAAGCTAGCGAGTCCAACATTAAAGTGAGCCACAAAGTAAACCTGAAACGAGTCCAAGAGTTAGTGCTTCCTTCACACATATCGACCCGGCACACCCGTTCATAAGACGCTCTGATGTGCAGGAGCTTTGTGGTAATTGTTCCCTTTCAAGTCTGCAATTACACCGTTTGGTCGAACGCCGTCTCGCAGGCGGTTCACCTTTAGACTCCCTGATACGTCGACTTCAGAGACAGATACACGCATGTGTTGTTGTTGTGTTAGCCGGTACGGATGTCGTGTTTACGGGTAATGTCTCGATCTTCTTCTGCGGGTTGTTTTTATTGCTCTCACCTCTTCAGAGAGAGAGAGACGCCTCTCCGCTGTCCGAAGGTGAGGACTGCTGAGCATCAGCTCTACTGTAACTGGAGGATAATTGAGTGTAATGGCAGGCGGCTACGCTTCGGTGAAATTGCACTCAACGGAGCCGAGGGAGCGAATGGAGTCGCGGCGGGGCGGCGGAGTCGCCGAGGTAACGGAAGGAAAGGAACCTGAACACAATGCGAACACATCTGTTTTCTAATTCAGAAGAGAAGACTTTGTTCCTTTCATTTGACATTTAATTCTCTGGCACAAAGTCAAGGCTGAGACGTGAACGGGAGGAGGAGAAACCCAAGGAGAGAGAGCGAGCTGTTGACCCATATTTACTGTAACATTTTCCCTCCCTCCGTCTCTCATTGACCTCCCTCCTCTTCTCCCCCATCGGATCTATTTTTAGCCCAGCCGCTCTCACTCAGACCAAATATAAGAATAGAAGCTCCTGGCCAGACGGCGCAGCAGGAAACCTTCTGCCGGCCGTAAGTCGGAGGGTTCGACTCCTCGTCCTCGCAGCACCTTTTGTTCAATACTCGGATCTGATGTTCGGCGGCGTTCCGGCCCTTTAACTGTGGGAGGAGGTCTTTTATTGAGCTATAAAAACAGCTTATTGATTTACACTTAGCGACTCCCTCTCGCTTCGCTGCGTCGTCCTCGTTGTGTTTCCCGTGATTCTCTCTGGATGAAGGAGAAGGAACGAGCGTCTGGATCGTTTCTTTTACCGCGAACGAGTTTATGAACCGTTAAAACCCACAAAGACACAAACTGATGGAGCTGGAACAATAACCTCCCTGGAGGACATGTGTTGTATTCATATATGAATACTTGATTAGCAAATAGATCATGAACAAGATAAATGCAGAGATGTGTCTTGTTTTGTGAACTTTCTGACCCCAAGTTCCTCGTTTTACTGCCAATCTCAGACGTGAAGTGTATGTTGCGTAATCAGGAAGTAGAGCTGATTATATTTGTCCTTATTGGGGTGTAAACATGAACTGGACTGCTGGTTCTGGACGACGGCGTCGGCTAAATGTCAGATTGTGGATACAAACCGGTTAAAGGCGCCCAGAGGCGCGTTAACATTCAGTGTTTCTCCTCGAGGTCCAACGAGACGTTTCCTTCCCCGTGAAAACATTCAAAGGAGCTGTTTTTTTGTTTCTTTTTTGCTTCTTAATCGTTTCAAACCTGCGTTCTTCTTCTCTTCTCACTTTTTCCGATGTTTTTTTTCTGCATAATCGCCGTGCTCTGACGTGGAATAGTGTGACAACCGCCGGCGAGCAAAACAAGCGTCCACTCGTCTTCAAACTGAAGCAGGAAGTCCTACCGAAGACAACGCCGGTTTCTTTTACCCATGATGCTTCTCTTTATGTTTACGTGACTTCACTATAGTAGAGATAGAGGCCTGACCTTCACCTGAGCCAAAAGGAGCAGCAGATATCAAAGATAGTAGTCCCTGATGAAGGTCACAATGTGACCCTGAGTCCCTGATGAAGGTCACAATGTGACCCTGAGTCCCTGATGAAGGTCACAGTGTGACCCTGAGTCCCTGATGAAGGTCACAATGTGACCCTGAGTCCCTGATGAAGGTCACAATGTGACCCTGAGTCCCTGATGAAGGTCACAGTGTGACCCTGAGTCCCTGATGAAGGTCACAGTGTGACCCTGAGTCCCTGATGAAGGTCAGAGTCCCTGATGAAGGTCACAATGTGACCCTGAGTCCCTGATGAAGGTCACAGTGTGACCCTGAGTCCCTGATGAAGGTCACAGTGTGACCCTGAGTCCCTGATGAAGGTCACAATGTGACCCTGAGTCCCTGATGAAGGTCACAAAGCTGCCCTGAGTCCCTGATGAAGGTCACAATGTGACCCTGAGTCCCTGATGAAGGTCACAATGTGACCCTGAGTCCCTGATGAAGGTCACAGTGTGACCCTGAGTCCCTGATGAAGGTCACAGTGTGACCCTGAGTCCCTGATGAAGGTCACAGTGTGACCCTGAGTCCCTGATGAAGGTCACAATGTGACCCTGAGTCCCTGATGAAGGTCACAGTGTGACCCTGAGTCCCTGATGAAGGTCACAATGTGACCCTGAGTCCCTGATGAAGGTCACAGTGTGACCCTGAGTCCCTAATGAAGGTCACAATGTGACCCTGAGTCCCTGATGAAGGTCACAAAGCTGCCCTGAGTCCCTGATGAAGGTCACAATGTGACCCTGAGTCCCTGATGAAGGTCACAGTGTGACCCTGAGTCCCTGATGAAGGTCACAGTGTGACCCTGAGTCCCTGATGAAGGTCACAGTGTGACCCTGAGTCCCTGATGAAGGTCACAATGTGACCCTGAGTCCCTGATGAAGGTCACAGTGTGACCCTGAGTCCCTGATGAAGGTCACAATGTGACCCTGAGTCCCTGATGAAGGTCACAGTGTGACCCTGAGTCCCTGATGAAGGTCACAATGTGACCCTGAGACCCTGATGAAGGTCAGAGTCCCTGATGAAGGTCACAAAGCTGCACTGAGTCCCTGATGAAGGTCACAAAGCTGCACTGAGTCCCTAATGAAGGTCACAATGTGACCCTGAGTCCCTGATGAAGGACCCTGAGTCCCTAATGAAGGTCACAATGTGACCCTGAGTCCCTGATGAAGGTCACAATGTGACCCTGAGTCCCTAATGAAGGTCACAATGTGACCCTGAGTCCCTGATGAAGGTCACACTGTGACCCTGAGTCCCTAATGAAGGTCACAATGTGACCCTGAGTCCCTAATGAAGGTCACAATGTGACCCTGAGTCCCTGATGAAGGTCACACCACGATATGGTTTTCTCTGCACGACGAGAGAAGAAGACCTCCGGTGTCATTTTAGTTTGTAATGTGCCGTTGCTAACGTTCTTCTGCTCTGAGAATGTGAAGCACGGAGGAAACGGACGAGGTCATCGCTCACTGAGAGAAACTGAAGCGGACAGTCAGAGGTTTGTTTGTTTGTTTGTTTGTTTCTACTTTGCCGTCCTCAAACATTATTATTTCTCCCTCTCTCCTCTCTTCTCCCTCTCTCCCTCTCTCCCTCTCTTGTATCCTGATTCCTGAGAAAACCCAAAGCGTCCGGTTTCTGGCTCTCGGACACGTTTACAGAATGAGAATATCAACCCGGTGTGAGATAACATGGCCGACACGCAGCGAGCTCAATGTGCTTTGATCTACTTCTGACACCGCAATGAATGGAGAGGGGGAGGAGGGGGAGGGCGGGGGAGGGAGGGGACATAAGATGAGAGGAGACATAAGATGAGAGGAGATATAAGAGGAGAGGAGATATAGGGGGAGACATAAGAGGAGAGGAGACATAAGAGGGGAGGAGATATAAGAGGAGAGGAGACATAAGAGGAGAGGAGACATAAGAGGAGAGGAGATATAAGAGAAGAGGAGACATAAGAGGAGAGGAGATATAAGAGGAGACATAAGAGGAGAGGAGATATAAGAGAAGAGGAGATATAAGATGAGAGGAGACATAAGAGGAGAGGAGATATAGGGGGAGACATAAGAGGAGAGGAGACATAAGAGGGGAGGAGATATAAGAGGAGAGGAGACATAAGAGGAGAGGAGATATAAGAGGAGAGGAGATATAAGAGGAGAGGAGACATAAGAGGAGAGGAGATATAAGAGGAGAGGAGACATAAGAGGAGAGGAGACATAAGAGGAGAGGAGATATAAGAGGAGAGGAGACATAAGAGGAGAGGAGATATAGGGGGAGACATAAGAGGAGAGGAGATATAAGAGGAGATGAGACATAAGAGAAGAGGAGATATAAGAGGAGAGGAGACATAAGAGGAGAGGAGATATAAGAGGAGAGGAGATATAAGAGGAGAGGAGACATAAGAGGAGAGGAGATATAAGAGGAGAGGAGACATAAGAGGAGAGGAGACATAAGAGGAGAGGAGATATAAGAGGAGAGGAGATATAAGAGGAGAGGAGACATAAGAGGAGAGGAGATATAAGAGGAGAGGAGACATAAGAGGAGAGGAGACATAAGAGGAGAGGAGATATAAGAGGAGAGGAGACATAAGAGGAGAGGAGATATAGGGGGAGACATAAGAGGAGAGGAGATATAAGAGGAGATGAGACATAAGAGAAGAGGAGACATAAGAGGAGAGGAGATATAAGAGGAGACATAAGAGGAGAGGAGATATAAGAGGAGAGGAGACATAAGAGGAGAGGAGATATAGGGGGAGACATAAGAGGAGAGGAGATATAAGAGGAGATGAGACATAAGAGGAGAGGAGATATAGGGGGAGACATAAGAGGAGAGGAGATATAAGAGGAGAGGAGACATAAGAGGAGAGGAGATATAGGGGGAGACATAAGAGGAGAGGAGATATAAGAGGAGATGAGACATAAGAGGAGAGGAGATATAGGGGGAGACATAAGAGGAGAGGAGATATAAGAGGAGAGGAGACATAAGAGGAGAGGAGATATAAGAGGAGAGGAGACATAAGAGGAGACATAAGAGGAGAGGAGATATAAGAGGAGATGAGACATAAGAGAAGAGGAGATATAAGAGGAGAGGAGATATAAGAGGAGACATAAGAGGAGAGGAGATATAAGAGAAGAGGAGATATAAGATGAGAGGAGATATAAGAGGAGAGGAGATATAAGAGGAGATGAGACATAAGAGAAGAGGAGACATAAGAGGAGAGGAGATATAAGAGGAGAGGAGATATAAGAGGAGAGGAGACATAAGAGGAGATATAAGAGGAGAGGAGATATAAGAGAAGAGGAGATATAAGATGAGAGGAGATATAAGAGGAGATGAGACATAAGAGAAGAGGAGATATAAGAGGAGAGGAGACATAAGAGGAGAGGAGGCATAAGAGGAGAGGAGACATAAGAGGAGAGGAGATATAGGGGGAGACATAAGAGGAGAGGAGACATAAGAGGAGAGGAGATATAAGAGGAGAGGAGACATAAGAGGAGACATAAGAGGAGACATAAGAGGAGAGGAGATATAAGAGGAGAGGAGACATAAGAGGAGAGGAGACATAAGAGGAGAGGAGATATAAGAGGAGAGGAGACATAAGAGGAGACATAAGAGGAGAGGAGATATAAGAGAAGAGGAGATATAAGATGAGAGGAGATATAAGAGGAGATGAGACATAAGAGGAGAGGAGATATAAGAGGAGAGGAGATATAAGATGAGAGGAGATATAAGAGGAGATGAGACATAAGAGGAGAGGAGACATAAGAGAAGAGGAGATATAAGAGGAGAGGAGATATAAGAGGAGAGGAGATATAAGAGGAGACATAAGAGGAGAGGAGACATAAGAGGAGATGAGACATAAGAGGAGATGAGATATAAGAGAAGAGGAGATATAAGAGGAGAGGAGATATAAGAGGAGAGGAGATATAAGAGGAGACATAAGAGGAGAGGAGACATAAGAGGAGAGGAGACACAAAACCACTTGTGAAAGACCCCCCAAAAAAAACTGGGACATTTTCTGTCGGCTCCTCACGCCACAAAAAAAAACTCAACTCCCTCCGTCCTTATCGCTCCTCATCAGCCAGCTCCGCCCGTCTCTCTCTCTCTCTCTCTCTCTCTCTCTCTCTCGCCCGTCCGTCCACCTCAATGACAGTCAAAGGTCAAACGTTCCTCCTTTGTTTATTTCCCCCAGCAGCCTCTATTTGTCCTCATAAAGGAGCTGATGTGGCTTTGATGGAGTGGTTAAGAGACGCGGGGAGGTGATCTGTGTGTGTGTGTGTGTGTGTGTGTGTGTGTGTGTGTGTGTGTGTGTGTGTGTGTGTGTCCATCTCTGTGAGGACCAGTTGTAGACCTTGAGAGCGAGGACATTGTTGGAAAGTGAGATCTATATATATATATATATATATATATATATATATATATATATATATATATATATATATATATAAACTGCGATCGCGTTGGTTATGTTTTGTCAGTTTGTTGGCCCCGTTGCAGGATAAGTTTGTCCTCACGTTACTTCTCATTCATGTTATTTCAGCCACATATATAGTTGTGTACAGTATATATAAGACGTGGACGTCACACATTGACTTGCAGACACCGTTTAGGAGCCTTTGAGTTTGCACGTCGCCATCTTGTTTTTTTTGCAACCAGAAGGAGACACAAGAGGGTGACCAAATGCTACTGTCATGAAATGAACACACAGCTGTGGTAGCGACCTGTCAATCACCTTGTAGCCCCGCCCCTAAAGCGTCCCCTGCTTTATGGTCTGTTTGACTCTAAATGACCATAATTTACTAAATGAACATCATGCTGTATTGAAGAAGACTTGAAACTAGAGATTGAGACATAAACTCATGTTTACAATGTTTACTGAGGGAATACATCAAGAGAAGTAGAGTCATTTATATAGACTTCTATACAACCAGAGGAGTCACCCCCTGGTGGTCAGGAGAGAGAATGCAGCTCTAACACATGAAGCATAGACTTCTATACAACCAGAGGAGTCACCCCCTGGTGGTCAGGAGAGAGAATGCAACTTTAACACATGAAGCATAGACTTCTATACAACCAGAGGAGTCACCCAATGGTCAGGAGAGAGAATGCAGCTTTAACACATGAAGCATATACTTCTATACAACCAGATGAGTCGCCCCCTGGATGTCAGGAGAGAGAATGCAGCTTTAACACATGAAGCATATACTTCTATACAACCAGAGGAGTCGCCCCCTGGTGGTCAGGAGAGAGAATGCAGCTTTAACACATGAAGCATATACTTCTGCACAACCAGAAGAGTCGCCCCCTGGTGGTCAGGAGAGAGAATGCAGCTTTAACACATGAAGCATATACTTCTGCACAACCAGAAGAGTCGCCCCCTGGTGGTCAGGAGAGAGAATGCAGCTTTCTAAGCACCGTTAGCAGTGTAGGAGCTCGCTAACGTCATATCTCTCATTCCCACAGAAGTCCCTCTTCATTCATGGTCATGCCGCCTCCTCTCACTTCATTCCAGATTAAATGGACTTCATTTATATTTAGTGCTTCTGTCCAAAGAGCTTCACTATTTCCATCTCGACCGAGGCGCCGGCCAAACCATTTGGGAGCCATTCAGGGTTCAGTGTCTTGCTCAAGGACACTCACTGCATGGAGACTAAAGGTACACACACACACACACACACACACACACACACACACACACACACACACACACACACACACACACACACACACACACTGGTATTGCATGACTCAAACCCCTCCTACAGACTAATCTGGTGATGTTGTCTCTCATTTTTGGTCATTAAGTCCAAACACCAGGAAGAGTTTCCAGATTCCTGAGCAACAAGGTCCTCACAAGTGTCTGGGGTTGTGTGTGTGTGTGTGTGTGTGTGTGTGTGTGTGTGTGTGTGTGTGTGTGTGTGTGTGTGTGTGTGTGTGTGTGTGTGTGTCTGGGTGTGTGTGTGTCTGTGTCTGGGTGTGTGTGTGGGTGTGGCTGCCGGCACCGTTGACTTTGCACAATTGACCTACATGTGCAGCGTTCAGACTCACACCTGAATCCTGCACGAGTCATGCCCACGCTTCCTGTGTGTGTGTGTGTGTGTGTGTGTGTGTGTGTGTGTGTGTGTGTGTGTGTGTGTGTGTGGAAACCCGGCGTGAGCTGCCTGCGTCTTCAATTCATTACGTCGCTGCATGACGCACAGTAGTGCGAGACAAGAGAGAGAGGAGAGGTGAGGGTGGATGAGGGGAGAGGAAGGAGGGAAGGAGGGAAGGTGTGATGGAGGGAGGAGAGGGGAATTTTCTCAGACACCCAACGTGCAATGACCTCAGTTTCATCAAGGCGGAAGTCTCTCGCTCTCTCTCTCTCACACACACACACACACACACACACACACACACACACTCTCTCTCCCTCAGTCATCCATGTGGACACGAGGACGTCAAGCCGCATCTTATTCCGCTCACATCCCGCCTGTCTGTCCCGCCTCTCCCCTCCGTGTCTCCGCTTACACACACACACACACACACACACACACACACACACACACACATAGTCCCTGTAGTAAACTACAGCGGCTCTAGAAGAGACTCCTCGTGTCACCGGAACAGAGGCACGCGGGATGTCTGGAGAAGTGCCGCTGCTCCTCTCTGACCTTTCTCCCAACACCTCCATCCCTCCATCCCTCCATCCCTCATCCCTCCATCCCTCCATCCCTCCCTCCACCCGGCCACATGGCAGCATATGCAGCTCCTTACTGATCGTCCGGGATCCGATGCAGCCCATGTTGTCTCACAGAGGCGCGTGCAGCTCGGGGGAAATAAAATCCATCCGTCCAGCGGGCATCTCTCTCTCTCTCTCTCTCTCTCTCTCTCTCTCTCTCTCTCTCTCTCTCTCTCTCTCTGTGCTTTCCTCCTCTCTTCCTCCTGTCTTCTCTTCCTCTTCTTCGCCGTCCTCCTCTCCTCTGTGTGTGAGAAACAGAGAGGGAGTGTTTGTGTCATCCGCGTCGCCTCCTCCCTCTCTCTCCTCTCTCTCTCTCTCTCTCTCTCCCCTCTCTCTCTCTCTCTCTCTCCTCTCTCTCTCTCTCTCTCTCCCCCTCTCTCTCTCTCTCTCTCTCTCCTCTCTCTCCTCTCTCTCTCTCTCTCTCTCCTCTCTCTCTCCCTCTCTCTCCTCCTCTCTCTCCCTTCCCCTCCATCTCTCTCCCTCTCTCTCTTTCTCTCTTTCTCTTTGCCGTCGTTGTTTGCGCCTGTTGACCCCCTCATTGTCTTTTTTGACTCGCACACACACACACACACGCACACACACACACACACACACACACACACACACACACACACACACACTCCTAATCAAACACATGGAGCTGTGTTTTCTTATCAATAAGTTCATTAATAATTGGTAAATTATCAGTTAATTCAACTTTAGTATTTTAATGTTAAATGTTCATTAATATCGTTAACTAATCATGAATAATTATATAATTCACTTTTTAAATAATTAGTCAGTAAATGATACATAATTACATTCTGATTGCATTAGTAAATTATGTATTAACAGTGTTACTTTTATTTAGCAACAATAAACTTATAAAACAACAAATTGTAGAATAATGAATTAGTAAACATCATGATTATCATGTGATTGTTCATTAACATTAATAATACTATTAACTAGTGTATTACTTTACCTTTTAATTACTGATGAACTGTAATGTGCTTTAGCTGCAGCTACATACATTTACAATTAGGTGCAAACCCAAAATATATAGATTTCGAAATAGTATAATATCAATAACTGTTGATTTGCCAAATCTCCTGTAGTCACGGAAGAATAGATGAACACAGTTTATGATAACTAGGATTACTTTTAATGCGTTAAAACCAATAGTTCAACAAGCTTTTCTTACTTTGATCAACAGCAACAGATGTAAACAGCTCTGAGTTCATCTTCATCTTCCTCTCAAGCAACAAACAACCAACAGCATCTACTTCGTTATTTGTTGTTGTTGTTGTTTATTGTTGGCTTCCTGCAGAGCGCCGGCTCACGTGTTCCTCTACGTTCACTTCTCATATTTCCACTTCTCGACGGCCTTCAATGCTAAACAACTGATGTGACTGTAAACAACTCATATGACTGTAAACAACTCATATGACTGTAAACAACTCATATTACTGTAAACAACTAATATGACTGTAAACAACTCATATTACTGTAAACAACTAATATGACTGTAAACAACTCATATGACTGTAAACAACTTGTATGACTGTAAACAACTGATGTGACTGTAAACAACTCATATGACTGTAAACAACTCATATAACTGTAAACAACTCATATGACTGTAAACAACTCATATGACTGTAAACAACTCATATGACTGTAAACAACTTGTATGACTGTAAACATCTCATATGACTGTAAACAACTCATATGACTGTAAACAACTCATATAACTGTAAACAACTCATATGACTGTAAACAACTCATAAAACTGTAAACAACTCATATGACTGTAAACAACTCATATGACTGTAAACAACTTGTATGACTGTAAACATCTCATATGACTGTAAACAACTCATATTACTGTAAACAACACATATGACTGTAAACAACTCATATGACTGTAAACAACACATATGACTGTAAACAACTCATATGACTGTAAACAACTCATATTACTGTAAACAACTAATATGACTGTAAACAACTCATATGACTGTAAACAACTTGTATGACTGTAAACAACTCATATGACTGTAAACAACTCATATAACTGTAAACAACTCATATGACTGTAAACAACTCATATGACTGTAAACAACTCATATGACTGTAAACAACTTGTATGACTGTAAACATCTCATATGACTGTAAACAACTCATATTACTGTAAACAACACATATGACTGTAAACAACTCATATGACTGTAAACAACACATATGACTGTAAACAACTCATATGACTGTAAACAACTCATATTACTGTAAACAACTAATATGACTGTAAACAACTCATATGACTGTAAACAACTTGTATGACTGTAAACAACTCATATGACTGTAAACAACTCATATTACTGTAAACAACTAATATGACTGTAAACAACTCATATGACTGTAAACAACTTGTATGACTGTAAACAACTCATATGACTGTAAACAACTCATATTACTGTAAACAACTAATATGACTGTAAACAACTCATATGACTGTAAACAACTTGTATGACTGTAAACAACTCATATGACTGTAAACAACTCATATTACTGTAAACAACTAATATGACTGTAAACAACTCATATGACTGTAAACAACTTGTATGACTGTAAACAACTCATATGACTGTAAACAACTCATATTACTGTAAACAACTAATATGACTGTAAACAACTCATATGACTGTAAACAACTCATATGACTGTAAACAACTTGTATGACTGTAAACAACTCATATGACTGTAAACAACTCATATGACTGTAAACAACTAATATGACTGTAAACAACTCATATGACTGTAAACAACTTGTATGACTGTAAACAACTCATATGACTGTAAACAACTCATATTACTGTAAACAACTAATATGACTGTAAACAACTCATATGACTGTAAACAACTCATATTACTGTAAACAACTAATATGACTGTAAACAACTCATATTACTGTAAACAACTAATATGACTGTAAACAACTCATATGACTGTAAACAACTCATATTACTGTAAACAACTAATATGACTGTAAACAACTCATATGACTGTAAACAACTCATATTACTGTAAACAACTAATATGACTGTAAACAACTCATATTACTGTAAACAACTAATATGACTGTAAACAACTCATATGACTGTAAACAACTTGTATGACTGTAAACAACTCATATTACTGTAAACAACTAATATGACTGTAAACAACTCATATGACTGTAAACAACTTGTATGACTGTAAACAACTGATGTGACTGTAAACAACTCATATGACTGTAAACAACTCGTATGACTGTAAACAACTAATATGACTGTAAACAACTCATATGACTGTAAACAACTTGTATGACTGTAAACAACTGATGTGACTGTAAACAACTCATATTACTGTAAACAACTAATATGACTGTAAACAACTCATATTACTGTAAACAACTAATATGACTGTAAACAACTCATATGACTGTAAACAACTCGTATGACTGTAAACAACTCATATGACTGTAAACAACTCATATTACTGTAAACAACTAATATGACTGTAAACAACTCATATGACTGTAAACAACTCATATGACTGTAAACAACTCGTATGACTGTAAACAACTCATATGACTGTAAACAACTCATATTACTGTAAACAACTAATATGACTGTAAACAACTCATATGACTGTAAACAACTCATATTACTGTAAACAACTAATATGACTGTAAACAACTCATATGACTGTAAACAACTCATATGACTGTAAACAACTCATATTACTGTAAACAACTAATATGACTGTAAACAACTCATATGACTGTAAACAACTCATATGACTGTAAACAACTTGTATGACTGTAAACAACTGATGTGACTGTAAACAACTCATATGACTGTAAACAACTCGTATGACTGTAAACAACTCATATGACTGTAAACAACTTGTATGACTGTAAACAACTGATGTGACTGTAAACAACTCATATGACTGTAAACAACTCATATAACTGTAAACAACTTGTATGACTGTAAACAACTCATATGACTGTAAACAACTCATGTGACTGTAAACAACTCATATGACTGTAAACAACTCATGTGACTGTAAACAACTCATATGACTGTAAACAACTCATGTGACTGTAAACAACTCATATGACTGTAAACAACTCATGTGACTGTAAACAACTCATATGACTGTAAACAACTCATATGACTGTAAACAACTCATATGACTGTAAACAACTCATATTACTGTAAACAACTCATGTGACTGTAAACAACTCATATTACTGTAAACAACTCATGTGACTGTAAACAACTCATATGACTGTAAACAACTCATATTACTGTAAACAACTCATGTGACTGTAAACAACTCATGTTACTGTAAACAACTCATATTACTGTAAACAACTCATATTACTGTAAACAACTCATGTGACTGTAAACAACTCATATTACTGTAAACAACTGATATGACTGTAAACAACTCATGTGACTGTAAACATCTCATATTACTGTAAACAACTCATATGACTGTAAACAACTCATATGACTGTAAACATCTCATATTACTGTAAACAACTCATATGACTGTAAACATCTCATATGACTGTAAACAACTCATATGACTGTAAACATCTCATATGACTGTAAACAACTCATGTGACTGTAAACAACTCATATGACTGTAAACAACTCATATGACTGTAAACAACTCATGTGACTGTAAACATCTCATATGACTGTAAACAACTCATATGACTGTAAACAACTCATGTGACTGTAAACAACTCATATTACTGTAAACAACTCATATTACTGTAAACAACTCATGTGACTGTAAACAACTCATATTACTGTAAACAACTCATATTACTGTAAACAACTCATGTGACTGTAAACAACTCATATTACTGTAAACAACTGATGTGACTGTAAACAACTCATATGACTGTAAACAACTCATATGACTGTAAACAACTCATATGACTGTAAACATCTCATATGACTGTAAACATCTCATATGACTGTAAACAACTCATGTGACTGTAAACAACTCATATGACTGTAAACAACTCATATTACTGTAAACAACTCATATGACTGTAAACATCTCATATGACTGTAAACATCTCATATGACTGTAAACAACTCATGTGACTGTAAACAACTCATATGACTGTAAACAACTCATATGACTGTAAACAACTCATATTACTGTAAACAACTCATATGACTGTAAACAACTCGTATGACTGTAAACAATACAATGAACTGTCTAATGTGTCATCTCTATATTCTTCGTGATATCTGATGCATGAAATGTGTATCGGCCCATTGGAGTCTAACAATGCACTACAGCTGTTCTCTCTCTCTCTCTCTCACACACACACACACACACACACACACACACACACACACACACACACACACACACACACACACACTATGTGAATATTAAAACACAGTTGAGGACGCGCTCCAGACTTCATTATGAGATTCATCAGAAACGCTCCAGAAATACTGACAGACTTTACAGCTTTGATTTAAGATTTAGAAGAAACAAGCAAAGCTCTCCTCTCTCCTCTCTCCTCTCTCCTCTCTCCTCTCTCCTCTCTCCTCTCTCCTCCCTCCTCTCTCCTCCCTCCTCTCTCCTCTCTCCTCTCTCCTCTCTCCTCTCTCCTCCCTCCTCCCTCCTCCCTCCTCATCCTCTCTCCTCTCTCCTCCCTCCTCCCTCCTCATCCTCTCTCCTCTCTCCTCTCTCCTCCCTCCTCATCCTCTCTCCTCTCTCCTCTCTCCTCCCTCCTCATCCTCTCTCCTCTCTCCTCTCTCCTCCCTCCTCCCTCCTCTCTCCTCTCTCCTCTCTCCTCCCTCCTCCCTCCTCATCCTCTCTCCTCTCTCCTCTCTCCTCCCTCCTCATCCTCTCTCCTCTCTCCTCTCTCCTCCCTCCTCATCCTCTCTCCTCTCTCCTCTCTCCTCCCTCCTCCCTCCTCTCTCCTCCCTCCTCTCTCCTCTCTCCTCTCTCCTCTCTCCTCCCTCCTCTCTCCTCCCTCCTCTCTCCTCTCTCCTCTCTCCTCTCTCCTCCCTCCTCCCTCCTCCCTCCTCATCCTCTCTCCTCTCTCCTCCCTCCTCCCTCCTCATCCTCTCTCCTCTCTCCTCTCTCCTCCCTCCTCATCCTCTCTCCTCTCTCCTCTCTCCTCCCTCCTCCCTCCTCTCTCCTCTCTCCTCTCTCCTCCTCCATCCTCTCTCCTCTCTCCTCTCTCCTCTCTCCTCTCTCCTCTCTCCTCTCTCCTCCTCCCTCCTCTCTCCTCTCTCCTCTCTCCTCCTCCTTCCTCCATCCTCTCTCCTCTCTCCTCTCTCCTCTCTCCTCCTCCCTCCTCATTCTCTCTCCTCTCTCCTCCATCCTCTCTCCTCTCTCCTCTCTCCTCCCTCCTCTCTCCTCTCTCCTCTCTCCTCTCTCCTCCCTCCTCTCTCCTCTCTCCTCTCTCCTCTCTCCTCATCCTCTCTCCTCTCTCTCCTCTCTCCTCCCTCCTCCCTCCTCTCTCCTCTCTCCTCCCTCCTCTCTCCTCTCTCCTCTCTCCTCCCTCCTCTCTCCTCTCTCCTCATCCTCTCTCCTCTCTCCTCTCTCCTCCTTCCTCCATCTTCCCTCCTCCTCCCTCCTCATTCTCTCTCCTCTCTCCTCCATCCTCTCTCCTCCTTCCTCCCTCCTCTCTCCTCTCTCCTCTCTCCTCTACCTCCTCCTTCCTCCATCCTCTCTCCTCCTTCCTCCCTCCTCCCTCATGAGACGGAGGACCGATGTAATCGTCTCTCATCCTGACGTCATCCAACGGGGACAAAACTAAACGTAATGACTTTTTTCTCCACTGACTCAGCAGCGACTAAAACTCTTCTTCACCTCCGTGAGGCAGACGTTTGTTTTTAAAGGTTTTATTTTATATGATCTCAGTTTTCAGTTTAATATTCATTCTCTGTCGCTTCACTTCCGTCTGTTTTTTATTTTTCAGCTTTGAGTTCGCTCGCTGGATTCTTGGCCTGCCGGCTCATTGTGACGCTGAGAGAGATGTTGACACACACACACACACACACACACACACACACACACACACACACACACACACACACACACTGCATGTAGTCCTTGTAAATGAAAAGTAGTTTCATAGTTGCTCCCACACTGTTTATAATCAAGCAAATCAAAACATGAATTATCAGTTACAGTGTTGAGGTGTGTGTGTGTGTGTGTGTGTGTGTGTGTGTGTGTGTGTGTGTGTGTGTGTGTGTGTGTGTGTGTGTGTGTGTGTGTGTGTGTGTGTCTGCACTGACCAATGCTCCTCGTTAAACTCTTCATTTATATAAAATGAAGACTTAAATAACTAATGTTGTCTGTGTTTAAATACAGTAGATTAAGTCTTTGTTCGACAGACTCTCTGGTGATCAATGTGATCGTATATCATGTTATTGATCCGTTAAAAAGTCGATATACAACAACATTTAATCATCATCTCAAGCCGGCAGCGTCGAAATCACAAGCGTCAAAAATGGCGCTTGTGAATTCGAAGAGCTTTCTGGACTTTAAAGTGGATTCAACGTTTAATCTCTTTCTTAGCACCATTACAGTCATGGCACCATTACAGTCTCTACAAAGACCAGTAGGAGTCCAACAAAGACCAGCAGTGAGTCACTTCTCTCTCAGCGTATGAATTTTCATACAAAGACAGAATGTGAGAAGTTGACGTAATCCCTGTGACGTCACCCGTTGGTTTGTGCACTGACATTGTGAAGCCTCTAGTTTGTCATTCTGGCCGTCGCCATCTTGTTTTTTTGCAACCAGAAGTGACACGAGAGGGCGGAGCCAAGTACAACCGAAACACTGAATGAGAAAAGTGTTACAATTTACTTCCATGAAGTGAAAACACGCTGTGAAAGTGTTAAAGTTGGAAGAAGAAAACACGGACAACAATGCTTCTATACAAC